>JAPDOI010000440.1:15000-574267 GCA_029168955.1 Aplectana chamaeleonis
CGAGTTGTCCGAGGCTTGTAACTCCCGTCATTTGCAACTGCTGTATGTGAGCTGACGTGAATGAAGAGAGAGTCTGAGAATGATTTGAAGAACGGTGCTACTGATTGGAATGCATCGCTCATCTCGCCACTGTTGCGCTCGAAAGCTCGTAAAAGGGGCGTGCCAAAGTGGCTTCCCAAGGTGGGCGCCCCAGGGTGGCTTCCTCCTATATCTCGCTTCTTCGGAGGAATTGAGAGCTCGCACTTGTCAAATGGTATACGGGGTGGGTCTTCTTCACAATTATGTGGAAATCCCAGATTTCGTCATTGAGCTTGGACTGTGCCTTTAATCTCCTCTTGCGCGTCTCGGGACAACCGAGTTTGTCTGTGGGGAGCACTTTTAGCCGTGAGCCATGAAAACTTCTATGAGTCGTCTAGCGCTAGAAGGGTTACGCTCTAATCAACGCGACAGGTATTTGGTAGTAGTGGATGGGACGCCGTACAGGATTGTTAGGGTTTGGAGAGTGTGCAGCACGTAATCGATAGTGTGCAGGACCTCAGTGGGAGTGTGCAGGACGTCATAAAAAGTGTGCGCGACCCAGTGGGAGTGTGCAGGACCCCAGTAAGAATGTGCAGAACGTCATATAAAGTGTGCAGGACCCCAATGGGAGTGTACAGGACGTCATAGGAAGTGTGCGGGACCCCAGGGCGAATTTGCAGCACGTCGTAGAAAGTGTGCACGACGTCATAGAAAGTGTGCAGGACGTCGTAGAAAGTGTGCAGGACCCCAGTAGGACTGTGCAGGACGTCATATAAAGTGTGCGTGACCAAGTGAGAGTGTGCGGGACCAAAGTAGGAGTGTGCAGTACGTCATATAAAGTGTGCGGGACCCAGTGAGAGTGTGGGGGCCCCAGTAGGAAAGTGCAGTACGTCATATAAAGTGTGCGGGACCCAGTGAGAGTGTGCGGGACCCCAGTAGGGGTGTGCAGGACGTCATGGAAAGTGTGCAGGATCCCAGGGAGAGTGTGCAGGACGTCATAGAAAGTGTGCAGGACCCCAGTAGAAGTGTGGAGGACGTCATAGAAGGTGCGCAGGACCCAGTGCGAATGTGCAGGACGTCATAGAAAGTGTGCAGGACCCCAGTGCGAGTGTGCAGGACGTCATAGAAAGTGTGCAGGATCCCAGTGCGAATGTGCAGGACGTCATAGAAAGTGTGCAGGACCCCAGTGCGAGTGTGCAGGACGTCATATAAAGTGTGCAGGACCCCAGTGCGAATGTTCAGGACGTCATAGAAAGTGTGCAGGACCCCAGTACGAATGTGCAGGACCCCAGAGTGTGCAGGACCCCAGTGCGAGTGTGCAGGACGTCAAACAAAGTGTGCAGGATCCCAGGGGAAGTGAGCAGGACGTAATGGAAAGTGTGCAGGATTCCAGTGCGAGTGTGCAGGACCCCAGTAGAAGTGTGGAGGACGTCATAGAAAGTGTGCAGGACTCAGTGCGAATGTGCAGGACGTCATAGAAAGTGTGCAGGACCCCAGTAAGAATGTGCAGGACGTCATATAAAGTGTGCAGGACCCCAATGGGAGTGTACAGGACGTCATAGAAAGTGTGCACGATCCCAGTGCGAATGTGTAGGACGTCATAGAAAGTGTGCAGGACCCAGTGCGAATGTGCAGGACGTCATGCAAAGTGTGCAGGACCCCAGTAAGAATGTGCAGGACGTCATATAAAGTGTGCAGGACCCAAGTGGGAGTGTACAGGACGTCGTAGAAAGTGTGCACGTTCCCAGTGCGAATGTGTAGGATGTCATAGAAAGTGTGCAGGACCCCAGTGCGAGTGTGCAGGACGTCATAGAAAGTATGCAGGATCCCAGGGGAAATGAGCAGGACGTAATGGAAAGTGTGCAGGACCCCAGTGCGAGTGTGGAGGACGTCATAGAAAGTGTGCAGGACCCAGTGCGAATGTGCAGGACGTCATAGAAAGTGTACAGGACCCCAGTAAGAATGTGCAGGACGTCATATAAAGTGTGCAGGACCCCAATGGGAGTGTACAGGACGTCATAGAAAGTGTGCAGGACCCCAGTAGAAGTGTGCAGGACGTCATAGAAAGTGTGCAGGACCCAGTGCGAATGTGCTGGACGTCATAGAATGTGTGCAGGACCCCAGTAAGAACGTGCGGGACGTCATATAAAGTGTGCAGGACCCCATTAAGAATGTGCAGGACGTCATAGAAAGTGTGCAGGACCCCAGTGCGAGTGTGCAGGACGTCATAGAAAGTGTGCAGGACCCCAGTAAGAGTGTGCAGGACCCCAGTAGAAGTGTGCAGGACGTCATAGAAAGTGTGCAGGACCCCAGTAAGAGTGTGCAGGACCCCAGTAGAAGTGTGCAGTACGTCATAGAAAGTGTGCAGGACCCAGTGCGAATGTGCAGGACGTCATACAAAGTGTGCAGAACCCCAGTAAGAACGTGCAGGACGTCATACAAAGTGTGCAGGATCCCAGGGGAAGTGAGCAGGACGTAATGGAAAGTGTGCAGGACCCCAGTGCGAGTGTGCAGGATCCCAGAAGAAGTGTGGAGGACGTCATAGAAAGTGTGCAGGACCCAGTGCGAGTGTGCAGGACGTCATAGAAAGTTCGCAGGACCCCAGTAGAAGTGTGGAGGACGTCATAGAAAGTGTGCAGGACCCAGTGCGAGTGTGCAGGACGTCATAGAAAGTGTGCAGGACCCCAGTGCGAGTGTGCAGGATCCCAGAAGAAGTGTGGAGGACGTCATAGAAAGTGTGCAGGACCCAGTGCGAGTGTGCAGGACGTCATAGAAAGTGTGCAGGACCCCAGTAGAAGTGTGGAGGACGTCATAGAAAGTGTGCAGGACCCAGTGCGAATGTGCAGGACGTCATACAAAGTGTGCAGGACCCCAGTAAGAATGTGCAGCACGTCATACAAAGTGTGCAGGATCCCAGGGGAAGTGAGCAGGACGTAATGGAAAGTGTGCAGGACCCCAGTGAAAGTGTGCAGGATTCCAGAAGAAGTGTGGAGGACGTCATAGAAAGTGTGCAGGACCCAGTGCGAGTGTGCAGGACGTCATAGAAAGTGTGCAGGACCCCAGTAGAAGTGTGGAGGACGTCATAGAAAGTGTGCAGGACCCAGTGCGAGTGTGCAGGACGTCATAGAAAGTGTGCAGGACCCCAGTGCGAGTGTGCAGGATCCCAGAAGAAGTGTGGAGGACGTCATAGAAAGTGTGCAGGACCCAGTGCGAGTGTGCAGGACGTCATAGAAAGTGTGCAGGACCCCAGTGCGAGGGTGCAGGATCCCAGAAGAAGTGTGGAGGACGTCATAGAAAGTGTGCAGAACCCAGTGCGAGTGTACAGGACGTCGTAGAAAGTGTGCACGATCCCAGTGCGAATGTGTAGGACGACATAGAAAGTGTGCAGGACCCCAGTGCGAGTGTGCAGGACGTCATAGAAAGTGTGCAGGATCCCAGGGGAAGTGAGCAGGACGTAATGGAAAGTGTGCAGGACCCCAGTGCGAGTGTGCAGGATCCCAGAAGAAGTGTGGAGGACGTCATAGAAAGTGTGCAGGACCCAGTGCGAGTGTGCAGGACGTCATAGAAAGTGTGCAGGACCCCAGTAGAAGTGTGGAGGACGTCATAGAAAGTGTGCAGGACCCAGTGCGAGTGTGCAGGACGTCATAGAAAGTGTGCAGGACCCCAGTAAGAATGTGCAGGACGTCATATAAAGTGTGCAGGACCCCAATGGGAGTGTACAGGACGTCATAGAAAGTGTGCACGATCCCAGTGCGAATGTGTAGGACGTCATAGGAAGTGTGCAGGACCCCAGTCCGAGTGTGCAGGACGTCATAGAAAGTGTGCAGGACTCCAGTAAGAATGTGCAGGACGTCATAGAAAGTGCGCAGGACCCCAGTGTGAGTGTGCAGGACCCCAGTAGAAGTGTGGAGGACGTCATAGAAAGTGTGCAGGACCCAGTGCGAGTGTGCAGGACGTCATAGAAAGTTTCTATGACGTACTGCACACTTCTACTGGGGTCCTGCACCCTCTTACTGGGGTCCTGCACACTTTCTATGACGTCCTGCACACTTCTATTGGGGTCCTGCACACTCTTTTTATGACGTCCTGATTTCCCTGCACACTCTTTTTTATGACGTCCTGCACATTGGAGGTCCTGCACATTTTCTATGACGTCCACATTCGCACTGGGATCGCACACTCTATGACGTCCTGTACACTTCCCACTGAGTCCTGCACACTTTATATGACGTCCTGCACATTCTTACTGGGGTCCTGCACACTTTCTATGACGTCCTGCACACTTTATATGAAGTCCTGCACACTTCTACTGGGGTCCTGCATACTCTTGCAGGACCCCAGTGCGAGTGTGCAGGACGTCATAGAAAGTGTGCAGGACCCCAGTAAGAGTGTGCAGGACCCCAATGGGAGTGTACAGGACGTTGTAGAAAGTGTGCACGATCCCAGTGCGAACGTGTAGGACGTCATAGAAAGTGTGCAGGACCCCAGTAAGAGTGTGCAGGACCCCAGTAGAAGTGTGCAGGACGTCAAAGAAAGTTTGCAGGACCCAGTGCGAATGTGCAGGACGTCATAGAAAGTGTGCAGGACCTCAGTAAGAATGTGCAGGACGTCATAGAAAGTGTGCAGGACCCAGTGCGAGTGTGCAGGACGTCATAGAAAGTGTGCAGGACTCCAGTGCGAATGTGCAGGACGTCATAGAAAGTGTGCAGGACCCCAGTGCGAGTGTGCAGGGCGTCATAGAATGTGTGCGCGACGTCATGGAAAGTGTGCAGGACGTTATAGAAAGCGTGCAGGTCCCTGATGGGAGTGTACAGGACATCATAGAAAGTGTGCACGCTCCCAGTGCGAGTATGCAGGACATCATAGAAACAGAGAATAGCATTTGTCGGCATTCTAGAAGTGCACCCGCATGAGGGATAAGCGGAATCCCGATTTGCGAATTTCAATCTCCGATGAACCTTAGCCTTCCAATTTCCGAAAAAAAAAACTGAAAATGCGGAAAGAATCGGGAATATCCACGAGATTAGACTTCTTTTTTCCTTGCCAAATCTATAAAGCGCCAAATTCGAATACGAGCGAGGTCTGTCTTCACCTTTCAGAAAGCCAGGTTTGATTGTATTTACATGAAAATTATCCAATAAAAAAGGAAGAAGGAGTTTGAATCCTTCTCTGTAGAATGAAATGGGGTTTGGGAGGGTAGTTTCTTGGATCTTAATTCGGTTTTTCCAGGCTCCGAAGAAGGCGAAAATCGCCGAAACGTCAGCCAAATAAAGAGGTTTTAACGATCTTGGTCTCGCTTCAACCACCGAATACCACAAGTGTCAAAGAAGGATAAGCCCAAGTTTTTTGGTAGGCACAGCCACCATTGGAGGGTAAAGAAATCCGCTGAATGAATTTTCGATTTTCAAAATTGAGAAGGTCGTTCCAATTTCCTATTTTCGAAAATCAGAAAAAAAATTCCGCTCATCTCGGACCCGCATCCATTTCGTGGGCATGTTCGCTTGAGCGAAGTCTAAACTATATGATTTCTTCTGTCAATCGCTCAACAGTTTCATCGCTTGTTGGTGCAGTACCCACTGACCCTTCTTTTTTTTGTCGACACCTCGCAACACGATTTCGCAATGTGCCCTGAGTTCATCCTTCGAGTGCCCTGAGTTCATCCTTCGAGTGCCCTGAGTTCAACCCCCCCCAACACCGGTCTCAATCATTGCTTTCTCAGCAGTGCAAACGCGAAAAAACTTTCTTGCGTCTTTCTCTCACTAATCTGCCCAAAATGCCCAAACAGAAAACTAGTTGCATAAGAGCTTGGACCTACAAAACTTCTCACAGCACAAAGTTCCCGTACCCTCAATGCAAAGAGTTTGCTGTGTATTTCAGAAGAAATGTCTCGGCAAATGCATGGTGGGTTGCGTCAATGATTAATTGGAGTGGCAAATTCCAAGAGGCGTTCGCATCAGCGCGCTGACAGGCCCATCTCACTCCATCTTCCCTTTGCGCTGGGTTACTTTATTCTCGCCTTTTGCAAGTATTTCGCGTAGAACGATCCCAACTCAGAATCTAGTAAATCCGGCGTTAGGCACCTACACCAGACCAGATACGGATTAAATAGCTGCTAAAAAACCCGATATCCAAATTGAGATGCGCACCTGGTCGCTGTCTTTTCGGTTTCTCCTCCACGTCCGTGATCGTGATTGTGCCAGTCACTATTCGCTTTCTCACGGGATTTCCCTGAAAAAAATATATATTTATATGTTCATTCATTTATTTGTTTTTCATTTAATTATTGATTTACTTAAATATTCATTTATTGATTTATTTATTTGATTATTTTGTAATTTCTCCAAAAGAGGCTGCATACCAAAACTGGCCACAACCAAGAGATCAGAGCATTGAAGACGGATAGAATTCCAAATAGAAAAGTCACAATAGAACAGTGAAAACTCCTAGAGGCAGTGCCCACGATAAAAACCGTCTCCGAGTTCCCACCGGAATTCGAAGGGTTCGGGTTTGACAACATCAATGTCGAAAAAACGGCTAAAAAAAGCCCCAAATAGCCCTACATGGCCCTGAACTTCCTTGTAAAGCGCTAGCCCCGACCACTCCACTCAGCGGCCACTGATCGAAACAAACAACTGGAAAATTGACTTCAACAAAACATACGTTGATCAAATGATCAAAACTATTCGCTATGATGCACGGATTGAACAAATTTACCCCATTTGAATAATTGTTTTCTTCTCGGAGTAGATTTTTAGTTGTTTGTTTGGATCAGTGGCCGTCGAGTGGAGTGGGCGGGGATTACCGCTTTTATCGGAACGAAATTCAGGTTTGTAGTTGCGGACAACAACCGTTGCAACACGCAACACGATGATAATCGTGCTGGGACAAAGGGTAATCGTGCTGCGACCACGTGGTCCCCACACGATTATAATCGTGTTGCGTGCTACAACAGCGGCTTACTGCAACTACGGACCGGAGTTCCGCTTCGATAAGGACACGAGCAGTAAAGCTGTCAGTAAAGCAATCAATGTGCATGTGAGTCGTCGCAATGCGACCTTATTTGCAATTTCTATAACCAATGTTAACGATTAAATTCACTTTCGATTTCTCCACGGTGTACCGAAAGTCTGGTGCCCTCTATAGCATGTCATGCCTAGACAGAACGCGAAAGCTGTGTACGAAAACTATGCGGGGCCATCATAGTTTACGTTGACTTCTTGGGGGGGAGGCTTTAGGGGGATAATTGACCGCTATGAAGTGATGATACCTATCAGTGCTATCAAGCTCTATATAGTCTACAGCATAGGAAGTAGGACCTGGTGAGGTTGCGGACTCTTCCTAACATACTGTAGTCTTAATGCGCTATCACTCATTTTTTCAAAATAAATGAGATTGGTTGGTGAGTTTTTGTTTCCAGGTCCAAACGAGCCGAACTGTCAGGCGGCTCGGGGCCGATAATCGCCTGAGTACAAAACCGAAGTAGTGCTTAAAGCCTGGAACTGATCAATATTACCATTACGGGAAATAAATCTGTATCTGGGCGATATATCTTAAAATAGTTCCAAATGTCAGCGGTTGATAAGCGTAAATGACAGGTTAAGGCAAATCCGTTCTTTTTTTTGCCATTCCTAGCTTGTATTCCGCCATTCTTTTGACATTGTGAACCTAAATTCGTTCTCGCCTATCATTGGAAGTGGAAAGTCACCGATAGTTATCTTCGTTAATGCTTTTAAAGAGGCGAGCTCTGATGAACTAGACCTTAGATTGAATAGAAGAGATGCAGCTGTGCCGCTTGCTACCGGCAAATTTTGAAATGCTCCTTATGTGTACTCCAGAGTTTAGCACGGAGCACGTAGTATTAAATAGGGCACATGCCTTATGTTGTCGCACATGTTCTTTTAGTCAATTTCATTGCGTGCGGGGGCAGCTCATTAAACTTCTGAACTGTGAGGTTTTAAGGATTCTCAAAAAATTAGCAACTGCAATTTATGGAATTCTTCGGGGGTGAGTTTTGAACGTCTAGAGGTTTTAATATCGTGTGTCAAGAGACGCCTATGCTGATCTCGAGAGAGTGTAACCCCCAAACATGAGCACTAAGAAATCTTGTTGCAAATAATTTTCTTCACGCCCAATATAGGCATCGGGGAAGGAAATCAAAAGCTTCAGAGGCTTTGTTTTACCCCGCTAATTGAGGGTTCCTTGAGGAATTTTCGCTTGCTCCCCCTCTTCGTGGGCTGATTCGGTCAAAAACATTGAGAAATAGGATATGGTTTCTGTTGTGAACACTGCCTTTAAACTCATAAAATCATGGAACAAAATGAGAACATAAATGGCCCAACTAAACGGGCACTTCTATTCGGTGGAAGTGGAATTTGGTTTTGGCTGATATGGAGCGGATTTTTTTTGCCTGGTTCCGATTCCGAATCCGTAGGTGCGGCATTTGCTGGCCATTTCCGTTCAGCCCTTTTGAAGAAAAAGACGCAGCGATTCATTCCAGGTCGTTGAAAACGTTAAAGGCAGTGTTCACGATGAATTTTTTTTGTCCGATATCTGAACGGTTTACGGAAGGTCTGGTGCCCTATATAACAAGGCATGCCTAAAAAGGACACGAAAGTCGCGTTTTTGAGCCAAGATAGGTCCTCCCTTGTTTACGTTGATTTTTGAGTGTGGAGGAATTGACCGCTATGAAAGATGATAGGATTCAATGCAATTAAGCGAACAGCTCACTTATCAGCACTTCTTTGACTTGATCATTCCTGTAATCTGAGTCTTCATTTGTTCATTGCGAAGGGCGGATCTGAGGCAACAGGCGTGTCTGGGACACCAAAACGCTTGTTTGCAG
Organism: Aplectana chamaeleonis; assembly: GCA_029168955.1. Classification (NCBI taxonomy): domain Eukaryota; kingdom Metazoa; phylum Nematoda; class Chromadorea; order Rhabditida; family Cosmocercidae; genus Aplectana; species Aplectana chamaeleonis. The sequence goes on from JAPDOI010000440.1 coordinate 23,861, forward strand.
CCGTTATTTTGCCACTCCTGGCTCGTTTTCTACCGTTCTTTCGACACTGGGAGCCTAGAATCCTTCTCGCCTATCATTTCACTGAGGAAAGTCAACGAGGATGATCATCGTGAACTCTGCCTTTAAGTAGCGTGGTGGTGGGTACTCTGAGGCGAGCGATTCGCCTGCACTTCTCCCTGCATTGCTTTTCGTCATCTGTCACTCACGTTTTTCCACAACCACATATCCCAAGAGTTTCTTCTTTCTCATAATATGCCACAAATCTGGCAGACAGTCGGTCTCCGAAGAGATTTCTTTCCATCTGAGCATTTCGTGCAAGTGTTATTTTTGTATCATACTTTTTCACTCAATTCTGATTGAGCCTTTTTCTCGCATATTAACTCGCCTTCCAACTCCTACAATCCGCTCAATGTATGGCAGAGAAGCAGTGTCTATTTCACAGCTGCTACCGTTGTTTAAAGGCATCGTTCGCGCTGAAAACCAAGTTCCATTTCCAGGCTCAATTTCATGAATGAGCCCGGTGGACCACACTGGTAAACTTCGGCGCGTAGGGTTATGGGGTTGGAAGGGGTTAAAGATGAGGATCCGCCACCAGTTCTCTCAAGTCATCTAGCACTTTTTCATAGGATGTTGATACGACCGTCAAACAACATGGAAGACTGTGAATGCACAAGCTCCGCATGCAGAAAACTTCGAAAATGTTCGCGACGAGGTCTCCAAGGAAAACTTCAAAAACGATTTTGGCGCGGAATTCAAATTCGATTTTGCAGTGTGTTCAGACTGTTTTTCCTTAACAAGTGATGGATTTTCGTGAACCCTTTCGACAGTTCCTTTCACTGGAGAGGCCAAACTACACAAAAACATGGATCCCAGTAATGAAAGAAACACGCCAAAAAATGAACACTACAACTATGTATCCTTAATTAATAGATACATACATATCTGAGCACTTCTTCTGTCGTCTACGGAATAAGTGTCACAATAGGGTCGCAAAATGCTGTAAACTGGCCACCGATCACGACGTTCAAGCAAACACTTCCAAATTTAGTTCATCGATTACCTGTAAACGGTTGAAAAAAGTGCCAGCTGAGGGCTGCGCCCAGGTGCAGACGCTATCATTTCTTCAACATTCTCTTTCTTTAATTACTATTTATATGATCTCAGGGGCATTTCTTCAGATCTCTTGAATTCAAATATCACCAGCAGCGGGGCGTTAGGGCTTTTCAGGTTTACGGGGGATGGCCCGCACACTTTTGCTGCTGAAACGGAGGCCCGCTTACCCTAATTAAAGGCCGCGCGGAAAACCGTATTTTACTTTTTCATGTTTTTGTATAGCTTTTTTCTCTAGTGAACAAAAATTTCGAAAGGGTCCATTTTGTGCCGTAACTGTTTTTATGTTGTTGCACGGTCGAATCAACATTCCATGAAAAAGTGGTAGATGACTGGGGAGAACTGGTGGCGGATCCTCATCATTTACACCCTTCCAACCTCATAACCCTACGTTTTCGACGCTCCAAAGTGTATCGGTGTGGTCTACCGGGCTCATTCATGAAATTGAGGGGTCGTGAAATGGAGAGTGGTTTCAGATGCCTTGAAATTGGGGTAAAGCGAATCGTTTGGCCACCCGTTCACTTTTCGACTGCAATGCAGACGCGCCTCAGCCGTCGCAGCCATCCGGGTAATGGCCGTAGTGTTTTGCAGCCGCAAGAGAGGCGGGGGAAGTTCCTGTTCCGTCCCCGTTGCTCCTCCACCATCCGTTGAATCGCGCGCGCCGCCTCAGTTAATTGTGGTTGTCACATGGAGGCGACCTGCAGGTCGAGCGCCGGAGTCTGACAGTCTGCGTAACTCTTGTCGTCTGTGACACAGCAAGACGTCTACGATTGGCTTGTCCCGTCGCAGCACAACAGAAAGTGCAAAACGTTGCGAAATAGGCTCCGTCACCTCCAAGTCACAACAGAATCAAGAAAATGTGATGAAATTTGCCTTCGAGGTGACAACGGGAGGCTAATTTGCCCTCCATGTCACAAGAGGAAGGAGTTCTGTCCTCCAGGTGACAATCGGGATTTCCTGAGATTGCGAAATACACCCCAGCCATCCGCACCCCGTATGCAGAGAAACGTTGCGGGACCCACGCGCAGTTACATTGGACGGAAAAAACTACGCAGACCGTTCCCTCTCGCAAATGCATAAGTTAAATTGAGCGAGCGGGGAAGGTGAACCCTGCCGCGAGCCGTGACAGGGAGTTCTCGGTGTGGTTGGACCACTTATGGCAAGATTTGCGATCAGATTCGTATAGATTCCAGGCCGCTCGTGGTCACACTTTGATCAGCTTATGTGCAGATTTTGGACCGCGTAGGGCTACGGTCCGACTACGCTTCAGCAGATTACGGACTCGCACCTTTCCAATGCGATTCGCTGATCGGAGGCGCAGCCTACCGCCAATCATGTCCCAGATCTTACCTTGAGCGGCGTGGTGGCGAAATTTGGCTTTGACTTCCTCTGTTCAACGCTGACATCTCGTTTCCGCCTCCCGAAGCTCTCTGCTCTACCGTTTTCCAAGTTGTCGCATGTTACCTGAAACATTGCACAATAAAATACCACAACACGTGCAAAGAGCTTTTGTCCGCTTTTCTTAGTTGGAAAGTCTTTTGATTTTATTACGTATTGAGAAAGTGCGGCACAGTACTTCAATTGATTACGTATACATTTAGTGTAGTTCACTTGATTTCATCTAGTTACTGTCAAACCATAAGTAAAACGGTCATTTGGAGATGAATATGCAAGCAACTCATGGCAACACGACCGCTCTCGTTGAAAAAAACACGACTTGCGAGCAGGCTACTTTACATATGCTCTAGGAAGCCGCGACACAGACATTTTCTCGCTATTGATCTTGAGAGCGTTGTTTCTCCACTTCTACTATAGCAATTTCTGCAGAACAGCCACTCGATTTCTATGACAAGTACATATATAATCGCAGCGTCACGGCTTCCCCAAATTATGATATGGACGATACATACAGTAGCGGGCAAAAGTATCGGAACACCACACTCCAAAGGTTTAAATCTTTCCTGTATACTCTTTTGCATCGTGAACGAAAGTCTTCCAATCCAAGATATGTTGACTAGCATGAGTCTAGACGTCTAGCACCTTTCTGAAGTTGATTTCGGTTCAATATAGCTTACATGGGGATTATTTATGCAGCATTGCAAGCAATTTTCCGAAAATCATGTATTTTCTCGGAGCGGCTTCCGTCACTGCCCAAAGTTTTTGCATTAATTACCCATTAGACGTGCTTCCTAAAGACATTTTATGGGAATGTGGAAGCAGATTTTGTTGGAGATCTGAGGGCAGGCATCTCTTAGGTGGTGATATTCCGCATTTGAAAAGTTCTACTACTAAACGTGAACGAGAGGTCTCATGATTTACACTTTCAAACGAGCTTTGCGTCTCATGTACATGTCCTGTTGAATCCTGTTTAAATGTTTCCAATTTTGTTCATTTCGAATCTTATTTTTTTGAGAAAATCCACGAGAATTCAACATTTTTGCACTGATGACTGTTTTCGTTGACAGCTCGTCACTTCGTTTTTACATTTTATTTTAAAAGTCGATTCAATATCGAGTGAGTACATAGAGTTTGCAGCTCCAACAAAATTGTTACGAAAAAAATGCACTCACATGACCAAAACCCTCGAAATTTTATTCAAAAATTCATAACTCACGAATCAGGGCTTCAAAAGCTACCTCCAAAGTAGAGCTATACGCAGGATTCGAGGCCTTGAAAACTCACATGATAAAGTATCATGATAGTCGAGATATAAGCGGAAAACTGAACTGTGCGGAAGTGCGTGTTCAGATACTTTTGCCCGCTACTGTATGTCCGTGCAGTCTGCAGCTAAGCAGACTCTAAGTATGTTTAGATAGCACCATAGTTACCGTATTTTCTCTTTTAGAAGTACATCACAATATCTGCCTCTTTTTAAGGTGAACTACCAATAGAGGGTGACTTTTATTTCCAGCCTTGTTTTCTGGAATTTTCATAGTGGAATTTTTAATCACAAAACGATGGAATTCGCGATCAACAACCGCGAAAATTCAGCTTTTCAAGTCCGAATGTGTCATCTATTCTACACCCGATGATATTATCGTCCTTTTCTAAGTCGTGAACCTGTATTCATTCTATGGAATGTCCAAACAGAGGCATACTTAGGAAGCTTCTTTAGCCCCTCTCTCTTCCCTGTACTTCAAATAAAGGTGTACTACCCATAAAGAAAGTACGCTATCTACGTAAGTCAATGTTTTTCTCGAAACATTCCCATGTCGGGGTAGATATGTAATTATCTGCAATTCACATTTTGCCACATCCCAAAATAAGCTTGGACTACAATTTGAAGGCAGGGTTCGCGATAAAAAGGGTCGTTGTGTAATCTCCATGAGGAGGTAGATCCGGTCATCAAAAAAAGTGAAATCAGGTGACTAACTTTAGGGAAAACGCACAGAAACAAGGCAAAACAATTCTTTGCTAGGTTTCCGCCCGCCCCCAATTAGCGAGATTTCTATGAATTCTTGTTTTGCCGTCTTTTATTTTACTTATTTCTGTCATTATCGGAGCCAAATTCCGATCCACACTGTCGAACAACCGCTGTTGCATCACGCAGCACGATGATATCCGTGCTGGAACAGAAGTTGGGACCACGTGGTCCCGGCTAGATTATCATCGTGTGTGTTGCGAGATGCAAAAGCGGCTGTTCGCAATTAGGGACCGGAATTTCGCTCCGATAACAACAGTAGTTACTAGCTACTTAAAAAGCAAAATGAAGCGCGACAAAACAAGCATTTATTGAATCCTCGTTAATTGGGGGGGGGGCGGACACCCAGCAATTAGCTGTTCGGATTCGTATATAGGGTTTTCGCATTCAATTCAGTCTGACGCATGGACCTGCGAAGGTAGATCGCAGCGCGCGATCGACCTCCGTTGGTCGTTGTTGCCGCCAACGCCGCACGGCTAGCTGCAATCATTGCGCGTGGCCCAATCACCAGACGTAACTTAACAGCAAACCATACCTGCGCGTTGCCTAGACGATTTTTCATTTATTATCACTTTTGCTGGCATGGCCAGATCCTTCGTCTCATGAGGATAGCACATCAACCGTTTTTTTATCGAAAACCCTATCAAAGCCTTTTTCAAACTTGCCCTTCCGACTTCGGACGACTCGATGTCAAATGTGGAACATCTAACATCTCACATTTTCACTCTCTTGTTACTCACCCACTCGCTTCATATCCTTCTCTTCTGACGAGAGCGACGGTATAAAACCCTTTTGGTTTGCTGTCGTCGAAGTCATCTATATTTTGATATTTGTCGCTATTTCAATCGCTATCCATTATCTCGGTGTCCTCAAGACCGATCAAGATGCTGTGACCATTCAACAAAAATTCCATCAGGAAATCATAGCCCAACAATAACAACGCTTCATGTCTGAGAAAAAGGAAAATTTCCTTCGGAAATAGCTCAAAGGAAGCTCTACTCGTTACTTGTCTCGTCAATCTTTGAAAGAATTGGTTCTTTCTTGTTGTATGAATGAGTTGAAATTGAAACTTTCGAGTGAATATTTGCCAATAAAATCTATCTACCCTACCCTATCCATCTTATCTATCTTATCTATCTCACATTTGATAACGAGTCATCCGAAGTCGGACGGAACACTATGAAAGAGGCTAAGGCCTATTGCAAGCGAGATTTTTGCAGCGTTTTAAACAGTGTTGTAACAATGTGCCCCTTAAGTTTCGATTTCCGTTGAGAACTCGGAGACGATATCGTCTTGAACACTGCTCTGAAAGCAGTGCTCACGATGATATCGTCTACGAGTTCTCGCCGGAAAATAAGAACGTAAAGGCCAACCGAACATTGCTCGACACGACGCGGTCGCGTCACGGCTCTATAACTTTCTAAGTTTTTACTTCGATTTTGTTATATCTTGACCAGCGGTGGTGCTGTTTTCCTACTTCCTAGTCCAGGTAGATCCTCAATTGCCGACCACTGGAGGAGGACGGTATGTGAATGAAGACACACCGCTCTCCACTTCTTTTATACCCTACCCTTCATCAATTGGTTATCATCAATTTTGTTTACGAGGGCCGTGACGCGACCGCGTTTTGTCGAGCAATGTTCGGTTGGCCTTTACATTCTTATCGCCGGAAACGTAAAGTCAAGGGGCACATTGCTACAACATTGGTTTTCGTTTTCAAAGGCAGTGGTCGCGATGAAAAAAGTTGTTGAAAAATCCATAAAAACCAGCTTGATCCGCAAACGACTAAAAGATCACGAAGGTTACGCGGTAAGAAACGAGCTAAAAATAGAGTTATTAGGATCCTAAGTTGTCATTTCGTGCACACGTGCACAGCTTCGTCCAAAATGATCGCAGTCTCATGGGTGTAAATTTGAAATTCATCGACATTTACAGGCAGAATTAAACTCCAGTTTAGCTATCAAAAACAGTTTAACAATGTAGCTAAGCACTCCATTCAATGTTTTAACAAAATGAGGTGATAATTATTCGATCAGGTCAGTCCGAAGGAAATTGGTCACTGATTGAATCACAATCTCAAGCCAGATGATGTTCTTGATATGAGAGATCATCGACGCCAATGATGCGGAGTGGACTCGTCCAACACCAAAAGACAGGAAATTTCAGGTTTCAAAATTTGGCCCAAAATCGGGGTTTTTCGCAAAATTAATCATATGCCCTGCTAGTCTGGATCCAGCAAAGGGCTTAAAGAGGAAAAGAAGGCGGCCATATTTTGTCGCGACCACTGCCTTTGAAGGCAGTAGACACGCTCAAAATGTTATCGATTTTATGTCATAAATCGAAGGTTTGAAGCTAGTAGTATAAGGAACTAACGAAAAAACCGTGCAAATACAGTAATAACGGGCGTCTTTGTTATGGGGTAAAATTAGACGAGTTTCGCCCGAGAGGTTGAAATAGCTAATATTAACGATAAAACGTTTGGGATAGCGAAGCCGATAGACTCTTACAGCCTGTACTAAAACGCTCACCTTGTTGGAAGCTTCAAAAACCATCCGAAGTGACCGTATTCGTATAGTGAGGGTGGCGGGGTTGAAAGCTCATGGACGTGGCTGACGAAAATTTTCGACTAAAATTTAGTAGTTTTCACTCGTTTTCGACGCTTCCATCGGCGTGAGCCTTCTACTAGCGGCTATAAGACCCAAGTAGCGTAGTTATCTCAACAATTTTTTGAGCGTATCTGCTGTCTTTAAGTTTCCCACTCAAAACTTCGCTTTGGCAACCATGTGCCAGTGAAATCGCAAAGAAACGGCGAAAATCGCATTGAAACGCCTCATTTGTTTTATTGTTAGATAGTCTTGGGCTAGTGATCCGGTAGATGGAACGAGCTCTCGATGGTTGTGACCGGCAAGTAATGTGGTCAGACGAGAACGGAAGAATGTATCGTGTAAAGTAGTATTAGCTTAAAGGCAGCAGCAGACACGCTCAAAAATGGTATCGATTTTATGACATAAATCAAAGGTTTGGAGCTAGTTGTATTGGGAACTGACGAAAAAACGGACGAAAACTAAGTGCAAATAGAGGAATAACGGTTATTTTGTTATCAGGTGAAAGTGGACGAGTTTTACGGCGCGCGGTTAAAACAGCGAATATTAGCAACAAAACGGTTGAGGTGGAAGAGCCGATATACTCCTACAGCTAGTACTGGAACGTTAACTTCGTTGGAAGCATCAAAAACCAGCCAAAGGGACCGTATTAGTACTACCAATCTGGACGAGTTTGTATTTTGGGGCGGGTTTGCAGAAATTTTTCGATTTGCACTGCTGAAATTTAGTAGTTTTGACTCGTTTTTGACGCTTCCAACGGCGTGAGAAGTCTACTAGGAGCCATGCGACTTCAGAAACGTAGTTATCTCAACAACTTTTTCGAGCGTGTCTGCTGCCTTTAACCCATTCACGAGCGCGTGTCCCACCGGTGGGACACGCGTTGACTACCACTTCGGACCGCGTGTCCCACCGGTGGGACACTGTTTTCAAAAATCGATTTCTCCGCCGCATGGAGGAATTTTTGAATCTATTTATGGTCAATGTATTTACCCATTCTAGAGTCGACTATAAACTTCGTGGTCCGCTGGCAGCTTCACCGCTACAATATATCTGACCCTTCGAATGCAGCAAGGTCGAAAACCGCAATTATGAGTACAGATCGCAATTTTACACGCAATTAATGGCAAAATTCTCCTTTTTGCTATTACTCGAGTAACAATTCCTACTTCTAAGAGTTTTCAGATCGTATAGCACTATTTAATATATCACAGAAACTTGATTACTGATACTCCCGCGTAGAGAATCGGCTTTCCTTCGCCCGTATTCTGTTCACAGAAATTTTTTATGCAAAGATCACCAATGTTGAGATCATTAGGGCCTTTTTTGAAAGTCCTGCTTTTTACGGTTGGTGTACCATCGTAGGCCGGTGCTTCAACTTCGGTGAAAACTACCTTGGAGAGTAGCGGACGAGAAAAATGGGGACGTGGCAGAGCAGAAAACGAGAGAAAACTTATAAAACGATTCTTACACTAATCATTAATTGTCAATTTGTGATAATGGAACCATTTTCTACGTCTGAATGTAAAAAACAAATATGCTTTTCAAAAAAATCTCTTCCTAGAAGGTGCCGAACCTGGGGGTGGGGGAAGCCGAGAAAAAGAATGGCCAAGATCTAAGAAAAAAGCCATTTCCATCAGCATTACCTCTCAATATAAAATTTGGGGAGTATTTTCTACGCCTAGATGTCGAGAAGAATGTTAAAAATGTTCACTACAAAAAAAATTCGCGTCGGAATGCGATTGACCGCAAGAGCGTGGGAGTAGCCAAAGCAAAATTGGCGCAAATCTGAAAAAATATCATTTCACTAAGCATTTCCTGTCAATTTAAGAACAGAAGAATGTCTAACATGGTAATCTACGATAATTAATGTTTCGAACCGCTAGAATTCATTGAACTCAGGTGATTTGTGGATGGTCTTATCTACACAGTTGAAAATTTAGGAGGCCGTTTCTCTGGAAGGAAAGAGTTATGGAAGCTGAAACTTCGGCATCATGATTTTGACGTCGACAGTCGTACGATAAACAAAAAAAACAGAAATCAATTTTTTGGTGGCGTGCCATTCGAGCAAAAGTGGCCCACCGGTGGGACACTGTATACGGTGACGCAATATTGCACGCAGTCCGAACGTGCAGCCACCCAAAATTAGGCGTGGTCGTGAATGGGTTAAAGGCACAGTCCAACCTCAGAGGTAATTTTTGATATTATGGTCCGGTCGCCGCCTATAGCAACCCCGCCAAGCACGAAATCTCAACTCGCTCAAATAAGCGAGTAAAAGCCAGGAAAAAGTCGGCCACGCCCCCTTGAAAGAAAAAATGGGTAACGCCCACTGCCAGGTTTCCGACCTCAATAGGGTAGAGACGCGCGAATGATTTCACTCAAAATCTATGTTCTTCAATTTTTTCATCGGTCTGGCTTTATATTGTGCCTTGCTTCAGAGCGATAGCTGCGAATAACGAGAAAATACAGGCTCGAGACAACTCGTCCATAAACTTGTAGCCGTTCAAAATCGAGATTTTTGAGGGGCCGTAACTCCGTTCGTAGTGAGTACTGATCGATTCTGGAGACACCATTGTGATCAGCGTGAAATCTTCTTCAAGATAGGCAGAGAAACGAAAAATCGATTCTGAGGTTGGACTTTGTCTTCAAAGGCACAGGACACCCAAAAAATTAATTCCCAGATTTTAAACTAATCTTGGAGAGAGTCACACGCTGATCACAGTTGTATCTCTGAAATCGTCCAAGACCCCCTTTGAACAGAGTTATGGCTCTTCCAAGATGCCTAGATTTTGAGGGTGAAAAATTGGTGGACGAGTTGTCTCAGGCCTGTATTTCTCTTCATTTGCAATAGTTGCATGAGAGAAAGCCAGGATAAGGAGACAGTCCGGTAATGGACTGAAGAACAACGACTTGTTGGAATTCATCCATCCATCGAGCCGCTATCTAGTTCGAAAATCTGTTAGGGGGTCGGGCCTGTGGTGGTGAGCGAAGGGGGTCGGGCCTGTGGTGGTCGCTTATATCTCGCTTATTTGGAGGAATTGAGATCCCGCACTTGGCACGTGTTATACAGGAGGGGTCTTCTATACAATTACATGAAAATCTCAAAATTCATATCTGAGGGCGTACTGTGCCTTTAAGTCCAAAGGAAGGAACGGAGCTACAGAGAGTTGCGAATTTCAAGAGAAGGGTTCACCAATGGCTTCACTGTCACAAAAAGCAGTTCCTCTGAGAGTAAAGGGGCGGGGGGAGTACATACAGCTTTTCGTGTACTTCTCGGCGTTTTTTCCCAATTTCGTCGTCATTTTAGCTCTACCCGGGGACCAAGGAATTGTTTTTAGTCAGCGATCCTGAGATTGAAGATTATCGGGACCACTGTTTCAAGAAGAATAAACTGATACCTCTTGTCAAAATACCTCATCTTTACGCTCTCGCATATGCATTCTCAAAAATTAAAGGCAACTCATACCTACATAAATATCGTGAAAGGAATTCTGCAATGCATGCAAGGTTTAAAACAGAAGCGGAGAACGGCAAAGGCTCTGAAGCTTATGTTAAAGGCAGCATACACGCTCGCAAGCATAGTCGAGATAACAGCATAGATAGGTCCGCACGGCCCGTACTATGTCGTCAACGACGTTTGAAGAGCTGAAAACTGTCCAGGATGACGATATTTGACAATGTTTGAGCAATCTTGCCTTCCACGCCCGTATTTTCACACCCCTTCGAATAACAGAATGAGAATCGATACTTGTGAAAACGTGTGATAATTGAGAGTGATAGCACTATCAAATGAGAGTGCACGAGAGAAATAGCTTGGTTTACTTGAGTATAACATGTCTGCATACCTATTGACTCTCGTCCTTTTTCGAGAATGCCGCTCTACTTTGGCTTTTGACCTCTTGGAATGGAGGATTTTATCAGTGCACAAACATGTTATATTGAGGTAAATCGAGTTTTTTCTCTACTGCACTCCCTTTTTATAGTGCTATCATTCTAAGTTATCACATGTTTTCTCAAGTATCGATTCTCATTCTGTTACTCGAAGGGGTGTGAAAATACGGGCGTGGAAGGCAAGATTGTTCAAACATTGTCAAATATTGTCATCCTGGACAGTTTTCAGCGCTTCAAACGTCATTGACGACATAGTACGGGCCGTGCGGACCTATCTATGCTGTTATCTCGACTATGCTTGCGAGCGTGTATGCTGCCTTTAAACGATCTCCACTTCTTGTTCTTTTTTTTTTCGCTCTGCTTCGGTTTTGTTCTTCACTAGGACGCAACGTCTCTTGCACAGTTTTTATAGCTGGCCAAGGACAATACTACGACGCTGTCGAGCACAATCATTCCGCAACATCTCCGGCGCGATCTTATCTCTGTGTTTGTTCACTTATCCATTCTTTGTTGTATAGTTGTACACGAACCAAATTTTCGAATAATTTTCGAAACACTTTTCGAAAATTTTTTCGTTCGTTTTCGTTCGTTCGAAAATTCGTCAAGCGAAATTTTTTCGAATTTCGTTCGTACGAAATTTCGTCGAACGAATTTTTTTTTCGAAATTGTAAAACTATACTTTGTTTGCTACTTTTTCATCAACAATCAGGAACTCAAAATATTCTCCATTCACATGTTTGATCTCAATTGACCCGTTCCAAAAAACGTTTTCGTTTTTTTACGTGTCAGATGTTTGCTCTATAATTCAGTCTGTGACTTCATTGGTGTTCCCCTCGCATGAGAAGTTAATTTATGCAATCCAATAGGTCCCATTAGACTTGAATGAACGCTACGAGGACTAGCATCAAAGAATGTAGTGATGATCGCAGTTAGAGTTCGCGCAATAATTTTATGAATAGACGGGGCTGCGACGGTAGATCACCCAGCGCGAATCGAAACCATAGCTTTGTTGGGTGGAGCCATGTACTCCACCAACCTTCACCCCTGGGCAGGTGAAGTGGGGAACCTTCGTCATTTAAAAAACCGGTGACAACCGGTGAAACGCTCCGAAAAAGAATGAAAGTGACCCAACACTCATGCAAGTCAGTTTCAAGATTGGGTGGGTGTCATTGCCGGTATTTGGCCATAACTTTTTGAGGTAAAAGATAGCTTCTTGGTGAAGGTTGTTTTTGGAATCCCCATGAAATTCTGCATCGAATAGCGTTTTCGGTTTCAGAAAACACGTTCCTCTCCTACCAGCCGATTTCAGTTTATAAAGTGCATTTTTTTAGCCTGAAATTATCGTTTTATCGTCCATACACTTTTTTCTGCTTGGAGATAGACCTTTGTTGAAGGTTGTTTTTGAAGTCTCGATGAAATTCTGCGTCCACTAGTGTTTCCGGTTTAGAAAAATATTTCCTCGATCCTACAGCCTAATTGATTTTACGAAACACCAGTTTTTCGCCTATAACTCTTTAATCGTTGGAGATAGGGTTTTGGTTAAGATTGTTTTTGAAATCTACGTAAAATTCTGCGTCGAATGACATATCGGGTTCCTAACTTTGCTTGCTCCACAAGCCAGCCAGGTCGGTGGAGCCGAGCTCCATAGTTATCTCCATAGGGTGCTCTCGCCTCTATGGTGTAAGTAGGAGACGCAGAGTTCTCCTGGAGCCTACAAAGGGGCTCGGCTCCACCGACCTGGCTGACTTATGGGGCAAGCAAAATTAGGAACCCGATATATTATTCGACGCAGAATTTTACGTGAATTTCAAAAACTACCTTTTCCACAACCCTGTCTTCAACGGTTAAAGAGTTATAGGCAGAAAACCAGTGGTTTGTAAAATGCATTAGGCTGAAAGATCGAGAAAATATTTTTCCAAACTTGGAACACTAGTCGACGCAGATTTCAATCAAGATTCCAAAAACATCCTTCACCAGAGGTCTATCTCCAAGCACAAAAAAATATGCACGAAAACCGATAATTTCAGGCGAAAAAAGAGAGACTGGAAATGTATTTTTCTCAAAATGAAAACATTATTCGACGCAAAGTTCAATGGAGACTTTGGAAACAGCTCCGTTCAATGATTCGTCTTAAAGGGCAAAAATTTTAGGAGCGAAGAACAGGTAGTTTTTAAAAAATCGCTTGGAGAAATTTTCCGAAAATTTTTGACTCCAAGACAGCTCAAAGGAAATTTTTCATGACCTAGGCAGATAATTTCATTAAGAATAGTTAATTTCAAAAGGAGTTCATCTAATGAAAAAACTGTTTCAAAATTAATGATTAAGAAGAAAAATATACTGAATGCAAAAAAAGGATTGAGAAAACGTCAAATTTTGAAGTTGCAAGTCTATATGGAACCTTCACCATTCCCCACTCAGGTATCCTAAACAACCTTCACCTCTTGGACCGCTGTCTCCACCCCAACGAACCTATGATCGAAACCCCATTCTCCAGTGAGGCCGCCCACCCCGCACGCCCAGCCGCATGGGGTCCGTGCGTCAGACTAAACCGAAAACGGAAACCATACATACGCCGGTCCCCAAACGCGCAACAGACGACGCACTCTTGTTCATACATAGTTACATTGAGGTACATAAAGACAACGGTCAGAGAGGCTGCTCAAGAGAGAAAAAGGGAATGTTCCCCCCAACCCTGTAATTTCAAAAGCAAACTTTTTCCCAATCGTCTTTTCTGCAATTATTGCTATATTTTTCATCTGAAAATTATCGATGTAAAAAATATGTTTTAGAGGTGGGCCTCTCTTGGAATTTAGTTTCCTGTACAGAATGATCTGCATATAATTTGTTTTGAGCTGCTGAAGAGATGCCTTTTTTTGGAAATCTCGAAATGGATTTCGAGTGTGCCTTTTTTGCTCGTAGTTTTTTTTGCCTTTGAGAATAGACATTTCATGAAGGTCGTTTTCGGAATCCCCATTGGTTTCAGGTTGGAAAAACATTCTCCCGATCCTCTGATTGATTTCGTTTACGAAGTTTTTTTGCTCATAACATGAAAGTTTTTTTGCTCATAACCTTTTAGACGTTAGAGACCGGTTGTTTAGAAAGAATAGAAGTTGTTTTTGAAATCTTTGTGAAACTCTGCGTTGGACGGTTTATGGGGCTCCTACTCCGTAAGCCAGCCAAGTCGTCGGAACCGAAGTCCATATTTAGCTCCGCCAAATGCCTGTGTCTCCATATTAAAGACAGCAGCAATCCATGAAGATAATTACGGGGCTCGCCTCCACAGACCTGGGTGGCTGATGGAGCTAGGAAGGGTAGTAACCAGGGGTGTGCGTAATTACGGTTTACGGTTTACGATTTACGATTTACGGTGTTTTTTGGCCTCGATATTACGATTTACGACATTTTGGAAGGTAAATCGTAAATTTTCGTAAATAAAAATTCATGTACTATAAGGAAATTACAAGGCATCTCCGATGGGTCGCTATATTCCTAATTTGTGTATACTAATGTTTTGGTCAGGAGATGGGAGACCAACACCTGCGTATGACTACAGCAACAATCGCTTATCAAACTTTGACGTGATTCCGTCATAATAACGCCCAACGCACGGTCGGAGTTGGAGGCGCTGGATACATGATCCGCGTTGGGCGCGTCTCACTAGCAGTCTATTCGGCCCCATAGGGACTGATTAGAGTCCCGCCGCCTTAAGGCGCGGCAGCATGCAATGGAGGAGTATCGATTATGCGGCGCCGCACGATCGATTCCCCTTCATTGCATGCTGCCGCGCCTTTCAGCAGCGGGACTCTATACGGCCCCAAACCTCACAGACCTATCGCGGCCGCAGAACATTGCTACGTCGCTGTCTCTAAGGGCCAGCCGTCGCTAAGGGCAGAGAAACACCCTGCAGGAGTACAGGATACTGGATTTGGCTGAGTCGCTGTCGCTGACACCCGTGTCAGTGCACCGCACTGCGACGTACTGCCGCAACAGCGACCGATTACCGCATACAACAATGGACTACGACGCGGCGCAATCACTCTCTACAGAGACTTCGTTTTTTTTAATGAGCAACTGTCCTGATTCCAAGAAGTAGATTAGACCAAAAAATCGTGCGAAGCGGTCTAGTTATGCCCAAAATGGCTTCAGAGAGTGCTCCTGGCCCGCCATTCGATATAAAGTCGATATAAAGGAAAACGACTTCTGCTTGGCGACCGAAGCTGTGCTGTTGATCACATACATATCATTGGTGTTTCGCTAACAAGTGGGCGGAGTTCTCAGAGTAGGCCGTAAAGAATCGCTCAAGTACGGCCATTTTGTCTCGTTGCAAGACTTACAATGCTATTAACGTTCTGGGAGAGACATTACGCATATAATTGTGCCCCTGTTTCCCAGAAGATACGCGCGCGTACAGCTGAATCGGACCTCCAGATTTCTTAATATCTAGGAAGCAGTTGTGGAATGAGTGATAAGGGGAACAGAGAAATACAGGTAAGACGCTCCTATTGAATGCGGTTAGATGTCAAATACTGAACGCAACTTGATATGTGCATAGTTCGTGAAACGGTGGACAGTAGGTAGTTTTACGGGTAGCAGGTAGCACCACAGGCAGGTCTACCCTTACTTTTCCTAGCATTTGTTATGACGCCTTTAATGAGCATGACACTGCATGAAGCGTATACCGAGTCTGCGTTGGACACTCAAATCTGCAGAACTGTTTTTCTCTTTAATACTTATAGCTATCCTCTGTTTCGGAGTGAACAATTTTCCGTTTATCGCGTGCGTTTGCGCGCGTAAGATGCGTTTCGTAGGCCACAATTTTTCTCGCGGTATCTCTCCTCGCTCCGCACAAGCGCGCGGAGGAACAGAGTTAATTTGGCTCCAAAACAGAAGATACATCTGCAGCTCAGGAAGCAACAAACTCTTGAAACAATTTCTTTCGCATATAGAACGTATTCATATTCTTGTTTCACCATAGTAATAATTTTTTAATGGTAATTGTTATTATTTGCTGGTTACGATTTACTGTTTACGATTTACGATTTACGGTGGTTTTATCGTAATTACGTTTTACGATTTACGAACATTGAAAATTCATTTACGCACACCCCTGGTAGGAACCCGATAAACCATTCGAGGCAGAATTGGACGGGGAGGATAAAACAATGTTCACCAGACATATGTCTTCAATAGATAAACATTAGAAGCAAAAGACTGGTTTTTATGAACTGATTATTTTTCAAACTGAAAAAAAAAGTTGACAAAGGTTTTCGACGACGAAACCCCGGAAACAACCTTCACGAAAAATCCATCTTTGAAGATGAAAATAGCAGAAAGCGAAACGCCTGTTTTTCGTCAATCAATTCCATTTTATTCAATCCAAAACACATATTTTAGGGGTTCCAACAGATCATTTAACATTTAAAAAAATTTAGGTTCCCAGAAACGTCCCTGCAAAAACCTTCACTGTTTCATGGAAATCATTTTTCCGCTTATTGAAAGCTCCCCTGTGTCGCGGTCGCGTCGCGGAAAGTATGAACCCGGCCTAAAGGCCTAGCGCTAATGACTGGATCTTTAGCTTTTCGTAGATTATGCAAGGGTAAGTACATACCTTCTCCGAAAGCAAATAAGGACCGCGAAAGATGACCGATATCCTTCTTTTTCCCCCATAACGAAAACCCTTCTGCTGCATTTCACGACTGATAGGGTGAGGGTTTACCGATTTCAGTTTGTCGCAGTGTGGTCTTGCCATCTAACAGAGTGATCCCCTCCTTTTCTGTCACATATCAGTGATTTTTGTTTTGATGATCTGCTGTTCACCTGTCGAGGATTCTTCATAGACACATTAATCTGGTATACGAAGTGAGCCAGCGTATCCATGAATTTTGGTCCACTTCTTACGCATTTTTACGAAGCGCGAAGCAGGCTATTCTTGCTATGACAACTCTGCGGTGCTTATGCACAAGAGAGTGGGGAAGAGCCGCTACCTCACCAAAATAGGGAAACTTGAGTGATGAAAAATTGTTGAAGGGCAAATTTTTAAAGGTATTAATCAGATGAGACCAATTTCTGTGTTCGATTGTGAGATGACATGCTATCATTCCACGCTGATTCGTCCCTTATAGTAGTTAGTCTGTCATGCATTGGTACCAACACTACCATCGGTGCGTTTTTTGAACCAGTCGCATGTATAGTCAACGCCGAACTGTTCCATACCTTGATGTCTTTCCACGCAGTCTGCGCCTTCTTGAGATTATGCCTATATCGCGCTGTCTCTATGTCTTCTCACAGTCGGACGTCTATATACTTATAGTTTTGACTAATACCAAAGCCAGCCTTTCAGCTGAGGAGTCAATGACAATTTCGTATCGTGGAAAAACTGTGTTGCCACGATTCGTATGGCTTGGCGGAAAACTCGAGGAAAATGTGCCGATTGCAATCGCCGACGATGGCACGATCGCGGACATTGGACGGCTTCTACCATATGATGTTGTTCGCCTTGAACATGAGGTATGAGCCTATCAGATCAAAACCTTATGCCTCACTTTCACATTTGCATCAAATATATTAACTAGAAATATTCCTCTTTGTTGGGGCCGTTCAGTGTCCTCAATTGTCGATTAGAATCTACAAAGCTACTGATGCAGATTGATCGCATATATCAGGTTGATGCAAAAGTTTCCGGACTTTTCACGACTTTGAATAAAAAACATTTTTTTTTCAAAAACAGACAAGGCTCACCCAACAAAATAATTTCCATCACATTCAAGAATCCTTCGCCACTGATTTGGCAGATCATGAATTCCCGACGCGTAGAACTCTGGCTGTTTCGAGTCGAAGTATTCTTCTAAGGCCATTTAGACTTTGTCATCGTTAGTGAACTGTTTTCCATCTAGGAAGTGCTGCATCGAGCGGAACAGATGGTAGTAGGAAGGGGCAAGATCTGCAGATCTAGCCCAGCTATATGGAGGGTGGGGAAGAACTTCCCAGCCCAGGCCCAGTCGCCTTGAGATGAACACTCTTCGCCTTCTTCACGTCAGTGCTCGGCCCCACGTATCTCGGATAACCCGGCAGAAACTGCTGGACCTGGGCCGGGAAGTTCTTCCTCATCCTCCATATAGCCCAGATATTGCCCCTTCCGACTACCATCTGTTCCATTCGATGCAGCACTTCCTGAATGAATTCACTAACGATGACGAAGTCAAAATGGCCTTAAAGAATACTTCGACTCGAAACAGCCAGAGTTCTACGTCGGGAATTCATGATCTGCCCAATCGGTGGCGGAGGATCCTTGGATGTGATGAGAATTATTCTGTTGGGTGAACCTTGTTTCTTTTGGGATAAATATTTTTATTCAAAGTAGTGAAAAGTCCGGAAACTTTTGCGTCAACCTAAGAAATGCGTGTCACGGTGTGTTGCAATACTCAGACATTCGTTCGCGTCATGCCTCTGAGAGCGTTCTCGGTTACGCCCCATTTCTCGCGAGCGCGAGAAAATTCCGATATCGGGTCCGGCAATTTTGGGGCATGGGGGTACAATTTCTTCGTCTAAATCAATGAGTGAAGTGAGAGGGAGAATTTTCTTCGGTTGACCACAACTTTTTGCGTGATTGATGATGTTTTACGTACCATCAAAGCAAAACCGTTAGTAGAATCCTTGATTTCAAAACGGGTAGGCGTAAATAGGCGTGGGTGGTCTTTCTGTTTCTGCATGCTGTAATCGTCTAAGTTTCTCAGCATAGGTTTGGTAAAAGGCTTCATGATGGCTGAATAATGCTCTGCAAAAAATATATAGGCTTTAATGTATTCCTTTTCCAGCATCGTGCCAAACGGGCACGCACTGTGCTAAGTTCGCATTGGCGCGGACCAATTCTCATCCAATTGTTTGTTATTTGTTATTGAAAAATTTTCATTTGTTACGAAAAAACCAAGTGAAATTCACGGTGCGAGAAATGGGCCCATAGGGATGTGGGTAGGTGAAACTCATGATCTGAAGTTGACTGTACTTATGAATGTAGTGATGTTTTTGTTAATGCATTTCTGGGTAACTTATGTTACTGGGCTGGGATTCATGAACGCAGCCGCCCAGGTTTGGGTTTGGTTAGGGCAGCAACCCCAGCGGTAGCCAAACCGCGAACCGGCATTCACAACCGCCCCATCGCGGTTGGGTGGCTAACCATTCCGCGGCCACGTACTTGCCACTCAATTGACACCGAGAATCTCGATTGGAGAAAATCAATATTGGCACTCGGGTCGGAATTTCCCTAACCCGTCACTGTTTTTATTGCTCATGATTGCTAATTTTCCTTGCTTTTTGAATTCTTATTTTTGTCTACCTTGTGCTTTACCTTCTTCAATGGATCGCAGGCATTTAAAGGGGATTTCCTCAACTTGGAGATGTTTTTTTTCCATTTTTAAGTTTTTCATTTTTTCCTTTTTTTAATCCTTTTTGGTTTTTTAAAAGTACATAAAGTGATGCTGCTCTCTCACGATGAGCCGCAAACCTGCTGGTGAAATTTTAACCACCAATTTAGCTTTTTTCTCGCATTACTAGCCTTTTCAACTTCTTTTTTTTTCGAATCGCCCCTCTATTTTTTTTGTGTTTCACATGGCTTAGGTATTGCTGCAGGGATCATCATCGTCTTCTCGATGAGTTTTTGGCTTCAAGTTCTCCGTTTGTCGTTTGAGTTCCGAGTTTTTTTCCATCTTTTTTGTCTAAGAATCCCTTTTTTGTTTCTTTTTTCTCTTTGTCATTCTCACACAAGCTTATTGTCGCTCACAACCGGAGAAAACTAAAAGGTCTTCTTAGGAAAATCATATGGAAAAAGCTCAAAGTGCAAGGGAAAAAGAAGTTTGAACTAAAAACATCGAGAAAACCCAGGTTGATCACAGAACCATGTAAAAAACATTAACATTTGAATTCCAAGTGGGCACTTTGGAAAAAAAGTAGAAGAAAACGTTGTGAATGCAAAAAACTAAATCATGCATCACAGTACCAAACCAGGTTAGGGTTTTCCAACAGAAAAATAGCGAAAACGTGTACGAAAAGTGCTGGGAAAAAATTCTGAGGAAAAAATGAGGGAATTCGGAGCTGAAATGGGAAAGAAACCCCAGCGAAGAGCCTGTGGCTGCTCGGAAAATGGTCACCGCACGGAATACAAGAATTAGGAACAAAAAGTGGAGGCAAAAAGAACAACGATGTGCTATAAAATAAAGAAGAGAGCGAGAGTAGGGAGGACAGGCATAATGACTTTAATTAGCCATGGGCAACATACATAAAACTTACAGATGAGGTTGATGATTCTGAGAATTTTCGTTGTTATCGAGAGGAACACATTATGGCTAGAGGGTCTATAATGTGGCAGTCAATAACGGCGGCATTCTTGTATTTTCAGCTTGCCTCGAAGATATCAAGTTTTCATGCGTATTCGCAAAAGGTGCGTTTCCTCAGTGTTGTGCACTAATACAACACACCATCAATTCGACGACTGAGCCGCAAAACCGCTGCTAACCGCGGTTCGCCGCAGCTCTGAGGTGCGGTTACGCGTAGCCCAATCGTAGCCCAGCCGTAACCAAACCGGATTTTTCGTGAATGCCGGTTTCATCCGCTAGCCCAGCCGTAACCGTGGTTTGCCTTTCATGAATCCCAGCCCTGATGTGGTACTGCTCTGTAGTGTTGTTATCAATAAATGATTAGTGAACAAGACGCTTCATGAGTTAAAAAAGTGGTAAAGTGACACTCAAAAAGGTAGATGGGAGTAGGGGCGGTGTTATCCTTTAAAGGCACTGTTTGCGATAGAAATCGCTTTTCTGTTTTTTTTTGCCTATCTTGAAACCGGTCCCATTCTGATTCCAATGGTGCTTCTGTAATCTTACAAGACCTTCTGGGAATGGAGTTATGGTCCCTCGAAAATTGAGCTAGGGAAAATGGTGGACGAGTTGTCCGAGGCTTGTAACTTCCGTCTTTTGCAGCCAATGTATGCGAGCTGACCTGAGTAAAGAGAGAAGTTGAGAATGAAGGGAAGAACGGGGCTTTTGATCGGAAACCATCGCTCAACTCACGATTTCGAGTGTTCCTTTGTTCACGTCGAGGGGCGGAAAGGGGCCGGACTTGCCCACAGCGGCGGGGTTTGCCCACTTTTCTAAGCCGTTTTGCGGCTCCTGGGTAGCTTTTCTTCCCGTTTTTTCGACGTTGTTCTGCTTCTGAGAGCCACGAGAAGCGTTTGTCATGAAAAATTCGAGGTTGAAGTTTATCGCGAACAGTGTCTTTAAGGACGCAAAGTATCAGTGCGATCCGTGTACACTGTACATATGTAGAGGAGTTAAAGGTCGCGCCAAAATATGCTTGTCTTCTTTTCCTCTCTAAACCCTTTTCTGGATTCGAAGTAATAAGACCTATAAGGAAAATTTGCGAAAAAAAACCTTGTTTTTGGCCTAATTCTATGCCTAAACTTTTCTGTCTTTTGATAGTGAACGAGCTCACTCCACACCTCGGCATCGATGATCTCTAGTATCAAGAATATCAGCTGGCTTGAAATTGGAATTCAGGCTTCGGATTGTCCTGCTCGAATATATCTGTCCTCGTTGAGTTGAACATTGAATGAAAGGCTTGATTCTATTTTTCAGCTGCTTTTATTAGCTAAAATTTGCATTTATTTCTGGCTGGGAACGTCAATGGTTTTTGACTGCTCAGCATGAGACTGCGATCTTTTTCGGCAGGGCTGTGCACGTGTGCGCGAATTGGCAACTTAGGATCGTAATAACTGTATTCATAGCTCGTTTCATGGCGCGTAACCTTCGTGGCCTTTTTGCCATTTGTGAATAAAACTTGTTTTGATGGTTTCTTCCACAGCTTTTTTCATCGCGACCACTGCCTTTGACTGCGGAGTGTCGATGATGAGATTTTTTTTGTGGCTGTCATTAATGTCTAAGGATTGAGTTACCCACTCACTGTTTGACTCTTTTTTAGCTACAATTCATGTTCTGTGGATGACTGCTAAAAAACCGAAACCTATCGCGGCCACGGCGAAATTTGTTTGGGAGTGTTTGCCATTAAGGCCTACATGGAAACTCTTTCCAAGCTTTCTGAGCCAGCGTTTTGATACATTCTTTGTTCGGAAAGCTGGGAATTTCTCCGTTGGAAAGATGCCACTCCTTTCCAACCTAAAGAATGTCCTTCAACTCTCCCCACCCCCTGCAATTCCGAGCTTGAGACTTCCGGGGTAGTGCTCAGAATATGCTCTCTAGAGCTAGTTAAAATTGGCGTTTGGGTAGACAAGGGTGGGGAGTACGAAGAGCCGCGTCTGATCCTCAAAAGACAAACACTTTTCTTTGTGGAATATGCCTGTCATCGGCATAGCATTGCCAGTAGAAGCCTACACTTTTGGGTTTGCCTGGCCCTCTGAGCTGAGCTTCACAAGGTAAAGAAATGCGTTTTTCTCGATATTAGACTGGCAAGACTGGCAATGTCAAAGGTATTAGGCCGTTTTTGCTTTTCGTCCCACAGAGACAGCCTTTCAGATTCTATGAAAACTTGAATCTAAGTTTTTGTAAAAGAAAACTATGAGCGGGCTCATGCTACTGCTTTTCTGCCTCTGAAAGAACAAAGCTAGGCATGACTTCTAGGACCACCTAGTGAGAGAAGAAGTTGGGTAGCAATCAGACTCTCTTTGAGCACCGCCTGCTTTTTTGATATAGCTTACAACAATGAAATATACACCCAGAGAGACCGAGGAAACATCGTTCATGGAGTTGGTTCATCTTTTTGAGGTTTCGTTCAGATTTGTATTTCAAGTTTTACTTTAGAAATTCAGGTCATGCTGCCTGGTTTCGTGAACGCTCATTCTCACGCTTTCCATCGCCATCTTAGAGGACGAAGTGAGATAGGGGGCAAGGCGGCTGATACGTTCTGGAAGTGGAGGGACAATATGTATGCTCTTGTGGACGGCATCAGCCCACAGAAGTTATACGAGGTACACATTTACAATAACACTACCGACATCAGAAGAAAAATGAACAACAAGTCTCTTCTGTCTATACAGTTCATGCAAAACAGAGTTCCCATGTTCGACCGTGCGGGTGTGTGTGCGCGGTGCTCCTCCCCCCGTCTCCGCTCAGCTCTCTTGTCGTCTCAACATGATGATCCTTGATGTTTCCTATTGTAATCAATCCTTTCACACGATTGTCGTATACACGTATTCAAAAAATAAACTAATAAATACATTGAAATCGGGAGGAAAGAACGGTCGACAAGTCCATGGCAAAATAGTGTACCCTCGCCTCCTCTCTCCGCATAAACACCCGAAGTAACCATGTAAATTTGATTTTGACAGCAACTTACTTCAACGTTTGATGTTTCAAATGTTAGAAACATAATCAAAATGCTCCAAGCGCTCTGTACATTCCGACCATACCAAAATATTTTGCAGATTTTTAACCAAATTTCGCCTTTTCCTGATGCACTTTGTTTTCTATTTGACAGTGCTAAAGCGCGTTGGGTTTGCCAGTTCGTCAGTTATGTAGTGGAATAATTAGCAATTTAAACTGTGAAAGTTGTAGCTTTAATCCATTTGCTTTTCAAAAGCGGAGCATTCCGGGGAGAGTCAAGGCCAAAAGACGTTTTGTTGCCTACCTGGTCAGTTTCGACCCATTTTTGCCGCCATTAGCGGTCGTACTGAATAATTGAGCTCAAATCTCATCACAGATAACTATGTACTTCCCTGAATTTTAGCATGGACTTCAGAATCAAAAGTCTCAAAACAGCTGGGATCAACTATCCTTAAATGCGCTTGACGAGAACCTCAAACCCAACCTACAGTCAAAATGGATGAAAAGGAGACTTTGTGTTCACTATTGAAATTTGGCGTGAACTCGGTGCCATATGCTATAGGGGCCTACAGAGTTCAAGACGCGGCGTTGTTCGCAGTGACGAACAGCGCTGGATGGTGCAATATTGACATTTGGTGACGGGGGCAGTGCAGAAAGTTCTTGACGCCGCGACGGCCCTGCGTCACTGCTAGCGAGCGGAAACCGTCGCCGCGACGACATTGTCCGGAACAGGGCTGTGCGTAAATGAATTTTGCAATTTCGTAAATCGTAAATGGTCATTTTCAAAAATTCCTGGTAATTCGTAAATCGTAATTCGTAACTGATAATGAATAATAAGCCCACACATACATAGCTCGAACCTCACTCGATGTAGGAACGGCTCAGAACTTCAAAGATGAGGTGTTTCTTTATAGGAGGAGGTTTTAGGTTGAGGTTCAAAATGTAACTGTTGTGAGCAGTACTTGAAGAAGTTCCCAGTATAGATAAGGGGGTAAACACCAATGAAATAGACAAAACTGAAACTCTACGCGTATTCAAGTACCAAACCTGTGCCACGTTCGCCCAGTTTTGAAACATAGAGAAGCACAAAAACATAAACAATCATCGCCTCACCAAACACGGTTCAATCCAAGCTTAGGAGGTCAATACTGTGATGAGGAAAAGGAACCGCGGTTCGGTGGTTTTAGACACGATCGATCACGGGAAGGATACTTGGACAAGGTGGTTATTTTGAAAAGGATATACGTTTTCAAAACCACTTTTTGAACCCTTCGAGTCTGCCCTCTACATTTGTGAAGCGTTACTCCGAATGGATTTATTAACGTTCCTTCCCATAAACATAGGTTTGTTGCGGTGGAGATACATAGCGGTTCAAAAGTTTAGGTTGCTTGGGATTCTGAAAGGTGAAGGTTCCCTCCAAATCTCTGAGTCCAAAAATGAATAAATTCTTACTCTTCTTTTTTCTTGGCATTTGCTTTGAATTTGCTCGAATTCCCTACTTTAAAGGTAGTGTTCACGATAATGGCATTTCTCTGTTATTCCGCCTATCTTGAGAACGGTACCATGCTGATCTCAATGATGTCCCTAGAATCGTACAAGACCCCCTGGAAACGGAGTTATGGCCCCTCGAAATTCAGCAAGGAGAATTGTGGACGAGTTGTCCGAGGCGTGTAACTCCCGTTTTTTGCAGCCGATGTGTGCGAGCTGACCTGAAGAAAGAAGTTGAGAATGAAGGGACGAACGGGGCTTTTGATCGGAAACCATCGCTCATCTAACCACGAATTCAGGGAAACTGTTATAGGACGTGGGCGGAGTGGCCCAAAGGGTTGGCTGGCCCACAAGATTTTCACCCACTTTCCGGTCGTTTTTCGTAGCACCAGTCTTAATCTTCTTAGAGGGACTCAAAGCTTACGTTTAATTCAAAAAAAAACCTGCAACTTTTTCTTCGTGAACACTGCCTTTAAAAACATGTTAAAACCTTTAAAAAACCCTTTAAACCCTTTAAAATCTTCAAAAACAACAACCTTTTTGAGAAGGTGGGAGAGTGCAGTCATAACTTTTCTATAATTTTTCACATCTTACCACTTTTTGTCTCGCAGCTTACTTGCTTCTGGATATAGACATCTATCAAATGTTATTTCAGGGATCACCTTAGAACTCTACGTCGAACAGTGTCTTCAGGTCAGAAAAAAAAGTTTTAATCCTTCAGCAGATTCAAATTCACGAAATAACAGTGTTCCCTTGTAATTTTCAAACCGCTTAACAT
The DNA here is from genome assembly GCA_029168955.1 of Aplectana chamaeleonis. NCBI lineage: Eukaryota > Metazoa > Nematoda > Chromadorea > Rhabditida > Cosmocercidae > Aplectana > Aplectana chamaeleonis. The sequence goes on from JAPDOI010000440.1 coordinate 49,472, forward strand.
TCGCGGTGAAGGTTGTTCTTGAAATCTCAATTAAATTCTGCGAAGAAATGTATTTACATTGGGTTCCAAACTTTATTTGCCCCACAAGCCAGCTAATTCTTCAGAGTCGATCCCGCCTTTAATTTCTATGGCCGAATCCAGTCCGCAGTTGCACACGATCGCTTTTGCAGGCTGCAGCTTCAAGATAAACGTGCCGGGACGAAGAATGATCGTGCCAGGACCTCGTAGTCCCAGCATGCCCCTGTTTGCAATAAGTGTTGCAACAGCGGTTGTCTGCAACTGCAGACCGGAATTTCGCTCCGATATAGGCGGTAGCTCTACCATATGTCTGAGTCTATCTTGTTCATGATGACGGGCGAGAGCATTCCATGCAGATGAACAACTGTAGAGCTCGGCTCCGCCGACCTGGCTTGCGTGTGAGACAAGTAAAGGTTGGAACCCTTCAACACTTTTGAGTCGAAATGTTTATTGTGAGGCTTCAAACAATCTGCAAAAGTTCCAAAAATGTTTATCGCGAAAATGTGTCCAAATTCGCAAAAAAAAACTCCTTCTCAAAACTTTGCTTCTGGTAAGCGTTCGGTGCTTTGCACCTTCTTCAGACTTGAAATACATAGATTACTGCTGCACTGGAATCCACTTGACAGCTAACTGGCCTGGTCTGTCTTTTGAGTCGGTCAGTGTGAGAAGCGATCTCGTTATCAACAATTATATTTCGCCATGTCACGTTGGCTACGCTCGGCTGGGAATATCAAGGTTTCACCGAAAAATGAGATTGGAAAGAATGATCAAATATCAGGAACGTGAAAGAAGTGCTACATTTATCTTCGCTCTGGACCGCGAACTTGCATTGTTCTTTCAACCGCTTTTTCACGATTGGTTTCGTTACGATTGTGGGCCAAAATTTCGTAGATCCTAAATCGTGAAAAAATTGCCAAAAACACCCGTAATTCGTAATTCGTAATTACGCACAGCCATGGTCCGGAAACATTTTCGTCGCCGAGTCAAGGCTGACGCTCGGCGACCACTCGCCGATCGCTGCAACTCTGCAGACCCCTTATAACATAGGTGCACAGAGTTTGCGCCAATCTACGATGGGGAACGCAAAGATCATTAGTATTCATGCCGATGGTAAGTAGATATGTACCCTTCCGATGAACACCCTCGCTTGCATCTTTTTGTAAACAGGGTTCAGTGTGAACAGACACCAGAAGTGTTTTTCTTTCAGTACTGCTTCAGCACATTCCGAGAGATGCTCGAGGCAGGAATAACAACCGTGGGAGAATTTCACTACGTCCATCATGGCACAGGACGATTTGACCTGGACGAAGCTGTTCTGAGAGCAGCACGTGACTCTGGCATCCGCATCACCCTAATACAGGTTGTGATTCTATGTTACATCTGCTGGATTGCACATAGTAAGAGTGAACACTATTTAAGACCTTCTACGAATTTGCCGGATTTGATCATACTCCTCTACACCCAGTGCAAGAACGATTCGTTTCCAGTCTACAGGAATTCATCGAGAACCTCACTGAGCTACTGAAGTGCACCAGTCAAACAGTGACGATCGCTGTGGCCGGTGAGCACTATCGCTCCAGCCGCGAACGGCTGGAGAAGTTTGGTTTTGCCTAGGCCTTGTGATCACTTAGAATTTTATAAAATCTGAACTTAATTTCTTTCGCGTAGCTTTTATGATTGGTAGTTTATCCTTACCAGAGTTATTAGCAGTCTTAGGCCAGAATCACACTTCCAGCGACGAGCGACGCGATGAAATGTGTACCATCAATACCGACCGTAAATCGATATGTCTGATATGCACTGTGGGTGCGCAGTGTGGGCACCCGGGCACCTGAAAGCCCGGGTGCCCACACTGCGCACCCACGCCTCCCACGCCATGAACTCGATTTTCGTCGTTTCTTCAAAAAGCGCTGGAAGTGGAAGACTCGTAATAAAAAGAACTTATATTACTGGCGGGCACACATGAGGCACGGCAATTTTTTAACGTGTCCATTCACAACGAAAATTCCAGTTTTAAAACCCAATGAATTTATTCTCCGTGAAGCGCGCGGTCTCTTAAATGCAGGGTTCACGATAAATCTCGTTTTCGAGTTTTAGTATGAAACGCTATGCTGGCAGATGCTTGAGGGCATATGGTCAAAGAAAGCAGCGAAAACGGTTCAGAAACCGATAAAAGCCGCAGCGAAGTATAGATTTCGTAAGCCCAAAATCACCTGCTAAGCCCGCCCGGCCCACTGTTCTGACGAGCTTGTGGCGCCACGGACGTTTTCGATGGCTAATTGCCCAGCAACTCCGTCACGTACAGCCTGATCGATAATCGCACATTTTGTCATTAGCGCGCGCTTGCGGAAACTAGCATGGCGCGTAAACTCGTCTGCGCCCTGAACCTGTACGTACGTTAGAAACCATTATTTCAGCTCATTCTGAAGGTTTTTCTTCGTTCTTTCTTCACTATACGTTAACCCACAACCGAGCAAGCCCATTTTGAGTCGAACTCGAATGTGATATTCATTGAGAACAATGTCTTTAAGTGTTAACAAATTGATGTTTCACAAGAGTTTGAAAAAATAAATCACGGTTTATCTGCGCGTACCATGCCATTAATGTCGTCTGTGGTATTGAGCACGAAAAGTATTCAAGAGTTTTCTGTAGGTTGAGCATAATAGCCGTGACAGGGTTAACAAGACTACTGAATATAGCTTACGTCAAAATTATATATCAGTTCAGCTCACTCTGCCCGGGCTGTCAGCTTCAGCAACATCAAAAAACTATACGAGTTTGCTACTGAGAGGAACCTCGCGTTCCACATCCACCTTGAAGAGCAACCGAAAGAGATTGAGGACTGCATACGATTTCTGGGAGACCGGAGAGTAGGTTAATTTCAACAATAAATAGTTAAGATAAACGGGGCGTAAAGAAAAGCGGAGTAGCTTGCGGTAGTATCGTTGCTGATTTGTCTATGTAAATGAGAATTTCGGATCGCAACTGGTCATTGAGTAGTCAATGCCTTGGAAAAGGGTTGAAGCAGGCGAGGGTGTGGCCACTTCACCAAATACAAACTTCCGAGGTGAGCGAGTTGGCCTCATGTACCCTTGCAAGAGTTGGCTGGTCAGCCTGGTCAGCAAACAAGTTCGCCATATAAGCGAAAACTCTCAGCATCACAGATTTAGAAGTGAAGATCCAGTTTCTATGAAAAAGTTATTTACATTAACAGATCATAAGTACCATCCTCGCGTGAAAACCAATGACCACGTTACTTTGAAACAGGTTTCGAGCTAAATACAAACTAAACGCTTCATGAACGTCAATTTCAGCTCGATTCTCCCTTGTCTCTCGATTCAAATTTCTACTGCAAGGCTTCGATGCGAAAAAAACAAGCCTAGAACAGCCGTCCCCTCAAAAGCATACATCGATCAAAACTAAGCAAAACTGGGGGGTGGGGACGGGGGTTGTTCTGGACATCTTCTGGACTGAGTGTTCCGCATAAGATGACCGAAATTCCAGAGTCCTTCAGATGTTCTACTCGAGAATCTCAGAATCGGTCCCCTTTTCTCTGCGATTCATGCCACCTACACACCACTGCAGAACGTACAGAAACTCACTCAGCACGGCGCAAATGTCGTCATTTGCCCTTGTACCGAGGGTAGGTTTGTCTACTTCAAAATCCTACCTGTTCCGCAATTACAACAGGTGCACGGCTCAAAACACCACTCCGGTCATAAATTAAGGGAAATTTGATTTTTAGGATACCTGGGAGACGGCATTCCTCACGTAATTGATGGTCAAAACATCAGTTTCGGCACAGACTGCAATAACCGCATCGGATTCTTAGAAGAGATGCGATGGGCATGCTATTCTCAGCAGGTTTTCGTTTAGTTGTATGTCATGACAGGATCCATTTGAGAACCACTAGAAACTTTCAGATGCATCACAATTCCCGCAGTGTGGGAGCCCTTTCTGCTACCCGACTCCTCCACTGCGCCACTATTGGGGGAGCTCGGTCACTGGCTATTGAGGAGGCTGTTGGCACTATAGAGGTGAATTTTCCAAGTCCTCAACAGATACCTCCTGAGAAGCAATTACTTACTCAAACAGTAACTCTGGTCGGATCCGGCACAACAACCACGTATTCGTAAATCGCCCAAATTCTGTCCTAATCCCACTAGAAACTCCACCTCATACGAATGTGAGGCACTCCTTTGTCCTTTCTCAGGCGAACCGGTATACCGATTATAATCACCTTCCCCGCGGTCTGCGAGAAGGAGCGACCCCTACGGTTATTCATTGGGAGATCCCGTGGCAAGGCCAGGCAGACCGTTGTCCAGCTACGTCCCCCCACTTGGAGATCAAATTTTCTGAAAAATGTCCGAAACTGTTGCGTCCCCCCCAGGTTCCGAAAGAAATGTTACAATTTTTTGCGGTCGAAATTTCCAGAAAAAAAGTATTGTTTCAACCTAAATTTTTTAAAAATAATCAGTGCACTCCCTATCCGACAGATGACCTCAGGGAGTGTACGATACCGCCGCTATCCAAGGGAAAAAATGGGCGAAATGGGCAAAGTGGGCAACTAAAGCGTCTATCGGCCACAACTCGCCTCAAAGTGATCCGCTTTCAATTTCGAAAACACCGAAATGTACAGCATGTCGTGGTCTTGTCAATCATGCGAACATATCCTGCGAAATTAGGGAGCAACATCACTTTTTAGGGCGAAGTACATTTTCATTTTTACCATGCTAGAGATCGCGTACGGTTGTTTTTGATCGAATAGGCCCGTTATCTTGTGATAACATTATCAAATTCATAACTAATTGCATCTTAATGAAGCGTTTTCGTAGAACGTTTCCGGTTTTATCTTAGATAGTTAGATAGATTATGCCACGGCGGACATTTTGGTCCTTTCCAAATTGAAAACGGAGCACTTTGAGGCGAGTTGTGGTCGAAAGACGCTTGATTTTGCTGCACTTTGCCCATTTCGCCCATTTTTCCCTTGGATAGCGGCGGTATTGTAGTTTTGACTTGCTCTTCGCTATAGAGCAATAACATCTGTATTGAGAGAGAAGTAATTAAAATTCTGGCACAGATCACCTCACAAGATACACTATAAAAAATCGACGCATTTTGATGGAGTTTCTGTGAGAACAATTGATAGCACTATCAAATAGCTGTTACCAGCAGAATTCTTCACATTCCTCTTCATTCTAACGAATAAGAAACTTTCAACTAGGCGTGCATCGAGACCTCCGGGAGGGTGGAACCCTTGTGTGGGTGCGTAAACCTTCACAGGTTCAAAAATGTTCGATTCTCAATCAGTATTGTTCAACCAGAAGGGGTGCGAGCGCGGGTGGGGGGGAGGGTACCACAGGCGATGGTTTTGCGGTTTCCTCTGCGCACATAGCCCTTTCGGGCTTTGGAGCACGGTGTTTTTCGGCGGCTCGCGGCAATGCAATTTGGAATCTTGCTCTTAAGTGCCTTGAATTGCGGAGTTTCTGGGCGATCTCACCGCAGTTTGTAGAGGATAGGCTTAGGATGGAAATAGTACCTTTGGGAACTCAAGGTTGCCCTTTCAAAGGCAAAGCCTTCGTTGTCCGATTTCGGCCGAAGGCGCGGTTCTGAACAATGGTATTGGACAACGAGAAAACGGGTTTTAGGCGATTTTCCTCGTAATTTTGAGGTAATTGGAGTGATGTTTGTAGGGAACTTCACGGAGAATCTGAGTTTTTTTTTTGAGAATTTCGAAAGTCTGAAATTTTAGTGGGGGAACATACTGTGCTTCTCTGGGCCAAATTCCGGTCCGCAATTGCGTCTCGACACGCTTTGCGGCCGCGCGCATTCGAGTTTGAAGAGTTTCCAGCGCCGCAGCGACCGATTTCTTGACTCTAGGTGGGTTTTGGAAACTGGAAAATAAACAAAAGTGGAGAAAACTGTATAAAAAAGCCATATCGAAACAGCTTTGGCGCTGGAAACTCGACTGACTCCAGCGCGTGCGGCCGCAAAGCGTGTCGAGACGCAATTCCGGACCGGAATTTGGCCCAGATAAGCACAGTACGTTGTCCAATTTTCGAAGTGAAAAGCGAAAGCGGTAGTAGTCCCGATAAATGAATGTAACTTGTCTAAAAGTTTGTTCTATGTGCTGAAAATGTGAATACTGCCTAAAATATGCCTATTAGATAGTTATGTATGGATACTTTCCTCACATGTACTGTTGTGGTGATGTACGATTGTTCTCCCTTATCTTTTGTTGCTACTACAATATGAGAGACATCCACGTCCGAAACCCTCGTTCCAAGACGTGTTTTCCTTACAGAAAGAGAAACGCGACTGAATACACCCCCGATTTTGTTTAGTTTTGGCCCCGAATTTGAACGTTCCCCCCGTTGTCCAGCTGGACAACGTCCGCCTGACCCTGTCTCGTGGTACACTGTCGGTTTGGACGACCCACTTGGCCACTATGTCATTTTCGAGTATGTTTCTTGCTGCCTTCCCACAGTCTGAAAAGCATTGTTACCCCACTAGGCATTGCTGCTCTACCCCAAAAGGTTTCATTTCCAGTGAAGGTATGGTCTCCGTATCATATTTAGTCCAGTGAATGGACCAAGCACGATCATTGCGGCTGGCCGTGCAGCGTTTGCGGCTTCACTGACTAACGGAATTTCTATCGCGCGCGGCCATCTACCGCCGTAGTCCATCACTGGACTTAATTGGTAACGCGGACTCTATGCGATTGTGGAATTATGGTAACAAAAAAACGATATTTAATCTCCTTAAATGAAGGAATTCTGGTTCGCTTCAACTCGCTGCGACCCATTTTTTGTTTCACACTCCGTATCCTGTTGTAAAACCTAGCTTACCTGTCATCCCCCCCCCGATCTTCCAAGTCCAAAACCAACCAGAAACACCAAATTCTCACGATCTTTTATAGAGTTTCTGTCGATTTGATTTCCTGTTTGATTCTACTCTGTTTAGATTGGCAAGCAGTTGGATTTCGTGTCATTCGATCTGCGTTCTCCCACTCTTTCTGGTCTCACTGCTGAAACCCTCATAGATGGCATAGTTTTCAGCTGTGGCAACCGAGACATCAGCAGGGTAGTCGTCGCCGGTATTACACAATTTTCAAAGTAGCTGATCATACATACATCAGCGCATTGAGCCCTATGTAGTTGCTCACTGAAGCACTGCACTGGCCAATGCCGACACCCTACTGTGACGGTCGGCAAACATCTCTGAATTACTATTCCGAGCAAAGATATCATTTGATGAAAATTCCTGTTGCTTGGCTCTCAACTTCTCAGACTTGTACTCCTACACGTCAACTTCATTTTTGGCATCTACACTTGCAGCGGAACCCGCAGACACGACCCGCTCCTTACATTCTTCGATACGAGCGATATGAGCGATTTCACCCATATTATGATCTTGTTCAGAAATTATCGCAAGGTTAAGATTTAATTTTGAGATGAGGTTGACGATGAGGTTGAAGTTGACGTAATATCGACCTGTTGTTACACCCCTTTTCGGAGCGAGCTTCTCGTAGTACACTTCAGAACCGGTGGCGTGTCTGGTGCCCCACTCTTTCACTCCATTGTGGCCTGTTTCTTGAGATCCGCTATGGGCCTTGTGAAGTGCGCTTTGAAAAGGAGTAAATATGTGATGAAATTCGCTTTTCGCCCAGAGCATTGTGATGTTAGTTGCATACTAATTGTATACATTCGTTGTGCCTAATAAAAGTGCATTCGTATCCATGGGTGATAGTCCTAGTTGCAGAATACCAAGCAGCCAGAGCGTGCGGTCGCATTCGCTTCACGAGTCAAAGCATGGGTCTACTACATAGGGTACTGCGACCAGCTGACTGGACTCACCTTCTTCTCAAACTCTCCTTGTATTTCTATATTTTTACAAAAGTATTTCATCCCCTCCCGCTTTCGCGTGTTCTTTCGATACCACACAGGTAAAGCCTAGCTTGCTGAGATGAGTCCGGACGGAGCAAGCAGCGGAGCGGTCGGTCATGGCAAAACACATCACTGATAAGGAGATTTTGACATGACAAATTCGATAAGCTCAACTTCGACCAGCTCAAAGTGAGGGAGATAGGCTATAAAAGATTCACATCCAACTATTCCTAACAATATGACGTCTACTTAAAGACAGTGTTCACGATAAATCTCGTTTTTGAGTTTTCAGTGTGTATTACTACGCTGGCAGATGCTGTAGGGGATAAGGTCGGAGAAAGCATCGAAAACGGGCCAAAAATTGATAAAAACCACGCCGAAGTGAAGAGTTCGTTAGCCCTGTGCGCCTGCTCTTAGGCTCCGTCCATACGTGGCGAGAGCGTGCGATTACGCAAAATCGATGGTCATCGTGGGCACACGATTCGCTAGACGCTCACAGGCGCTCCTTCTCGCGCGCTCGCTCTCGCGCGCTAGCGCCAGCGCCACGACGCAAGCAGCAAGTTTCAAGCTTACTGCTCCATCACTAAAGCAGGTGGCATTAAACCTGCATCAAAACCACTCCCCTAGTTTTTCATAATCCCACCACGGACGTTGAAAACCGTGGGAAATCATCAGCCGTCGCGACGATTTGAGCGATTGATCACCCGATCAAACGTTTTCAATCGAATGAACACGAGGCAGGGGTGTTTGCCTGTGTTAAATTGCGGGCAGCGTTGAGGAGCGTCGAGAGGCGCACAACAGCGGGAGCGCCCGCTCTCGCCACGTATGGACGCTGCCTTAGCCCGCCCCGCTCCGTTCTGACGAGCTTGTGGCGGCGCCGACGTTTTTGATGACAAATCGCCAAGAGACTCCGCCTCGTCCAGCCTGATCGATTCGCGCACATTTCGCGGTTTGAGCGCGTTTGCGGAAACTAGCAGGGCCCATAAACTCGTCTACACCCTTAACGTTAGAAAGCTTACTTTGAGCGCCTTTCCGCGCTGTTTCTTCACTATTCGATAGCTCACGACCAAACAACCCTATTTTTGAGTCGAACTCGAATATGGTATTCATCGCGAACAGGACGAGATGAGGTTTTCGAATTTCCCTTAGTAAAATTCTCTTTTAACTTGCTGTAGTGCGATCCATACAAAGAAACCATGAAAAGAGCCCCATTTGGAGTGGAATTAGTAATCTAAAATCGGTCGCTTTTTTTCGCTGGTGGAATCATCAGCTGGCTGGAAACTGCTATTCAGGCAATGACTGCTAGTCTTCGATTTGGCCTTTCGCTAGCTCTATTGTTCACATTTAGTTGACAATAATACTTTTGCTTCTATTTTCTGTAAAAAATGTCTCTGTATGCTCTAGAACTCTTTTTTTATCCGTGCCTTTGCACGTCACAGATGTTTGACGAGGCACAGCACGAAATTCGAATTTCTACGGGCGACGTTGTGCACCTGTGCACGGATTGGCACCTGTGGCGTTCAACAATTGTATTTGTAGCGCGTATTTGGCCGCGCAACCTTCGCAGTGATTCAGTCAAATGGTCGCGGGCGCTCATCATGAGCTCGCTACGTGCTCGCCATAATTCGGCGGCAAACCCTCGCGCCCTTCATCGGTGGGAGAGTAGCGCGTCGCGAACTCCCGCACTTTTTCCGCATCCACAAAATGCCCTCTCCTTTTGGGCTTCGCACACTCTACTGGATCCATGCCCCCCCACCCCCGAGGAGCTCCCGTCTCAAAATTAGAGGGTTCCTGGAAGAGTGACTTGAGGCCACCTTTTAGGGGTAGCTCTAAAAAGCCAAGTCAAACTTTTGGTGAGATTGTGAGCCTTATATGCTGATATGATCTTCCAAACGTCTCTACTGATATTTATACTCGCTGTTCAATGAACTGTGCTCGCGACCCGCTCTATACAACCAGTGAAAAAAATTGGAGTATTGATAAGAGGTAACAAAAACCGACACTATGTAGATAGCTGAACGAGACACGTTAGCTGATGACATATTTTAAATATCAAACCGAGTTTCTCACAGTCCGCTTGGGAAACTGAGCACAGAAAGGGGAAAAAGGCGGCGCAAGGAATGAGGAGATGGAGCGAGCACCGTATACGCTAGCGCAGATCCATGGAAATTTAGATCCGAGTTAATGAGTACCTTTACGTAATCGATGCTGAGGCGTGATGCGTATGCGGACTCCTGAGCTGACTGCTGGGTAGTCTAGGCTGTAACCCCCGTACAGAACCTTAGTTTTACCCTTCTCTAGACAGCTCCACTAAACAGGCCACTGCCTAATTGTAAGTATGATTGACTAGTCACAATAGAACCAATTATACCTAGGCCGCTCATTTTGAGCCGGTCGAAGCAAGGCTCTCAGACTCTGCGGGGGGGGGGGCATGCGCCGGACAATAGAGCCCGTTTTCGACTTGGGGGAGCGACAGCGCAGGCCTCCCCGAGGGGGCTTCAGGGAGGCCCTGCTCTTCTCCGGCGCTTGCCCCCGCAGAGGAAGAGAGAGAAAAGAAGGGAAGAAGTCGTAGACGGTAGTTTAGGAGAAAAGAGGCCAGAGAACGCATAGTAACCCAAACGCACGCATAGTCATTCACGTCGAGCTTTGTCCCGATTTGACGTGATTTCTCCAGTGATCTATCACGTGCTCGACCGGTATAAAAGGCGCCTCACCTCATGGAGAGTCGCATTCGGCCCAACAGGGCCTGCCCTGGACGGCGACTTCGAGTCACTGTCAGAAAGGGATATTTTTGGAGGAAAGCGGAGACGCTTTCCGGGGGGGAGGGTGACGTCACTGCTCCGGAGCCGTGACGTCATGGCTCCGGGGCAGTGACAGGGGGGCTTCTGGGCAGTGACAGGGGGCTTCAAGGCAGTCACAGGGGGTTTCAGGGCAGTGACAGGGGGCTTCAGGGCAGTGACGGGGGGGGGCTCCGATCAAGCCAAATTGTCACTCCGGCGGTAGCCCCCCCGATTGGGGGGGGGCAAGCGCCGGTGCCCGGAGGGTTGCCCCCCTGAAGAGCTGCGCTACCCCCCTCCAGTGTATAAGCTTATCGGGCTTATCATGTCAAAATCTCCTTATCACTGTTGTATTTTGTTATACATCACCGACCGCTCCGCTGCTTACTCCGCCCGGACACATCCTAGCAACCTAAGCTATAAGTATCCACGATTCAGGTGATGCTTTTGTACAAAAAATATAAAGCTCACGTGTGGGCAGGTGTCGATGCAAACATCAATGGTGCAGCGAATGCGTACGCGACGAGAACCGTCGAACCGAAAAACCTGGAAAAATACACTTTCTCCTGACAAAGACTTTATCAGCTTTTGAGCTAAGTCTGATAAACATTTTGGTTGAAAGTTTACCGAAAAAAAGAGAGCTGGGTTCAATATTCACGATACTGACTGGGAACACTCAAAATAGCTGGGAAATTTGAGAACGCACAACATATGGAAATCTGAAAACTTTCAATTAATTTTTTTTTGCTCAAGGGCATCACTAACTATAGATTTTGTTTTTTTTGAGTTTCCCATATACTATGGGAGCTCTAGTACCCCATATAACAGCTTCGATAAAAAACCGAAATAAAATCACTTGAAACTGTTTTTCACATGGAACTTTCATCAATCGCCTTTTGAGAAAGGAGGAGTCATTCGCAAGGTATCACCATGCTATCACGTAGTCACATAATATGTATATTTCTGAGCTACTTTCAATTATAGAACACACTCTAGCTAGCTATAGCCAGTAGAAGAGCTTAGAAGTATCTGATCATCATCCGTAGGCAAAGCAATGAAGAGCCAGCACGCCAATTCATTTTATCGTGAACACTGCGCTCAAGAAGGACTTTGTTTTACTTTGACTGCTTGCATTCTTTCCACAAATGTTTCAAGAGAACCTTTTTATCAGAAATTTCTTGTATACAACCTTCATTTTCGTCGAGAAGCTGTCGGATCCGCGTACAATAGGCGACTTAACCAGACGATTTTGTAGCTTCTCATCCGGGCACCTCAAAAAGTCTGAATTCAAACACTTTCCTATATACTCGTATATAACTTGTCCTTACCCGTGTTGGATGATTTTCAGTGGGTCTGGCTGTGGAGGTGCTCCGCCAACTCGTTCAGCAACGCAGTTATCTATGAAGTAATCGAGGCCCGACGTAGAATCCAGTACTAAATATGGGCATTCATGACCTCTGCGATCCACTACCTGCTAGGGTGTTATAGGTACGGATTAACGCCAAACGGCGTGAGCGGTTGCTTCGCACCACGGGTCCGCTAATCTATAGCACGAGGGCTTCCCCCCTCTGTCTGAATAACAAGATGTGAGGCGCAATCGCTCATGCTGCTCGTCGCTAGTCCACAGCTGAGAAATCCCATCGAGGAGAACTGCTTCTACGTCTTTGAGTGTGGGAACGTAGTAAACTCTGTGAGCCTCGTCAAATCAGAAGAATGGTATATACAAGGGCATCGGCGTAATACCTGATACGATCGACAAGTTTGGATCACTTTGGATGGGCTCCACGAGTTTCAGTGTTTCCTCTTTTGAAAGTACACCTCTTTCAGAAGTACACCTCTATTAGTAGTACTTCTAAACAAGATTAGGAATAAAAATTCAGGCTCTTAAAGGCAGTGTTCATGATGGAAATCGTTTTTCTGTTTTTCCGCCTATCTTGAAAACGGCCCCATGCTGATTCCAATGATGTCTCTGAAATAGTACAAGACCTTCTGGGAACGCAGTTATGGTCCCTCAAAAATTAAGCTGAGAAAACATGGTGGACGAGTTGTCCGAGGCTTGTAACTGTCGTCTTTTGCATCCGATGTACGCGAGCTGACCTGAGTAAAGAGAGAAGTTGAGAATGAAGGGAAGAACGAGGTTAAAGATTGGAAATCATCGCTCATCTCACGATGTTGAGCATTCATTTGTTTACGTCGGTGGGCGTGTGTTGCGCTTTTGGGGTTTTCCTTGCGCTCGAAGTGGCAACTTCGGGCTCTTTTGGAGCTTTTCCTGGCTCGTTTTCATGCGTACTTCGACGTAAACGTTACAGTGTGCCCCTCCACTACCCAATCCTAGTGGAAACTAAAACACATTTTTTATTGTGAACACTGCCTTTAAGGTACACTTCCATTAAAAGTATATCTAAAAAGCGGCCCGAAAAATAGAAGTACATGAACTTCTAAAAGAGAAAATACGGTATCTGAAAGCTAGTGTGTTGCATAGCTGTCGAATCAGTAGCACCTTACGACTTTCGATCTTACATAGCTGTTATAGTACGCAAAACTGCGTTCGAAACAGACACGGTCCTAGACCGCTGACGTAGTTGTTAACATTCTTGCCACTGCGCCAATCTACGCACTCCAAACTGTTTCTTCCTTTCCCTGGTAAATGCTGAGAAAGCTTGGTGCTCTGCGATTACCATACGCTTGAGGGGACTCAAACCCGAGTAACACTCATGCATCTTTCCTCACCACCACTAGGCCACACCCCCACATCGGCAGACCCCGCTCCCGGGCTTACTGAACGAATGCACAGAATGGGGCGCGCCTAGTGGCAGCTCGTTTGAATACATTCGCCGCCTGCCATTGACTGTTCTTCTTTCATCGGCTGATACAGCATAGTGCAACAATCTGTCGAACGTCATCCAAACTTCTTATTCAGCTGATAATGGTTTTCTACGGGTTTCAGTTTAACAGCAAACACCACTCACTTTTCCATCGCAATTCCACTTCGTCACCGAGCGGGACGGTGGTGACTGGCTGATTTCCACGAAGAATCAGCATTTCAACCCTTGACGACTTTGCCTCTTCTGTCTGTCCATTTGCTGCAGGTAGAGGGCTAAGGAGAAACATTTGATATAGAGCTTAATTAAGTCTAGTGAATGAATGACACAGCGATTGTAGATCGTCGCGCGCAAAACACCATTCGCCGGTGATATCGCCAACGCCGCACGGCCAGCCGCGATGATAGCACCTCGTTCATTCACTAGCCTAAATCTAATAAGGAGACCATACATATGAATACATCAATGTAGCCCAACTGGGTCTTCAATCGCTCCAGTCGCGGAGCGGCTGAAGTGGTTTAGTTTTGCTCGGCGCTTTTAAATCACAACTCAGATATTTGTGGGGAAGTTCCCGAGAACGACCGCAGAACTTCCCTCGAAACAACTGGGGAACTTCTCCCAAATTGGAGGGAGGCGAAGGGGACCTCTGGACAGCAGAGTAATGAAGGACGTTCCCACAGCAGGAGTTCCCTTGTCCTCCCGACTGCAGATCTTCCCACTGCTCAGTGATTGATCAAAAATCAGCTTGCTAGAACTCGCTGTTTTCAAAAGTCTCCTCTTCCTGAAAAACTGAAATAGGTTCAATAATATTTACCTCTGACAAAAGGTTATAGAGAAGCTTATTATCTCCTCCGACGTCCAGACAGAGATGCCTTACATAGTCTTTGAGTGGCAGATCTGCCCCCTCAACTTGCGAAGTGCGAGACAACCTCTCGACTAGCCCGCATGCATCATCATCGTATACGCTGCGACTTGGTTTTCGCGTTTATTATGTTCGGGGGGAGGCCAAGGAACCAACCGTGAGGAGAACTTCCCTTGTTCTCCCCCCGCAATCCACTGTTTCTACCGTCAATCGTTATGCATAATCCGAGGGAGAGGGGCGAGACGTCCCCCTCGTGGGGAAAGTCTCGCTCCTCTACCCTTGACCGAGTGATAACGACCAAATCAGGTCTATTGTCCTCGGGAACTTCCCCACAAATATCTGAGAACATGCAATGTTGGACATAACGTTCGGCATTACGTAACGCTTTGCAATGCTGATGGCCAGTGCTGGCAAGCAGGTAAATGTAGTTAGCCATGCAGGCAAAAGGAAAAGAGACATGTAGGTAGGGAGGCAGGCAACCACGTAGGTAGGCAGATATGTATATACCTATGCACATATATATGTATGTGGCCAGGCATTCAAGCAGGCAGGCTGGCCGGTAATTTCGTAGGAACAGGCAGGAAGGTAATTAGATGGGTACGTACCATCAAGGCTGTGATGACAAAGCCGGGCGGCGCTGAGTTGAAGCAGGCGCGACGTGGCTTGTATCAGATGGCTCGAATATCCACGTTACTATGCTAGCCTGCTGCTCACATTCATAGCATTCTTCGACTTCTTCATCCTCAGATTCGAAAGAATACGGGCAGTATGCTGGCAAATTCGCATGAATAACAGTGACGAGGGTAATCTGACACGCTGCGTGGACGCGCCGAGCCCGCTTCAACTCAGCGCCGCCCGGCTTAGTCATCGCAGCCTTGACGATACATAAGCGAGCGGGCGGGCAGGTCAGTATTGTGATAAGTCAAATATTGTGAAAAGAAATGTCCTCAAATTTTTGGATGGCAATGTATCTAAAGTCTGTTCAAATGAGACTGTCTGCCCACGCGGTCGGCGTGCGTTTGAGCGACCGTGGCCTCAACCTGCAAATATGTCAGCAGGGCTATCAAGTGAACATCGAGCAATATCCCAGCCAGATGTCTGCAGCCGTGCGGAAACTCTTTTAAGAAATGCCTTCGCGACGGCCGTGTGATACGCACGCTGACAACGCGGGCGGACGCTCTCGTTCGAACAGACTTTAGACACTCTGCCGTCCAGAAGATTGAGAACATTCCTTTTCACAATATCGGGGCCAGTAGCAATCCCCTGAAATGTGGCAGCTACCGGCTGTCACTGCGTGGTGACTGGCTCAATCACGTCTCGGCTATCACTATGGACGGGCCGGCATAGAAATGCACAGGCGGCGCTCAAGTTAATAACCATTGCAGTCGGCCACCTGGGAGCAGTGAGCGTTCTTTTGTGAGGTGGCTGACTGCAAGAAACGGGTGGTGACTTCAATCACCGCCGCGGAGGAAAGAGAAACAGCGCGCGGAGCGAAGAGGAGCTGGGTCGATACCGCGGTCATAGGGTCGAGCACGTCCAATGGTGATGACTTTTTGAGGCAAGTGCGCTCCAAGAAAGGGCAGTGGAGCGCTTGCGATCCGACCAGTCCGCTGTCCACTTATCACCCCGGCACAGCACGGCGGCCTATCTCGTTGTCTTGGTGAGCAAGGAAAAATTGCACCCGCCGGCTGGCGGCCATCCAGCTCCGCTGCCAGCTCATAGGAATGACAGGCAAATGTTCGAAGGTTTTATTGATGTTTCAATGACTCCTGGAGAAGATTAGTGGGAGATTAAGGTCAAATTGTACGTAGCTGTCATGAACCCTTCTTCTTTATAGATTTCACGTGCCTTAGTCCTATGCTACGCTCAACTTCCAATTCCTAAAAAATGCTGTGGCTATATTCAACCATTGTCAGATTTTTTTCCAATAATCGCTCACCACAAATAAAATCAGATTTGCTTAGAAAGCCATCTAAGAAAGATGGCTGAAAAACGGTTTTGTTTTTCAGAAGATGCATGAAACTTACGTGATCCGCGTGTACTAGTTACTAAATGCTGTATAGTAGTTCATCTAAGTGCCGCTTTTATCTAAACATCGTTTTCCTCTTTCGCTTCAAGTTCACTTCTTTCTATGTTGACTGGGGAGCGTGAAACAGACTAAGGAGAAAAATAGTTCATAATCCAAAAAAATCCTTTGAATTTTTCGGTACATTGTGACAAAAACACGAGGTTCGCTCCTCGAAAATCATACTACAAAGTATTGTGTATCGTAGTTCAGTGGTAAGAGGTCATCCAACAAAAAATTTCCAGAATCGTTTTTTGAATCTAACATTCTCTCGCTTTGATGATTTCCGAGAAAAATTCCGAAATCCCATCATCCAAGGAGCTTATTAAATCTGAAAGATAGATACGTTTGCACGCTCCCGAAACCCATATTTGCTACTGCTAGTTTGATCAAAGTTACAATGAATGCGGGGAACTGTGGAGGGAGTGTATGTAGGGAAACAGAAAGAGCTCTTTCCACATGAACACGTGGCCTAGTGGCCTAAGGCGCTGCGTTGGGCATCCGTCTCGTAGGTTGGTGCGGTGCTGGTTCAACTACGTCGACTATCGAGGGTTTTGCATTCAACGCTACTCTTCAAGAATGGTTCTCTTTCTAAGGTCGCAACCTTAGGAGGCATCTAGGCGTCACCGACCTCAGGTTGGCTGCCTCTTTAAAGTCACCACATTGCGGGATTGCTACTGGCCCAGATTTTCGGGTGTATCTCGAGTGCGAGAGAACAAATGTGGGTGATTTTTGGATACGTTATAGAGAGTTGAAGTCGGAGTGGAATTCCAACTAAATATTGAGTCTTGCGAGAAAGTTTCCCCGGACTATGCAATTTAAAATAAATTTGGTAGGGCTCTTTTTTCTCGGAAACCATATTGCTGGAAATTCGTATTTCTACCATGTATCCTTAATCAGGGGCTGTCAAAAAACAAGATATATAAGTGGTCAAAGCAAGTAGTTAGACTTTATTATTGGACCATGAGTTTACAAAAAAATTGGCTTTTTTATCCTTTTATAGCTTTTTTATCCATTTTATACAATATCCTTTTTTTCTGGATATGCTTGACTCGGAGCCTTCCTTATGTAGGTTTTAAAAGACTGTTATTACACTAAATAGATATTAATTTCCTTCAGTTTCGTTCAGGTCTACTCGAGATACTTGTCAGGAGCGAAACCAGAGCATGCAGTGCATCGCATACCAGCGCACTAAGTATAAGTACATCAGAAGTCTGGCTTAACTGGCAACATGATTAATTAATTCATCTAGATGAAAGAGTTGCCGAAGCACTTCATGATATCTGCAACTTTTACGTACAGGGAAGATTATCATCTTCTCCGTAGAATTCGAAAAACAGCAAGGATCGCGCTAGGCAATTTTTATATCATAGGTGATCCATTCCGAAGTCTAAAAAGTTATTGAAGATAAAAAGTGTCGGAAAAGTGGATATGACAGCCGTGCAGAGCAGAAAATGATCTTCAGAACACTCCACTTACATTGCCAGATAATTCCCAAGCCAATACAAACAAAGTCGAGAACGAAACGCTGTGAACATAATCCTCAACCCAATGGAATAAATATAATTTCCTCAAACAGGAATTATTGCTGTCATCTGACGCTCGAAGAACAAAGTGCATTCTTGGCGCTCGACAGTAGAGGTATGAAGAATGTCGTCAAAAATCAATGAACTTCGTCAAAATTATTTTGAATGAATGGAAATTTTCGAAAGCTTGTCCTCCATTCGATTCGAATGATCGGAAAATCCGTGCGTATATTTGAATAAATTGGAATTTTGAAATTATTACGGGAAATTTAACGAGTATTCTCCAAATTTTTCAGTGGCAGAGAGTATTAGAATGCCGTGACCCAAACTTGTCCGAAAAACTGAATATTTCAGTTTCCAAGAAAGCGAATTTCAGATGACTCGAATATACGAGACACCGATTAATGCTGAATTGCGAAACAATCGATCCCTTGATAGAACAAATAATTTATTCCCCAGAGTGAACCTAGGACCCGGGGAAATTAAAAATTCTAATTCACGGATGAATCAAATTGAAAATAAATTGAATTTGAGGTTCTTGAATAAATCGAATATTACAATAGTTCAAATGTCCTCGAATAACTTTTCGTTTCGGTCCCAAGTCTTGTTAAAACGTAAGGCAAAATGACTAAAAATTAATACAAGAAAATTGAAGGGTGCGCATCGATCGCGGAATCCATTTTCAGGGGAGAATTCTCGAGTTTTGAAGTGGCTATGATCGCCAACTGTTCCTCGTTTAAAACTGATATATTGCTTTCTCAAGTTAAACTGTGAACAGGACTCAAACCGCAGTGAAATTAAATCTGGCTCTAACTTTGCAATCTGAATATTTCTATCAGCTAATTTGATATTTAGATGTGAGGTGCATAGCCCTGTGCCTAGTATACATTGGATCCGATTCGGATAATTTCGGATATCCGTCCGAATGATTCGAAATTTTGACGATTCGGTATCCGAATCACCGAAAAAACGCCAAACCCGAACCGAGCCGAAATCCGAATCACCGAAAAAACCCCAAAACCGAACCGAACCGAAATCCGAATCACCGAAAAACGCCAAATCCGAACCGAACCGAAATCCGATTCACCGAAAAACGCCAAATCCGAATCGAACCGAAACTGATTCACCGAAAACGCCAAATCCGAATCGAACCGAAATCCGAATCACCGAAAAAGGGGAAAATCCGAATCGAACCGAAATCCGAATCACCGAAAAAAGACCAAATCCGAATCGAACCGAAATCCGATTCACCGAAAAAACGCCAAATCCGAATCGAACCGAAATCCGATTCACCGAAAAAAACCGTTTTTCGGATCAGCCCGAAATCCGATTATCCGAAATTTTTTGCCTCGGATCCAGTGTATAGTGCCTAGTACGCAAAAGCGCGTCGCCGCTCCTACCTCCGCCGCTCCTTTCAGCGGCGGGACACTATTCGGCTCCTTATTGATTCCAGGTTTGGCGAATGGGCGGGACGCCTTAATTTGGGGTGGCCCGTGCGGCGGAGTTTTGGCCGTGAATGACGAGTGTCCGCCACGGCACCGTTCAGTCGCTAGACTACAGAATTTAGGGATAGGGGCTCTCTACACACAGAGGGAGGAGTGGTCCCCTTTTCGCAGTCCGAAGCGTCACGCTACTAACTATAAGTTCAAGCGAGGTAGTCCAAAGTGGAATTAGAACCACTAAAGGCGGGACAACTCCCGCCTTGTTGTGTAGAGAGCCCCATACCACAGAATTTATACGGCATCCACACATTTCTCAGAAGGCGATTTTTATCCCACATGCCGTCCTTGAGGCGCTAGTTATACACCAGCGGAATGAAAACGTCTCGCGATGACATTGCCGCCGCTTGCTGCGTGAATCAGGGACTCGTCTGCAATGTTGCGTCTTTGACATCTTCGACGCAATATTGCAGACTAAAATTTTAAAGGCGTTTCATTTGTATTTTATCGGGTTTTTCGCTTGTATCACTTGTTAATTGCATAATATCACTAATAACCGATTCCTCTCGTCATAACAGCGCTCTTTATGTCGTTTGGGTAATGTTTTCAGAATTTTAAATCTAAAAAATGATCAGCTGGTGGAAATTGGCGAATTTCGAACAGGGTAGGTCCCGCAACGATACAGTATACAGTGTCGCGGCGTGTATAACTGCTCGTGACGGGATTCCGGCGCGTTTTTCTGCGATAACTGTTCCTTTTCGCATGCCTGAGTACAGTTAGGGCGCACATAAGTGATAGTTGTCTTGCTATTTCCGCAGCGTCCCGCCGGTGTATAACTAGGGCCTGAAACTTTACCATCTGCTCAGATTGCACTGATACTTTGCGTTCCTTATGGTGCGTTGGAGCAATCTCAGTGCGCATATGTTACAACATACATACACGCACCGAGATTGCGCCAACGCACAATAAGGAACGTAAAGTATCAGTGCCGACGGTACCTTTCATTTTTGTCGATCAAACTGCCATAGTCACATGTGACATTGAATACGGGATCCGAAGAAGTGACAAGTGACGGGGCACTGATATCGTTTTTCTGCACCGCAATCGAAAACGACCACAAGTCTGGAGCCTGAAAAAAAATTAATAGACCTTTGACAAGCAGAAAAATTCAGAAGTGGTTCCGACAACTGTGTACTAAGCATTTGAACTTAATTCATGAATCTGATGATGATGATGAGACAGCACACCGCACAGCAATTGGGTGAGCCCGTTCATGAGAATGATTGTTTTATCTCTGGATGAACCCACAATTTCGGTGCCTGGACATCTTGGATCAGGGTCATCGCTTCTCGGGAACGGTATGTGAAGTTCGGCCCTAGTCGCATCCAAAAACTCCGACCGGCATGAGGCAAACTTCTCCTGCAAGCGCGGTTTCATTCGCTCCACTTCACCACACACGTGCACATATTTCAATTACCTTTATATAAATTGATCCCGACGTCGGTCTTTCAAATTCCACCCTCACAGTTGCACCAGACATGCCACATTCAGAGCTCAGCCCTGAAACTATTTTATTGTCACAATAAAGAGCGTTAAAGATATACCAAATGAGGGTGGAGGGTTGAAGCATGACTGACTGGCTTTGACAGAAGTCTGCTGCTGCTCTCTGTGGAAGTCAGCAGCGTCGTCTATGACGGTGTGTTCCGCTGTAGCCTCCTTCTGGTCGATCATTTTTGAGTCAAAATTGTTCATCTGTGTCGACGTCGCTACAAATGTCGCAGCTTGCGATAACTCCTCAACGTCCGCCAAGCCCAACGAAGTCTGAATCTATTTAACTGTTTGCTAGGCTCAAGTGTACAGCTTATCTAATCCACTTCGAGGACGACTTATGCAAAGTACTGCCCGTGGAAAAGATTGTCCTAATGGTGTTGGATTTAGGATCTAATTTCAATTCATTCTTTTCCCCATAATGAAAATTGTGACTGACCACACGATCATCCTCCACACTCTGCAAATCGGGACCATCCAGAGGCAAGGAAGCCACCCCATCTGCCACAGTATCTCGTTCCGATACTGGCTCAGCACGTTGTTTCACAGCCGGTAGCGGATCGCAGATTTTATCAAAATAGTCCACATTTTCTGCTGCCACGAACAATTGCGGATGAGAAAATTGTGAAGTCTCCGATAAGGAGCAAACGTCCTGAAACATAGATTGCACCATCAAAGAAATTTTCTTGTTATGAGAGAACAAAGACGTTGGCAAGTCAGAGATATAATATCGCTCGTAGCAACCGGTTCCGCGGGGACGCGTTGTCGCGTCTATAGGGCCCTTTTGTAAAAACCCTTTACAAATTAAACTTTTGCAGAATCTGAAAGATTATTTTAGATCCCGGTGAAAAAAAGCTATCCAAATGTGTAATGATTGTTTGGTTCAAGGTTGAAGAGAAATGTTTGCTGTGAAGTCTTTAGTATGCCATTCACTATACAAATACAGTACGCAGCAGGACAGCGCACTTTGTTCTGTATTACTATCTGGAAATCACATCCCGTACATTTTTATTTCGTTCTGAACCCCTAGCAAGCAATATGTTGTTGGATAGCCCTTCTAATCTGGATTCTAAAGAACTTTTCAGATCAGAAAAATGTTTATTTCAAAGAAAGATATTGAAAAAAGGACGATGAAGACGCTAAAACGTGTCTGACCAACTCCTACGAATGATAGTGTACGCTTTAAAAAGGAGTGATTGTAATGCATCGATTCCTAGCTAGATTATCAGATAGAGCCCAATTAAGTGATTGGACACGCACCGGAAAAGAATATATGTATGGTCGCCTCGCAAACTCTAGTCTACTGAATGAATGGAGTCGCGGTGGTCTGTCGTCGCTCGCGACTAAAACCTCGTTGGCTGGCAGTGGCGCGAAATTTGCACGGCCCGCAGCGAATTATCGCGTATCGAACATTCGTCAGACTCGAATTCACGAAAGGACTATAAGTTTGTAATCACTGGAACGGGTCCAGCGAAAAAAATGCTATCCATTTCAGAACATACAGTAGCGGGCAAAAGTACCGGAACACCACATTCCGCGGGTTTCAATCTTTCCTCTACATTCTTTTGCATCGTGAACGAGAATTTTCTAATACAAGGTATGTTGACCAGCATGACATTAGAAGTCTAATACCTCTTTGAAGTCGATTTTGGATCAATATAGTTTACAGGAAGATTATTTTTGCGGCATTGCAAGCAATTTGCCGAAAATCATGTATTTTCTCGGAGCAGATTCCGTCACTACCTAAGGTTTTAGCAATGATTAGCCATTAGATGAGCTCCCCAGATACTTTTTGTGGAATTGTGAGAGAAGTTTTTGTTCGTGTTCTGATGGCAGGCATCTCCTAGGCGACACCTGAAATGTTCTACTACTAAACGTGGGCGAGGAGCCTTCTTATTCACATTTTTGAATAAGCTGTACAGCGCTCATGTTGGAATGTTTCCATATCTATATTTTTGAGAAAATCCGCGAAAATGCAACCTTTTTGACCGTTTTCCTTGACAGCTCGTCACCTTCGTTTCTACATTTTATTTTCGAAGTCCAATCAATATCAAGTAAGTAGCCACAGTTTGCAGCTCCAGTAAGATTGTTTCGAAAAATTGCACTCGCATGACCAAAACCCTTGAAATGTTATTCAAAAATTTATAACTCATGAAGCAGGACTTCAAAAGCTAACTCTAATGTAGCGTTATACGCACAGTTTTATGCTTTATTGAGTCTTGGAAGCTCACATTCAAGGCATCATTATAGTCGAGATATACGCGGAAGACTGAACTGTTCGGAGGTGGGTGTTCCGATACTTTTGCCCGCAACTGTAATGATCAGGCAGATACATAAGCTCGACCTGCCATAAATAAATGGGAAAACCGTGCTGAACAAGCAATATTGAGGCCTCCCAAGATAATCCGTAGGCGATTTGCGCTACAGGTGGTTACTCTCCCAAAGTGGAACTCTAGCTCACAGCTCGAGCCCTTCTCTCGCTGACCCCTCCAATACAATGCTGTGTTGCGAATCCTTTGAAGCCAAATCCTATTGGGAACCTTGATTTTTATCGCAAACACTGCCTCCGATTGTCTGCTACAACTGGTACCTGGATATGTTTGGTGCGTGCCCATATTAACGCACCATTCCTAGAGAGAAAAAGAATCTGCCTTAGCAAGGCACGTAAAAATGAACAAAAGATGCAAAGGGAAAGTCCACTTTTTTCTAGGAAAACCTGATTCAGCAAATGGTTAGAACGTAACATTTCCTCGTCACAAAGCCAAGAAAAAATACTAAAGAATGCTCTTGATGAATACCTTCTCGTAATTGAAAACGGCTGTCGCACACTGAGTACCGTCTTGCAGACAAACGGCTAAGCAATTGTGCACACTAGCCGTTCCAAATTCCTAAAAAAAAGGCTGAAAAGGGGCTATGAAGCCTTTCACCGCAAATCCTACTCAACTTGTAAGGCTCTGAAGACATCCTTCTCTCGGGGACCTGCTCGAACGAAGCTTCGACACAAGTAAAGGAAACTGAAAGCATACTGTTGTAATCACTGTGTTCAGTTTTTGGCATTTTGTCGGCGTTGTTGCTATAGTCTAATCTCTTGAATACCAAATACCCATACCCTATCGGTCAAATATGGGTGCCTAACTTGGTCAGATAACTTGGTCAGGTAACTCCGCCAAGGATGGTCCCAAGCCTTGCTGCAAAAGGAGGAAGGTCGGCCCCCGCCGATGAGCCATAAAAACTAGGTGTGAAACCATGGAGTGGGAATTAGGTCTCAATACTCAAGCTACTGCATCCGGTGGAGCCGAAGCGCCAGCACTAGTGAGCTAGAGTGTTGGTGAACAGTCAGCGGGTGGTCAAAGAAGGAGCCCATTCGTCACGCCCAAAGCATAAATTCGTGTCGCAACATGGAATGGGAGGACAGGCCATCACAGCGGTCAGAAGGAGATCATTGAAAGAGAACTGGCTAGCTGCGAAATTCCAATCGCTGCCCTCAGCGAGCTGAGGATGACTGGTTGTGGAACAACAGGGGTGCAGGTGCCAGACAGTAAGGAGATCGTGACGCTGTACTATTCTGGGAGTGAAAAACGTAGAACAGGAAAGGGATTCAAACTAAGCACGCTTGCTGCAGGGAGCGTATTGGAATTCCAACCCGTCTCACCTCGAATAGCAATACTCACAGTGAAAGGAACAGTCAAAACCCACGCCATCTGCGTATATGCCCCGGCTGAACCTAGCTCTGTGGTGCGTTGCAAGAACATTCCCATGGCAAAAGGCTTCCGTGGAAACGTAGCCATGGCCACTTGGAAGCAATCTGCAGTTATAGTTCGTGCCCGTGGGAAACAGGTTTGCCCATGAAAACGCAATTTGCCCTCCCACGGCGTTGTGGGAATATTCTTCGAACGCACCCCTGATTTCAGCAAGGATGAGTTTTACGGACAGCTTCAAGACGTGTTAGATTCAACTCCACAGTCAGATCTCATCGTTGTGGCAGGAGATTTTAATGCGCATGTTGGCACTGACAATGAGAGAAGAAGTTGTGAAAACGTAATGGGCAGATTTGACTTTGGAGAAATCAACGACAATGGATTGCGACTCCTTTCGTTTGCCGCCCTCAACAAACTTCTGGTTGGCAACGGTCTACTCACGCATCCACGACGGCATCAACTGACCTGGGGTTTCATCAATGTACTAACCCACGGTTAGCGCCCCTAACCTACCAACCCAGCACCATTTCAGCGATTCATCAACTTACCAACCCACGCGCAACTGGGTTGGTTACTGGGTCAGCGCTACCAGCCGAGGAAGGCTGGTAGGCCGCTAACCAACCCACTGGATGTCGTGCGCCATTGCTAATTGGCGCGCCTCAACGCGCGCGGCAGTGCGCAGCGGCGCTTGGAGCATGGCCAAAGTTGATATCGATTCACGAGGACTGTTATTTTGGAGAAATCACTACACTCAGCTATTATTCGACTGCTGGCATTGTTCCTCTATTACTGTTACTCCTATTATTCAACATTTGATATTATTGCTGCACTATTACTACTCAATTAGGAATTCCGGAAAAATAATTAGAATTATAATCCTTTTTCTTGCGAGTGATTAGTTTCCGATTTTTATATTCACATTTTTCCTTAATTACAGTTTTTTCATGAATAACGTAGTTATTGTTCAATTTGAAGAAAACTAAGTTATTGATGCCCTAAGCTATGTACTTGAACTTTGATTTCTTAGCCGTTGTGTTTTTGTTGGCCAAAATACTGGGTTACAGTAAATTTTTCAAAAGTCAGTCTGGGTTATCTGCTCCTTCTGTTTGTTCGACACCTTCCCACTTCCTTTACGATTTGTATCTGCTAACCGTGTTTGTTCTCACACTAGATTTGACGTTGTGAGCCACTTACTCTGGCATCCGCTCGCGTGTTGCCCCGGAGGGCGTGGCCAATTTTGCGTCCTTTTTCGTCGGCGCTAGACGTTCCACATAATCGCGCCGGCGAGAGTCGAGTGCCCACAAAAAAGATTGTGGGCAATGCCCACAAAATCTTTGTGAGCATTGTGTGGATTGTCTCGCCCCAGCTAGCGCCGGCACGGAGGAGGCCTGGGCGGTGGCGTGTGCGGTCGCGTCGCGTGCGCCCGCGTGTTTTCTTTCTCTCCTGATCATCACCTCAATCTTCCTCCATTTTCCACTTTCTTCTATAAGCTCATGTCTAGTGAGGCTCTTAAGGGAGCTACTTTTAGTTAGCCTAACTATTCTGGAAGAAATGTAACTCTCTAGAACCGTTTTTGGTGTAAAACCGATTATGGTCTTCGCATCTGCCTAAAACCACACCGAAAGGAGTTATAGACGTTTTTCGTCAGATTTCTGTACCTGTTGTACCTTCCAAAACGTGCACTAGTCTTTAGAGAATTTGGAAACTGACCTCATAATTGTGTTCAGCGCCCAAAACAACCCCTCTGGCCCAAGTTTGGGTGAAGGCACATTACCCAAACTTTGTACAGACTGATAGCGTTATGGATTTGTACGGATTTTCGGTTGGGGTTTATTCATATCAATTAGTGGGCCCCGAAAGCGTTTTTAAAAATGTTCCAGATTTAACTTAATACCCTCCCAGTTGTGTTATTTGGGGCGCTGATCACGAATTTCGGGGTTTATGTGTCAATTTTCCGAAATTTTCGACTTGATTCTTTCGAAGCTTTTTTGAGGGAAAATTCGATGGCAAATCGCGACTTTTAACGATTTCCGAAGTGGTACGCTAGATAAAAGTTTAGAATTTGCCACCGGCACAAAATTCTCACGGAAGTGTAATGGTTTTTCTTTCAAGAGTTCTCCTTGTTTACTGCCTGATACCGTGACATATTGATATTGCCCCCGATTGCCACTTTTGAGCAGAATCCGATTTTTTTTCTCAAAAACACCCTAAAATTTCATGGGGGTGGGAACTATACTTCGACCAAATCGAATGATTCGTAAATTAAATATTCGATTAAAGAAGGCGACTTCGAATCATTCGAAAAGTCGAAAATTAAAAAGGCCATTTCCGAATTATTTGGAAAATCGAATATTTGAAAAGTGAACATTTCCGAATTATTCGCAACACCGAACATTTGAAGAAAAAAACGATTCCCGATTTCTTCTAGAGTATGTCAACGAATATTTGGAAAACGAATATTCGGTCGAATAAACGAACAATCGAATATTCGAATAATTCGAGTATTCGAAAAAGCCAATTTTTCGAATAATTCGCTTATTCGAATATTCGAAAGAGTCAATTATCCGAATTATTCGTTTATTCGAATATTCGGAAAAGTCAATTTTCTGAATAATTCGTTTATTCGAATATTCGGAAATTTTTATTCGTTTGATATCCTCTAATTTATTCGTGATTTTCTTCTAGTCTGATGAGGAGCATTTAGAGATAAATCTGGGGTAGTAGTAAATGGGTAGATAACCGCGAGTTAACTCGCGGTTAACTGCAGCTGACCGTGAGCTTTTCAGTTGACGATTTTCAGGAGATGCGCCAGGCATTTCTCAAACTAAGCACACTCACTGTATGAGCCACTAGATACGCATTGCAAAAAAATTCAAAAAACTGATCCGCTCTGCTTTTTTTTGAGAAAAATTAGTGATTAAGAATTTTTTAAAAGTTTTTTTGAGCTTTTTCAGCTCGCGGTAAGTCCGCGCAAAACAGCAACTTAACGTGAGCTGACAGAAAAAATGGGAATAGTGTGTGAATGAAGGAAAAGATGGATAGGTTCCGAAAAAGTCCTCCGGAGCTATCCATCTTTTTCTTCATTCACACACTATTTCCATTTTCTCTGTCAGCTCCCGTTTGGTTGCAGTTTTGCGCGGACTTAACGCGAGATTACATGCGATAACGCGTTTTCCTTACGCTTGCTGAAGAGTATGCAAGTCGTCGTGAATGGGGTGCAGAACGTTTATGATTTGGTGCAGTACCACAGTGTAAGTGTGCAGGATATGTGCAAGACCTCACTGGGGGTGTGCAGGACTTCACTGAGAGTGTGCAGGATCCCATTGGGAGTGCGCAGGATGTGCAGGACCCTACTGGGTCCTGCACCTCTACTATATGTACTGCACACATGCACATGACACCCTGCACACTCCCAGTGAAATACTACGCACCATCTTTGGGCCCTAGAAACTCTGATTCTAGCCCGTTTTTCACCGCGCTACCTTCATAGTTTTTCAGCTGTTTTCAATCTAGGCTGATTTCTATAGTTTTGTAGATAACGCTTTTCATCGCGACCACTGCCTTTAAGCCACACTCACAAACGGCGAGGTAGAAGAGGAAGAATAGGAAGAAGACGAAGAAGACGAGGAAGACGAGGAATAGGAAGAAGAGGAAGAAGAAGAAGAAGAAGAAGCAGAAAAAGAAGAAGATGAGGAGGAAGAAGAGGAGGAAGAGGAAGAAGAGGAGGAAGAGGGGGAAGAGGAAGAAGAAGAAGAAGAAGGGTTTGAGAAGTACAAGGTGTCTAGAGGGTAGACGGAATCCGTGAATAAACAACGCAGTGGGGTCCGAACGATCAAATGATGATTCCGAGCAACAATTGGTTTTGGGGGGGGGGGCAACAAGTGGTTTTACGGGGCAACAAGTGAACCTGCGGGGCAACAAGTGATTTTGCGGGGCAACAAGTGATTTCGCGGGGCGACTAGTGATTTAGTGGGGGTAAAAGTGGTATTGTGGGCACAAATGCTCACAATCGCTCCACACTTTCCATGTCGTGCCCCAGAAAAATGACTTGTTGCCCAGGTGTCACTGGGCAACAAATGAGTTTGTGTAGGGCTACACGCGAGCGAATGCCAGAGTACGGTTTACTGAATACAATTCCTTCGTGCACCCATCCTTCCCGCTTCTAGCCTCAAATCATGGTCCTTAACCATGCGTACTGAGGTGCACACTTCATCAAAATATTCTTGTTTTTTTTGGATTTCTTTTCGTCCGCGTTTTTAACATTTTGTCGAGTAACACGAGTATTTTTTTTTTCATTTTCGACCCATCACGGTTTTCAAGCAACGAAAACGAGCACCCATTAACACTTGAAAATAAGAAACGTAAACCAGTCACACATTAAGAAGTCGAGAATAGGAAGAATAGCAATGTTTTGTAATGAACGAACCTCAGAAACTATAAGAAATTACTTGAAACTTGGTAAAAACGCATCCTTTGTGCTGAAAAACTGCCGTTGTGTCACTCTTATTCAAAAAATCTATACATAGTGGAGTTTTCTATCATTTTTTGAGATTTCGCGGTAATTGTCATGTGTTGTGTGCACTAAAATCTTCGCCGACGCCTAAAAGTCTCGGTCAGCGTTACCCACACTGATTTGCGCTTGGTGAATAAGAATCGGAGGTATTGGGTTGGTTAGGCGCTCGGTCAGACTTACCGTCGGTCAACCCAAACCCAACATTTGGTTGATGAATCCGGCCCCTGAACTATGTGCTGGTCAATGCTCGTTTACGATCATTTCTGAAAGGTGTGCGTTCGATGAGAGGACCTGACTGCGGGTCTGGCTACTATCTACTGCGTGCAGTCATACAACTGCGACTGCATAGATCGAGGCGTGGCCTTCCACAAATTACGAAGTTAGACTGGTCTAGCCTTACCGAACCCGGTAGGCTGGCGGAGTTCCAACTCGCTTTATCGAATTGCTTTGCTGTTTTGGATGCGGCACCAATAACCGACGAGCAAGGAAAACAAACAGCAGACATCATTCTTGACTGCGCAAGGCCGCTCTGCCCTCCCGTTCGTCACTGAACGCAGCCGTGGATAATGAATGAATCTCTGCAGCTAGCGAACGAGCGAAAGCGAGCAAAGCTTTTAAACGTCAGTCGGCACAGTCAGCTTTGTCAAGAGCTTCGAAGAAGATTGAGAGCCGAAAGAAAAACGTATTGGGATAACGTAGCTTACGAGCTCGAGGAGGCAGCATCCAGAGGCGAGTAAAATACACAATATCGTACTCTGAAACGCTTGAGTGGAAGGAAAAAACTAGTTGACGAAAACATGAGGAAAGCAGACGGGTACATTTGCCCGATCCAAGTGTAAGTGTCTTCAGCTATGGAAATAGTTTCTCAGCGAGCTCTTTAATCACCATCCTCCTCAAGGACTACCGGTTGATCCACTTCGCGTTGGAATACCTCAAGAACCAATGATAGACATTGAGCCCACTATGGATGAAGTGCGATCCGACATCAAAGGCATCGTACGCGCTGAAAACCACTCACCGTTTTTCGAGTTTGAACCATTAGCTGGGCCCGCCTGAGAACGGGGGTAGAGTTTGTCGGGTAACCGACGCATCATTGGGAAGATATGGGAGGTCGAATTACTCGATTTCCACCAAAAGAGGCCGGCCTTCCGACAGCCATTTGGCCTCATATGAGAAAAGAAGGTAGCTTTTCAACAAATGATACATCAACTTCCACTCATTTACGCGATATCGCTTGTTGAAAACCTTCTTTCTTTTTCATTTTATGCCACATGGCCGTCGGAAGGCCGGCCTCTTTTGGTGGATTTCGAGGCATTCGATCACCCATAACTTCCCAATAATGCGTCGGTGACCCGAAAAACTCTACCCACGTTCTCAGGGGGGGGGCGACCAATATTTCAAACCTAAAAAACGGTGAGTGGTTTTCAGCGCGTACGATGCCTTTAAAGGCAGTGGTCGCGATCAAATATGCTTGTCATCTTTTTCTCTCTAAACCCTTTTCTAGGTATCGAGTAGTAGGACCTATGAAAAAAAATCGCGAAAAAACCACTGTTTTGGGCGAAATTTGAAGCCTGAACTTTCTTGTCTTTTGATGGTGGACGAGCCCACTCCACATCATCGGCATCGATGACCTCTTATATCAAAAACATCAGCAGGCTTGAAATTGAATTTCAATCAATGAACCTTCGGATTTATGTACACATCTAGTCAAAAACATTGTCGATGATTTTTGACTGCTCGGCATCAGACTGCGATCTTTTTCGTCGGCGCTGTGCACGTGTGCACGAACTGGAATTTTTGGGCCCTAGAAACTCTTTTTCTGGCCCCTTTTCCACCGCGCTACCTTCATAGTTTTTCAGCTGTTCTTGATATTGGCTGATTTTCGTAGTTTTTTCGATAACGTTTTTCATCGTGACCACTGCCTTTAAGTCACTCAAAAACGGTAGAGCACCAGGAACATACAACGTGACTGCTGAGGCTATAAAAGCAGGAGAAGAAGTTTCGTTGAAGCAGATTCATCAATTCAATCTATAGCTCGTATCTGGCAGTCTGAACGCATTCCCTCGACCTGGAAGCGAGCTGTCATCGTGCCGATATATAAAAAAGGTGATATCAAGGAATGCAGCAATTACCGCGGAATAAGTCTCCTTTCAATAGTTGGCAAAGTTTTCACCAAGGTGATACAGTCGTTTCCTCTGTTGTTTAACATCGTTGTCGACGCAATAATGAGTAAAAGCCTTTGAAGGTAGAACATGAGTCCAGTATGGTAACAATGGCTTCCCCACCGATTTGATGTTTGCTGACCACAGCGCTGTGGTAGCTGACACCGACAAAGAGGCCAAGATAACGATCTCTACTATTGCAAAATTAGCCAAGTCGTACGGTCTAAAGATCAATAAGAGCAAGACGAATGTTCTCACGACTGACAGATCCCGAGTAGTAATCCTTTTCGTGGGGGATTCCCTTGAGCAAGTGGAAAGATTCAAGTACTTGGGATCTATTGTATAAGCAAGCAACGTGGCGTGCACAGCAGAGATCCACAGAAGATTAGGACAGGCTTCGTCAGCGTTCGCCTCCTTGAGATGGTGCGTTTGGAAAACAAAATTCATTGAAGACGAGAATACGGCTTTTTTGGACACTGATACTACCACCAAACTTTCTATATGGGTCGGAAACATGGACGTTGTTGAAGTCGGACGTCGGAAAGTTGGAGGTGTTTCAAATGAAAAAAAAACTCTGTTGTAGGTAGATGTTGTTCTCCTAACTGCAGGAAATTTCGTGGAGGAGATGCGTCTGAGGAGGAAGTTGCGTCGGCAGCTTCAAAGTGACCGCGAGCGAGAATGGACGTGTAGAGCTAAGGAGTTTGAGAAGGCTTGGGAGGAGAAGAACCCGAGAAGAGCCTACACGTTGCTGCGACAGTATAGCGGGAAGATTAAAAGATGTTCTCCTGTGTTGAACACTAAAAATGGAGTTGCAGTTGGTGATGCGACGCTGCCAATATGGAAGGATTACTTCAGTTTACTACTGAATCGTCCAGCGCCGTCAGTACCAGAGCTCCCGCATAATCAGAGAGCACATTTCGATATCAGTGAGGAACCGTAGACAGAGTCTGAAGTTTTGGATTGTGTCCGGAAAATGAAAAATGAAAAGGCAGGTGGAGATGACAACATCACTGCTGAAATGCTGAAAGCTCTTGCCCCGTCTGGGATTCGTGAAATGACCAACACCTTCCGTGCCATATGGATGAGCGTAAGGATACCCGATTCGTGGAGACATGCGATCATCGTACCTCTTCACAAGAAGCTATCCGTCACGGATCCTATAAACTACAGAGGAATCTCTCTACTTCAAGTCATGTACAAGGTTCTAGAACGTATCATTCTCGAGCGACTTATCAAACATCGTGAAGGAACGACTAGAGATGAGCAAGCCGGTTTTCGACCTGGAAGATCGACCATCGACGAAGTGTTCGTCGTGAGAAGAGTAATTGAATTAAGGCAGCGGTATTCGAAGTAATTACAGCTTGTTTTGTGGACTTTGAAGCCGCATTCGACTCTCCTCATCGTGATCGATTGCTCAACGCTCTGCAAGCCGATGGAGTCCCGGAAAGGTATGTTCGACTAATCGAGGACATGAACAAAGGAACAACTGCATCAGTTCGTACGCCTGTCGGGTTTACGTCAGCTTTCGAGGTGAGAACAGGAGTAAGAGAAGGAGCTGTAGCAGGACCTTTTCTATTCAACTTCGCCGTTGATGATATCATGCGTAGAGTTGCAGAACAGTTTCCTGCGGACGTGATCCTAACACCATCAGGACGCTCCCTTGTCGACCTGGAGTACTCCGACGACATTGTGTTATTCGCTGAAAACAACGCAAAACTGCAAAGGATTGTGAACCTCGTTTCGAAGTATGCAGCAGCCTATGGACTTCGTCTTCGTCTGGACAAATGCAAGCAGATGTGGGTCTCTCAGAGGCCTTTAACGAGAGTTTGTGTGGACGGATAACGTACCGAACTGGTGGACGATTTCTGTTATTTGGGCTGTTTGCTGAACAACGATGGTAGTTATGCAGCGGATATTCAACAACGATGTGCGAAAGCTACGTCTGCATTCGATTCTCTCACCAAGTGTTTGAGGTCTATCCCTATCGCGAAGGAAGTCAAGTTGCGACTCTACTAATCCGCCATTCGCCCTATCATGATGTACGGATCGGAGACGTGGGCAGCACCGAAGACGCAGATAGAAAGGTTGGATGGCACAGAGAGGAAGCTGTTTAGACGTTTGCTCGGATATTTCTGGCCACAACGAAGATCTCTACAACGAGATTGACGCCTTACAACGACGTTTGACACAAGGGAGGTGCCAACATCTCCCAATGCCATCTCAAGCGGCAACGGAAAGTCGTCTTCGTCTGTTGGGGCATATTTTGAGAAGACCGCCAGAACGTCTTGTTCAACACGCTCTAAGGATGTTTCCAAGTCCTGTCTGGAAACGGCCGCCTGGACGTAGGCGAAAGTTTTGGACGGATGTGGTGAAGTAGAATTTGAAATCACTGAAAAAGCATTGAAAGGCAATTCAGGCGCGATGTTTTACTTTGCAGGAAGTGGAATAGCGACCAATGGATGGATTGTGTGAAAAGTGTGGCTGAGGACAGTGACAAATGGACACGGCTCACTACTAGGACGGCCTACCTCGGTGAAGATGCGGAATGACCGCGTCAGGCGAAAGCTACTCGTTTAAGTCAAGTAAGTCATACGAGGAAGCCACCCTGGGGCACCCACATCCGGAAGCCACTTTGGCACGCCCCTCTTACGATTTTTCGAGCTCAAAAGTGGCGAGATGAGCGACGATTTCCGATCAGTAGCCCCGTTCTTCCCTTCATTCTCAGCCTCTCTCTTTATTCAGGTCAGATCGTATACATCAGTTGCGAATGACGGAAGTTACAAGCCTCGGACAACTCGTCCACCATGCTTCGGAAGCTCAATTTTTGAGTGGCCTTAACTTCGTTCCTGGCGGGTCTTGTACGATTCCACGGACATCTTTGGAATCAGCGTGGGACCGTTTTCAAGATAGGCAGGAAAACAGAAATACGATACTGAGGTTGGACTGTGCCTTCAAAGGCAGTGTTCACGATGATTTTGGTTTCCGAGTTTTCCACTCAAAACAATGCGTTGGCTACCAAGTGTTACCACAATTACGAGGAAACGCACTAAATCGTCTTATTTTAGAGATATTATTCTCTGGCCTGGACTAGTTGTTCGCTTGGATGAACATGTTCATGGTGGTCGTCACCGGTAAAAAATGGGGTTATTAAAAATGGGAGAATATTTTAGGCAAAACAGTATTATTTAGGGCCCAAAGGAATGAACGGAGCAACACAATATGAAAAATTGCAAAAGACGGATATATCTACGAACGATTTCATTGTCGCAACAAACAGTTCCACTGATAGTAAAGACGCGGGGTGAGAGTAAAGGATTTCGTGCCATTCTGGTGCGTTTTTCTCCGTTTCTTCGTCATTGCAGTTCTACTCGGGGGCCAAACAGTCGATTGAGAGAGTAATCTCAAAATCGAAGATCATCGTGAAAAGAAGAAGGTTCGAAGGAAATACTACCGATGTAATATATTTTAAAGAGTAGGATCTGAGGGAACCAAAAACGCAACCGAGCTTTCGATGCTGGGGTGTTCTCAAAGTCTGAGCGAAGTTATCGTGCTTCACACCCTGTAGACCTGTACCCTGGTGTTCGATTACTTTCCGCTTATTTCTTGCTTTCTTACATCAAGGAGCAACAAAAGTTGATGAATATGTTTTTTAAAAAAATTTGAAATAACGTCACCGGGGGCGGGTTTGAATTCAATCCAACTTTTCTATTTTCAAAGAAAATTAAACAGACATAAAGATCGGCCGATCCGATAATGCTGAATGACTAGTTGTAGATAAAGAAAATAGTGATTGATCCTTTCTCGAAGGATTTGAGTAGATTTCGTAGCACAGGAGACAAGAGAAGTCAGTGACAGCTGCATCTGTTCAAAAAGTAGAGCAATTTGGCAATCTTTCCCTAATTTCACACTGTTTCGTTTGAATATCGGTCCAATCGAGAGGATTGATTAGTACGGCCCCAACCCCCGATGTCTCCCGTTTCTCTCGTGAAACACTGGAAGACTCAGCTTTGCCGAAACGTTACTCCTGCGCCCCGACGCGGCAGAAAAAAATCGGTTTGGCCATCGGACGAATCGAACCAGCTCAGAACTCTTTGGATTACTTGATTTCCAGCAATCACCAGCAAAATCAACTTTATTTCGACTAATTTAGCTTGAAACTACTTCATTTCAACTAAGGATCGACTTCTACCAGAGACTATCATCTATGAATTGGCTTCAAAACAACTGTATCCCCACATAGCGCTCATCCACAGGGGAAAGAGACTTGAAATACACTTTGCCGGCCGATTAGAGATGATATAACGGTAGAAACAAGCTTCAATTCACTTAAAGTACAATTCGAAGAACGACGAGCGCCGGTTTCGAAACATGGAAGATTCTCGATTGCCATTTTTTACACTCTAACATTGATCCCTATCTTCTGTTTCCTCTTTTTTTTTCATATTGCCTTGTTTGGCTTCTTCTACTGATTCTTCTATTACGGTTTGGCAGTGCGACTCCTTTTCTATTCGACCTTTTTTTTAGAAGTCTCAGCCGAAAATCATAGACAAACTATTTAAAAGTAGTAGTTTGGCGGTCAACCATAGACAAACCATTTAGATGTTGCAACAGAGGAGGGCTCGGATTTTACAAGCTTCTCCGTTAAACTTATCCAAGCAAACTCTAGCGCGATATGGATTGGAGCGTTGCGTTTACCTACCTTGAACTACGCTCATTCCCTTATTACAGTTTAAAAAAACGGCTTAATGTTTTTTGTTGCCCGCTTGATTTTGCTTCGATAAGTTTAACGGAGAAGCTTGTAGAATCCGATCCCTCGTCTGTCCCTACTTCTCGATAGCTGGTCTATAATTGACCGCCTGATCGTATTTTTAGTTATTTCACTTCATTTCCTAGCCTCAAAGCTATTTTACGCCAAAACATTTTTGAAGATATTTCAAGATATTTTTTAAACCTTTTTTTAGTTCTGTATGGTGTCGCCAAATCGCTAGTCTTGCTAGGAAGCTAAATTTTTAGGAATTTCACATTTCCCAAAGGTTTCCTTTCTGGCGTGAAATTTGCTCCGCGATTTCCGCTTTTGAGAGGTAAATTCTCTAACGGGATTACGTGAGATTTTGCCCGAGCCGCACGCGTACATTTCAGCAGGAGATTTCGCTCGCGAGAGGAGAAAATGCCCGCCTGGAGGGGAGAATTTACCCTCAAGCTGGGGAGAAAATACCCGGAAGGAGGGCAGAAAATTTCCGTCGCGAGGGCGAGATTTCGCTTGCGCTAGAAAACATCATGCTAGCAATGAGTGGCCTCGCGGGCGTATTCTCCACGCGCTACGCATCGGGCAAATTTTCCGTAAACCAAAAATTTCATGGGAGTACCATTACCTTGCCGCCAGGCTTTGAAAAACGGGTACGACTTTTCTCAAGGTGGTTCTAGGCAGCTGCGAAGATCTTGCCCAAGCAGTTTTCGTGCTCCACGGCTAATTTATTGTGTAAACCCACGATTCTGAGGTACGCTTCAAGGTTAAGGTATCAATTTCAAATTGGAATAGGAGCGACCGCGCAGTCATTTTAGTGCCCCTCGCGGCCAGCCGCCTGCACCATGCGTCGGACTATAGGGCTACGCATAGTCCGGCGGGAAAAGTCGCGCCGCAATAATGGGGATTATTGAAGAGCAGACTTCTGTAGCTGTGAAGGCTGTGAAGGTGTGCACTTTCATACAAGAGTTTCGCACACCCGGAGGTTTCAATTCCTGTTCATAATCCCCGGATAACACGTGCGTGCGTTTGGACGAGTTACACCCCGCCGCCGCCGTGAGGGTTACCTGCGAGTCAACAGAACGGTGTTTTCTAGGAGTTGCGATCCGTATCTTACTAGGGACTGCTTCAAACTTCCCGTGGAGATTTGGAAAACCATGTTGTCGTTGCTGTAGGTCTGTGACAGTACATAGACGATCCGTGCTTGAAATTCCCTGAATGGCTGCGGGGTTTCCGAAAAATGGCCTTTTCATTGCTTCACAAAAAGGTAAGGTACAGCCATCAGGGAATATTTGGGGTGTTAAAGGCAGTGGTCGCGATCAAATATGCTTGTCGTCTTTTTCCCTCTGAACCCTTTCCTGGGTCTCTAGTAGTGGGACCTAAGAGAAAAAATCGCGAAAAAACCACTGTTTTGGGCCAAATTTGAAGCCTGAACTTTCTTGTCTTTTGATGGTGGACGAGCCCACTCCACATCATCGGCATCGATGACCTCTTATATCAAGAACATCAGCTGGCTTGAAATTGAATTTTAATCAATGAACCTTCGAATTTGTGTACACATCTAGTCAGAAACATCGACTAGAGTGCTTTCTTTCATTGCTCAACTGTTTTTATTGGGTAAATTTGCATTTATTTCGTCCTCTGAATGTCGATGATTTTTGACTGCTCGGCATGAGACTGCGATCTTTTTCGTCATCGCTGTGCACGTGTGCACGAACTGGCAACTTTGGGCCTTAGAAACTCTAATTCTAGGCCGTTTTTCACCGCGCTACCTTCATAGTTTTTCAGCTGTTTTCAACATAGGCTGATTTTTGTAGTTTTTTCGTTAACGTTTTTCATCGTGACCACTGCCTTTAAGAAAAAAGTTTCGGATTCGGCTAAAAACTTTCATATGGGGGTGATTTAGAGCGCTGAAAAGGGTCTAGTCCTCGCCAGACTCAGGGTTACTGTAGGTTACGGTAGGCATAAGGCCTTTTAACTGCCGTTGCTCACCCTCTACAAAACAAGTGTTCAGCCCAATCTCAGTTAATTTTTTGAACATCCTGAAAATTGCCATTCGTGTACCCCTTTTATCTACGCAAAGCTAAAAAAAATGCCCACTTTTGGAAATCTTCTGTAAATTAAATCTCTGAGGCATTTAGGGGATTTAGAAAATGGATTATCAATGCTGTGTCCCATACCTACAATTATCAACACATGGTTTTATAAAAGCCCACCGGAAATGTAAGGTAAGCCCTGGTTAGTGTTCTACACATGAGATAAGGTTTGAGCCAACTGGGAAAAACTTTATTCCTTCATTGATTCCTAGTATTTCTCACTGCTAGAAATCAATGCAGCGACAGAGTAGTGTTTGGGTGGATGGCAAAGTGTTGTTTACAAGTTTATAGACTATACTTGTCAGCTATGGTTAGATCCGCGGCCTGTGTCCTCAAGAAAAAACGTGTAAATTCAAACCGCGGCTGGCGTGGTGGGTTAAATCACACTCTCCGAGAATCGACCCGCCGCGCCGGCCGCGGTTTGAATTTAAACGTTTTTTCTTGAGGACACAGGCCACGGAGCTAACTATACATTCTGCTATACGGTATCAACAACTAGATAACAGCTTTAGGCTGCTAACTTGTGATAGAGTTGTTCTTACAGTAAGAGCATTTGTTGATGACAAGTTGGTGAGTCTCAAGTTGTTATCCACGTAAGAACAACTATACCGTGGTTCGTTACGGCGACAAGCAGAAAGTTGTTCTCAAAGTCGAAATCAAGTAAACGAAAATGTTCTGAGTGGTGCCTGAGTCGGTCGCGCTCGCAACCGGGAGTTTCGGAGAGCGATCGCTTCCGGCATTGTGGCAACATTTTCGCCAGGTATAGCAGTGCACCTGACGTATTTTCAACAGAATCACTTGCCTTCTAGACAGTACTTCTCGTAGTATTCTCCGCTTGAGATTGGGTTCAAATTCAATCCATTTCCTCTCCTGCCAGTGTACCTAAATTTCAAAAAATTGGAAAATGAACTTATCATCACGAAAACTTAGAACCGTAGCATTGTTGTCAACCATCCTTTTTATTGTTCACTATACATTGGCATTCGACCCTAATTTTCGAATGAATGAATAATTCGGATACGGCCTTTTCAAAATTTTCGAATAAATGAATACACTCGAATGAGGCCTTTTGAAAAATCCCGAATAAATAAATACATTCGAATAAGGCCTTTTAAACATTTCCGAATCACTGAATACATTCGAATAAGGCCTTTTCAAAATTCCCGAATGAACTAATACACTCGAAAAGAGGGCCAACTATTTGAATATTTCGAATATTCGAATAATATTCGACACTTCGAAATCGAGAGCAGGATCACACCGGAACTTTCAAGTTTCTGAGGAACTCGGAGACCGTTTTTACCATGAACTACCTTCAAGATTAAGAGATTACCGAAAAATCCCAGTTTAAGCTGAAAACGGCCACAGTTGTAG
Source organism: Aplectana chamaeleonis (assembly GCA_029168955.1). Lineage (NCBI taxonomy): Eukaryota > Metazoa > Nematoda > Chromadorea > Rhabditida > Cosmocercidae > Aplectana > Aplectana chamaeleonis. The sequence continues at coordinate 89,002 of JAPDOI010000440.1, forward strand.
CGGTAAATGTGACGTAGAGATTTTAATGCATCGATCGCCGCTAGAGAATTTTTTGGCAAATGTTAGTATGCGGTGCCGCACTAGATTCAAAGCTGGGAGGGGGAAAAGCGCCCACCAGGCTACGGCGCGAGGTGGGATATAAGTAAACATTGGTCCAACCCCCCCCCCGAAATCCCGTGGTTTTCTCAGCCCCCTCCCCCTAGGAGGTAATTACCACGACCGTGGGGTCTTCAAAACTCCGTTTGATACCATCGATTGTTTTTTGATCAAAGTAGAAAACAACTCATGGACGCAGCTTCAAACGGAAGAGCGCTACATTACGTGGGTACGTGGGCGGAGCTTGTTTTCATGCCCCGAAGGCACATAGGTGGAGTTTCGCGCACGCAAACTACATTTAGAATATGACTGTCGGCATGTGAAAACGTATCCAGAATTTGATGCACGCAGCTCGAAGTCGAAGAGCGCTACACTAGAAGGGGTCCGTGAAAAATATCAAAGTCCAGGATCGTAAAGAAAGTTTTACAAGTATTCTTCGAAATTCTGAAAGGGCTTTTCGCGTTGCAGCAACGTGCGGAAAAGTTTGTACTGGGCCCATATAAGAGTGAAAATTTTATAAGTCGTTCAGAACCGCCTTTGGAAAATAAGTTTTAGGTGTGATACACTTGGTTGTATCACATCTAGAACATTGGTCTCCAAAGGCCATTCCGAACGACCTAAAAACATATTCTCTTATTTGGGTCACGGGCTAACTTTTCGGCACGTTGCTGCAACGCAAAAAGCACTATTGACGATCTCGAAAAAATACTTGTGAAATTTTCATTACATTCCTTGACTGTGACATTTTTCGAGAACCCCTACTAGTGTAGCGCTCCTCGGCTTCAAGCTGCGTCCATGATTTGTTTTCTAATTAAACCATGGGGCAATCGAGGGTATTAAATGAAGGTTTGAAGATCTCCCCTCACCGGTTGTAGTCATTATCTTCTCATATGGGGGGGGGGCGTGGAAATCACTCCGCGGAGGGGGGAAGAGGGGAGGTCGGATCAGAGTTGACCTTTATCACACTTCGCGCCGTAGCCTGTACCCGATCGAACCGATTCAATAAACTCTGCCAGCGCGTAGCTAGATGCCTCGCACGGAAATCGGAGATGCCCAGGGTTTCAGAGGCATCAAGTCGAATTTTGACCAGAGATTTTACGTAAATTACGAAAAGTTTAGCCTTAGTAGGTGAAATTTTAGCTACAGCGCGCGCATATTCTACGTAAATTCTCGCTACGGCACCCGCATATTCTACGCGAATTCTCGTTACATCAGTCGGCCGATCGACCCACCCAGTCATGATCCGTACTAGAAAGCCAATCCTAGCTGCGATCGACAGCATCGCCGTTTCTTCCCCACGGCCTGCAGCATCCCTATGGTCAAAATTTTCCTCACCATGGTCTCCCAAAGAGCGACACCGGGTCACCCTCCACGGCCAGCCACAGAGTGTCGTGTAATCACTCAGTGATATGACTGGACCAACGCTGTACGAACGGCATCCCTGCGTTCCGCGTAGCCAGCGCGGGTTTAAGATTGCATTTCAACACATGCTGTCGCTAAACCCGTGAATTCTCGCTACAAAATTATAGTGAGAATATACGGGTTTAGCGACAGAGATCAATGTGTCTAATTTAGCCTTCGTTTTTACGTAGAATACGCGTAGAATTTGCAACCTTTCACCTTCGACACAAGAATATGCGGGTTTTAGCTATCGTAGCTAAAACCCGTGGATTCTCGGTACATGGAATGGGGCGGCGTTACAGGCCGCGCCCTCGGAGGCATGTAGCTACGCTTCGGCAGAGAAGGGAAATCGAGCCCTGGATTAGGACGTGTACTACATATTTAAGTCTCGGGTATCACCGCACCTAATCGATAAGTGCTGCTCTGGGAAAAATCGCCGCTGCGGCTCCGCGACAGTAGCGCGTCGGTGCCGACGGTCACCGAAGCGGCACTATCGCGGAGCTGCGGTGGCACTATCGCGGAGCCGTAGCGGTTATGCGACAGTGCCGCTGCGGCTCCGCGATAGTGCCTCCGCGCCTCCGAGAGAGTGTCTCATATGAAGTTTGCTAAGAGTCATAATACAACTAGAGGGGCCTAAGAGCAAAATACGCAACTGCGGTTGTTACGTCCTTTGTCTGATAAGGACAGAGGTTACCGTTGTTTTCGCGCTGAAGAAATACGGAATGTACCCCAAACTTGGGTAATTGAACTGGCGACAATTTCGTGCTACCACACAGGAGAGTAAATCGTAATAAACGCGGGTTCGCTGATGCATCCTCGCGGAGCCGGAGCGGTTTCGACGCGGAGCCGCTGCGGTACTACAGTGGAACTATGGCGGTAGAGTCGAGGGTCGCGGTGCTTTACCGGCACTGACGCGGCAAATTTTTTCAGAGTGGTGCTTGTGCAGAGCACGCAACGAGAAACCTGCGCACAAGAACGAACTGCGGAAAACCACTCCACAAAAAAGGGGTACCACATTTGCAGAACTACATTTCAAAGAGTTTCTATTTCTGGGGTGAACGAAATAGGTTTTGTCTGGTTAAGTTGAGGGGCAACTCGTCCTCGTTGGGGTACTCACCGATTTTTGGCAGGGGATTGGAATCCCTGAATGGGCGACATTCTTACGGTGGTGCAAATGACTGAGAAAGCTTTCACACCTTGATATAATTTTGAAATCCTGATTCGGGGTGCATTTTGGTCTTGATCGTAAATTGGTGCAGGGGTGAGTTGCAGCGGTCTAATTCGAATGTGGGGCACTCAAACTGACCGAATATCCGAATACACCCCGAAGTTAGCATTCCCGAATAAATCGAATATTCGAATGAATCCAAAATTCAATGTCCCGAATAAATCGAATATTTGAATAAATCCAAAATTTAATTTCCCGAATATACCGAATATTCGAATAAATCCAAAATTTAATTTCCCGAATCAATCGAATATTCGAATATTATTCGAATAATTATTCGATTCGTTCTCAAGTCTATTGTTCACCACACCTTTCAGGTTGGGTGAAGGAAGGGACAATCGGAAAGTAGTGTAAAGTAAACGGTTCTAATCATTATTTGGAGAATGTCATTCCACTTCGTTATCATTTATAATGAGCATTCATTTCTTTTTGGAAATTTGTTTTGTTAATGTTTTATTTATATTACAGCCACTTTATTTGAAGTATAAATTTGTGAACAACGGTTAACTAATATTAAGATATGAATGGTTTCGGCTCTAACTTCAGACAATTCATATTTCTACCTACCCCGAGCCCCTTCATTAAAGAAGGTAGTTAGTACTTAAATTATTTAGAAAGTCAAACACATTTAAAGCATTTATAAAAACATATGTAACTGACACTTATGGTATAAAATACTTTTTTTAATTTACATTTCTTATTACTAAGACTTATCATTTCATTTTACTGATGATAATAATTACTATTATTATTATCATAATTTATTGACGTGGAAGCACTGCCACACGTTTAGATGGAGACGTAAGGGAAACAGGCAAACCAGAAAACATCAATGATCATAAAAAATTTAACAATCGCGTTGTTCCTGTGAAGATCTTCCTGTGAGTGGAGAATCAAAGTCTTAGACTCCGTCCATACGTGGCGAGAACGCGCGCTCACGCCCTCCAGCGCTCCCCAACGCTGATAGGTGCCCGTACAGGCGGAAAAACACCGGCAAGTGCATCCTGCCTCGTGCTGATTCGATTGATAACGTTTGACCTGATGATCACTCGCTCGAATCGACTCGATTGCTGCTCATTTATCACGGTTCGCGTTGGCCTTGGTAAGCCTATTAGACACGAGTGCATTGCTTTTCAGCTAGGTTCGGCTTTCAATGCTCGACAGATAAAGAAAATCGCTTGAAAATGGCTGCATCTCTCCCGAACTTAGCGTAGGCGAGCGACAGAGAGCGCAAGCGAGCGAGAGAGGGAGTGAGCGCGCGAGAGCGAGCGCAAGCGCACATGAGCGGCTAGCAAATCGTGTGCCCTCGATGAACATCGAATTTGCGTAATCGTCGCGCCATCGCAAGGTATGGACGCTGCATTAGGCGTCTTTTATACTTCCGCCGCCGAGCGGCGAAGTGCAGTCCTATGATATCGATCGTGCCGCGCCGCGTGATCAATATTACAGAAATGCACTGTGCCGCGCCGCCCGGCGGCGGGAGAATAACGACCCCTTAGGCAGCGTCGATACGTCGCGAGAGCGGGCTTTCCCGCTGTTGTGCGCCTCTCGACGCTCCTCAACGCTGGGGCAGCCCGTGCCCGCAAATGAACACAGGCAAACACCCCCTACCCAGTGTCGATTCGATTGAAAACGTTTGATCGAGTGATCAATCGCTCGAGTCGGCGCAACGGCTGATTATTTCCCACGGTTTTCGACTTCCGTAGTGGGATTATGGAAAACAAGGGCAGTAGTTTCGCTACAGGTTCAATGCCACCTGCTTTAATGATGGAACAGTAAGCTTGAAACTTGCCGCTTGCTTCGTGGTGCTGGCGTAAGCGTGCGAGAGCGAGCGGGCGGGGGCGCGCCAGAAGGAGCGCCTGTGAGCGGCTAGCGAATCGTGTGTTTACGATGACCATCGATTTCGCGTAATCGCACGCTCTCGCCACGTATGGAGGGAGCCTTAAAGGCAGCACACACACTCGTAAACGTGATCGAGATTACTACGGAAATAGAATGGTATGGCTCAGAACACTTTTTTCATGTTATCAACTGCTCATCATTCAGATCTTCTCTACTTTGTTTTCTTTTTCAGACAAACTTTATTTTTTCAATCCAATTCAATAGCTTTATTTTGCAATAAAGAAACATATGGAGTGTATGTGAAGAAAGGTTAAATACGGTAACCTGCGTAAGCAGGCAAAGAGAACAAAAAGCAAATAAAACACTCGCACGATATGGCACATTGTGTTTAAAGCTTCAGCAGAAGGAGCGGCCATCTGCCCCATGCAATGACCTTAGACTAAAGTGGGACAGCTTGCTCTTAACAATAGGAAAGTTACCGGCCTCAACGACTTCCGATGGTAATTTATTCTAAATTTGGATGACCCTGAACGCAAACGAATGCAGCGCGTTAGATTTCGATGTAAATGTACGTTCGAGCTGAAATGCGTGCTGGCGAGAACGAGCACAGCGGCGGGTGAACGCGAAAACGCTGTCAAACGGAATGTCGCAAAGACCATTCACGATTGTGTAACATAAGTGCAAATCAAACTCAGTTCTCCGATATCGTAGGGTTTCAGTCCCCAACATTTCAAGCCTAGTCATGTAGTCTGGCAGTCCTCGCATGGGAATTACTTTGACAAAAACTCGTCTTGAGTACCGCCTTTGCACGTTATTCGATGGAAACCCGTGTGGCTTGCATTCTGCTATGCGCCAGCTACGAACCATTATTGTGAGTTTATTGATCGCACATCTAGTTCGTCTGTGGCCCTCACATTGTTTTTGTTGTGTTACGTATTTTTTTGTGTTGTAGGGCAGGGTGCATGGAAGAATACTACCTGGCCTTGAGCTGTGGCTCTCTGCGCGCCGCGGTAGCGTCGCAATTAGAGCACGCTTACCTATGTCTCAGTGGTATGTCAGGGTGGGAGCCGAAAGCGTAATCATTCACCTGCTCTCCTTTCCTTCCACCGTTTGGGGTGTTGTAACAAACACGAGAAATCATCTCATCTCAAGTATTTTCAACTTCATATGATTCAGAGCAGCTTGCATGGCGAGTACTGATTATCACCGATTTCCCAGATATATAAAGGAAAGAAGCGATACAAAGAAATCTTTACTAGATTAGAGGTAAAATGAAACTAACTATACGTGACCTAATATGAACCCTTTCCGCACTTTGATACAACTGCGTCAAGACCTTCAGAATTCAAAAGATACCTAATTTTTTGTCGGAACTATTCCTCTTTCAATGTCCAAAGGTCATCTCGATAATTTTTTCACCCAAACATTGATACGAAATGTTTATGTGACTTTCTCAGACAAGGCGACGTTTCGAATGGCGGCCGAATGCCATCCTTCCTGCAGACCGCGAGCGTAAGGCCATTGTTATACCAAAACTTTGCGACCGCGACAGGTGCGGTCAACTTTTACGAATCGTGCCGGGACCAGGCTCACACAGTAGAAAAATGCTGTCGCAAGAACAGATTGCAGCACCTGTCGCGGTCGCTGGCTCGAAAGGGGATGTCATGTCTGAAATTTGGAAACCGTGCGGTAATCGGTCGCTGTCGCGGCTGTCCGTCGCAGTGCAGTGCACTGCGACGAGTGTCAGCGACAGCGACCCAGCCAAATCCGGCATCGTGCCGGGTGTTTCGTGGCCCTGAGCGACAGCGACGGCTGGCCCTCAGCGACAGCGACGTAGCAGTGCTCTGCGACCGCGACAGGCCTGTCGTGGGGTATAACAATGGCCTAACAAAACTCAAAAGTTGCGGCGTTGACCCGAAACTTCCGCCGTTCTCTCCGCCACGTCTGGTGTTTCCAGCGGTTTAATGGACGATTTTCAGCCCGGAAGCTTCGGCAATCAGCCCGAGAGGTGTCGCCTTCGCAGCCGTTTTGCTTGCAAGGTCTAGTACGGGACGTTTGCCGTTTTCCCCGAAACATCACTCGTTCAGAGCCGTTTAACTGCCGGTCCAGCCCGAAACCTTTCCCGTTTTGTTTTTCTCGAACGGTAACTCGTTTGCGGCCGTCAAACGGCAAATCTGGCCCAAAAGCTTCGCCGTTTCCCTCGGAACTTAACTCGTTCGCAGCCGTTCCGTTGGGCAGCTAGCTCCCAGCGCAGCTAGGTGCCTTGCCAAACCAATGCTGGAACGAAGGCGAAGGCTGCATTAGATGACAATGGTGCAACAGGCAATAAATGCATCATTGCATACACATTCTACTATTGTCTCACGATGGTACTAGAAACAAGAAATGTAATATGTTTAATACATTTTCATGTAAACGCATAATTGGAGCAAAGCAATTAAAAGCATATAGAAAAGAGCAAGTTCAACCACATAAATTACTTAGAGGCAGGGTCCGAGTAGAATTTCAATCTCGATATTACCCGCTGAATCGGAGCGTATGCTACAGCGTAGAATGCTATAATCTCAATGAACAAGCGAAAACTACCGGAAATTGCGGACTTCTTTAAAGGCACAGTCCAACCTGAGTGGTTAAATTTGATATTATAGTCCAACCACCGTTTATAACAACCCTGCCATGTGCGAGATCTCAATTCGATCAAATAAGTGAGAAACTACCGAGAAAAGTTGGTCCCGCCCCCAATACCCTAAAAGCATAATCAAGCGTTTCTCAACGAATAGGGAACTAAAATCTTTGCAAACGGAAAATTTGATTTGTGTGGCGATGCTTAAAGGCAAAATGTACGATAGCAGAGCTCTTGCTTCCCTTTGCGGGGCAGTGTGCGCGGTCAGGCTTTTGGGGTATTGTGGGCGGGGCTGACATTTTCCCTGTAGTTTCTCTTTTATTTGAGCGAATTGAGATCTCGCGCTTGGCAGGGTTGCTATTTACCGTGGGCGGAGTATAATATCAAATGTTACCCCTGAGGTCGGACTGTGCCTTTAAAGGCAGCATACACGCTCGTAAACGTGGTTGGGATAACTACGGAAATAGAATGGTATGGCTCAGATCAAAACGCCTACGCATTTTGAAGAACGACCCACAGTGACGTTACAGGAGTAGCAAGTTTGGGCCCGCCCGTATTTTCACGCCCCCTGTATTTGCCCTTTTCCTGCAACGCAAAGTTGCTGGGTCCTCTTCACCTTCGGTACTGTTGGTGGATTGCCTAACAAGTAAACCACACACGTCACTGACGGTGAAGATGACCCAGCAACATTGCGTTGCAACAAAAGGACAAATACAAGGGGCGTGAAAATACGGGCGGAGTCAAACTTGCTACTCCTATAACGGCCTTGTGGGTCGTTTTTGACGCTTCAAAATGCGTAGGCGTTGTAATCTGAGCCATACTATTCTACTTCCGTAGTTATCTCAATCACGTTTACGAGCGTGTATGCTGCCTTTAAGTTATTCAAGCCATACCAGTGAACCACCGTGTCAAAAAATTGTGTTCATTGTCCGTGTTTTAGCCAACGTCCACGAATTCTTCAAAACTGCTGTGTAAGTATCGGCAATCCGGCCATGATTATCATGCTGTGAACTCCGTAATCCCTAACTACAAAGCTGTTTTCTCCAAAAGTAATAAGTGATAGTTTGTCAAAAGTACTGATGGTGTTCAGCTTGGCCAGCCCAATCCATCTGGCCCGAATTACGGTAGTGTCAAAACTTGACCGGACCTTGCCTTTAAATAATCAATAAACTGAACAAGAATATTTGCAGCGTGTTTACGCTCAACCCAATCCAAAAATGATACTAAAGGAACAAATTCATTGGCTCAGATACTTGGACGGGCAGACGATTATAAATTGCCGTCACCCGAAAATTCTTACGGTAAACAAAATTGATGATACCCAATTAATGAAGGGTAGGGTATTAAAAAAATGGAGAGCGGTGTGTCTTCATTCACACACCGTCATTCTCCAGGGATGGCATGCATGAATGCGGCAACGATGTTCAGGGAGCGCTACGCCGCACGCACGCGCCACGATTTAAATTCGAGTTGCGATGCGTGGATCGCTTCAACGCCTATGAACCTCAACGCACTGTTGGAGTAGCCCTGGGGCCGGATTCATCAACGTGCAAACCCACGGTTAGCGCCCCTAACCTACCAACCCAGCACCATTTCAGCGATTCATCAACTTACCAACCCACGCGCTGCTCGGTTGGTTACTGGGTCAGCGCTACCGGGCGAAGGAGGCTGGTAGGCGGCTAACCAACCCACTAGATGTCGTGCGCCAAGGCAAATCGGCGCGCCTATGCGCGTGCGGCAGTGCGCAGCGGCGTCTGGAGCTTTGCCAAATTTGATATCGATTCACGAGGACTGTTATTTGTAGCATATTGCTACTCTGTTAGTCATTCTTTGGCTATTTCTCGACTGTCGGCATTATTCTTCCATTACTACTACTCCTATTATTCAACTGTTGGCTATTCCACTGCTATTTTACTCATTTAGAAATGCTTAACGTTTCAATGAAGTCTTATGCTACTTATACGGCGATTTCTTGGTTCATTTTTTTCTAAAACACTTACCAGTAAATTTTTAAAAGTAACTACATTAATATTTCTCCGTAACTATAATTTCTCTTGAAACCGTCTTGGAAGCTCAATAATATTTCCTTGAACAAAACTCCTTTATAATTTTTTTTCGTCGTTGTAGTGAATAAGCAGCGTTCGAATATTTCAGTAATGAATGCAACAATAAAACACAGTGTTATCAAAATCTGCTGGAAATATGAATAATAATTGATAAGAAATCGAATAACAAATATTATTTAATCAGCCTGCCTCTAATAATTTTAGAGTGAATTCTATTCAGCTCTTCAGTAACTTTTTTTCCCAGTTCCTTGACGATTTGTATCTGCTGCCCGTTGTTGTTCTCACACTAAATTTGATGTTGTGAGCCACCTACGGTTCGCTGAATACAATCCTTCCTTGCACCCATCCTTCCAGCTCTCCGCTGCATATTATCGTCCTAAACCAGCAATTTGAGGTGTTAACTTTGTAAAATTATTTCACTTTCTTGAATACTTTTCATCCACTTTTTCAATATTTCGGTTAGGAACTTGACTATTTCATCATCATTAGCTCATCATAGAATTGAAAAACGTAAATGATCAACCAGTTTGATGTTACACCACCAAGCAGTAGAACTTTGTTGTAGAAGAAGAAGCCATGCATTGTTTTTTTACGTGAAAAAAAAATTCTGCTATTTTTAGAAGTTAAGAGTGTGTCTTATGGGCTTTATGTGCGCACAGTATTTAGCCGTTCGAGTAAATACACCTTTGTGATCCAATGAAAAAGAAAGAAAGAAGGACTATTGACAATTTTTTCCCTGTATAGTAAGAATGGAAATGTTTGGTAATTTAGACACATCAGAAACTATAAGAAATTACTTGAAATCTGGGGAAAACGCGTCCTTTCTGCTAGAAAACTGTCGCTTTGTCACCCTTCTTCGAGAACTTTTATTCATACTCGAGTCTTCGATGGATTTTTAAGATTCGGCGGTGAATATCGTGTGTTGTGCGCACTAGAATTACCGCTGACGCCTAAAAGTTTCGGTCAGCGTAACCTACACTGCTTCGCGCTTTGTGAATCAGGATTGGAGGTGTTGGGTAGGTTAGACACGCGGTCAGACTTACCGTGGGTCAACCCAAACCCAACTGAAGATCGATGAATCCGGTCCCTGGACCTCACGGAAGCTTTTGATTCTGTCAACTTGGGCATATTGTCTGAGAAGCTATTGAGATCCACCATCCCGCCTTGGCAGAAGCAATGGATGACCGCACTCATCAAAGGGCGCCGAGCCAAAGTGCTTTTCCAGGGACATGTTTCTAATAGCATCCCGATCGCTGCCGGTGTTCCTCAAGGAGGAGTCATATCGCCTGCTCTGTTCAGTCTTTACCTTGAAGATTTGCCCGTCCCCCCAAGTGACATCAAAGTCGTTGCGTATGCGGATGACATCACCATCTTGTGCAGGGACAGAGACATTAAAGGCATCGTTCGCGCTGAAAACCAATATCCATTTTTCAGGCTCAATCTCATGATTGAGCCCGGCGGACCACGTTGGTGAAGTTTTGCGCGTCAAAATCATGAGGTTCTGAAGTTAGAGTGGTTCAAAATGACGATCCGCCACCAATTTTCACCAACCATCTAGCACAAGGAACAGAAGCGCCACCACATGCGCGGATGATTCAGCATTTGAAATTTTTAATTCGGGAGATTCTAACATCCAAACTTGCCCAATCGATACTTCATTTTTCAGAATAAGTTCCAGTGAACAAGAGGCAACAGGAACTCACCCACGTAATAAGTTTGAAGCAAAAAACACATCCGACGTTTGCGCAAAAAACTTCAGACGTATTGCACCAGACACACCGAAATCGACGGAGGGGTGGGAGGTGAATAATTCGAGACATTTCAAAATGAGTTTTTTCGCAAAAGTCGATGGTTTTGTGGAGCATTTCCACTCTTATTCTGTATGTCAGAGAACTGCCTGCGCAAAAACATGAAAAAATGAGATACGGTTTTTTGCGCGTACGATGCCTTTAATGTAGCTTCACGCAAGATCAATAGCTACCTGATCGGTCTGAAGAGCTTTCTCGATGATATGATGCTCACTGTCTCTGCCGCTAAATTATCTGCGTCTGTTTTCTCCACTGACCCTAAGGAACACTGTGCTCACCCTGTTGTGAACTGGGAAGACACTCGTCTGCCTGCCGCACGTTTCCCGAAGCTGCTCGGTCTAGTATTGGATCTTTCGCTGAAGTTCCATAAAAACACTGAGCAGAAACAGGCTGCAGTGAGAGCTAAGCTCAACGTCTTACGAGCTCTGGGAGGTACGTCGTAGGGAAGCAGTAAGGAGACGATCCTGACTACGTGCAAGACAATCTTGCAGCCGGCGTTGGAGTATGCAGCTCCGGTATGGCAACACATAGTATCGGATTCATCGTGGAAAAGGATGCAGCGAGTTCAAAATGCTGCGTTTCGGATTGCCACTGGGTGTGCAAAGAGCACTCCAGTGGAGCATTTTCATGCTTAAGCCCGTATTCTGCCTGTTAAGAAGCACTGCCAACTCCAAGCGCAGCAACTGGTTATTAGCATTGTCAAGCAGCCTGACCACCCATTAAGAAGGATCATGAATCCCGTGGGAGAGAGACATATCAGAAGACCTTTCGCGGATGCTCCCGAGAAAGTCAATATACAAAGATGGACGGACTCCCAATTGGATCGTCTGCGCCTTTTACGTGCGGAGCACACCAAGTTCGTCAGGGATCACTTGAGTAGGATGACCGTCAACCCCATATTGGGGATCGCACCACCTGAAGTCAGCAACACCGAGATGGAACTCGGTAGGCGGGCTAGATGTTCCCTCGCCTCGTTGCGCTGCGGGCATTCCCCTATGCTGATGTCATACTTGCATAGGATCGACAGCAGTAAGCGTGACGAGTGTCCGGATTGTGGTAACCCTGGCCACTTTACAGCACATCTATTCGACTGTCCGAATAGGCCCACCACACTGACGACAATAGATTTGTGGTTGAATCCAACTTCGGGCGCCCGTTTCTTGAACCTATGACAAAAACCCTTCTGCAGCTGCAAAGAGTGCATGTCGGTTCCTGTATATCAGCGTTTATTTAAAGCGGAAACTTGCTGCCTAGAACATTTTTGGAAGTTCTCAATAAATTCCGACCATCTTAGTTTAGGTTCCGTTACATGCAAGAACATGTCCTCACTAATGCATTCTCATGTGTTGGGTAAATGGAAATTTGTAAGGTTTCCGAATCCGCTGAATTTCGAACTGAGGACATTTCAATCTGCAGCTCTTAACTCCTTCCCATGTTTCCATTTCCCTTTTCCAATTCTTTTCACTGTGACGTAGGGGTTCTTTTTCATTTTTCCGTTTTATTGGGTTAGTACTGTTCATATCAGAGTACAATGCCGGTCCGCAGTTGCAGACAGCCGCTGTTACAGCTCACAGCTCAATGAAAATCGTGCTGGGACGGAGGATCCTTATCCCTTTCGGTAATTGTTGAGCTGCATTAGCTGTTGTCTGCAACTGCGGACCGGACTTTGACTCCGAATCGGACAGCCCATCATTTTTAACCCATTCACGACCGCGTGTCCCACCGGTGGGACACTGTTTTCGAAAATCGATTTCTCAACCGCAAGAAGGAATTTCTAAACCTTCTTATGGTCAATGTATTTACCTATTCTAGAGTCGACTATAAACTTCGTGGTCCGCTGGCAGCTTCGCAACTTATATCTGACCCTTCGAATGCAGCAAGGTCAAAAACCGCATTTATGAGTACAGATCGCATTTTTACAACCACTTAATGGCGATTTTTTGCCATTACTCGAGAAACAATCCCTACCTATAGGAGTAATCAGATCGTAAAGCTCTATTTAATAAATCACAGAAATATGATTACTGATATTGCTCACCAGTTCCGCGTAGAGAGTCGGCTTTTCTTTCGCCCGTATGTTGTTCACAGAAATTTTTATGCAAAGTTCACCAATATTGCGATCACTAGGGCCTTTCTTGAAAGTCCTGCTTGGTAACTGTTGGTGTACCATCGTAGACCGGGGCTCCAACTTCGTTGAATACTACCTTGGAGAGAAGCGGACGAGAAAAATGGGGACGAGCCAGAGCAGAAAACGAGTGGAAACTTAAAAAACGGTTATTACACTAATCATTCCTAGTCAATTTGTACTATTTAAACTATTTCCTACGTCTGAATGTAAAAAACAAAAATGCTTTTCACAAGAAATCTCTTTGTAGAAGGCGCCGAACCGGAGGGGTGAAGGGGTGGCCTAGAAAAAAAAATGGCGAAGATCTAAAAAAAGTCATTTTCTACAGCATTACCAGTCAATATGAAAATCGAGGGGTATTTTCTACGTCTAAATGTCAAGAAGATCGCTAAAAATGTTTACTACAAAAAAAACTCCTCAGTATGCGATAAACCGCAAGAGCGAGGGAGTAGCTAAAGCACAATTAGTGCAAATCTGAAAAAAATATTATTTCACTAAGCATTTCCTGTCAGTTGAAAAACAGAAGAATGTCTATTATGGTAATCTACGATAATTAATGTTTCGAACCGCTAGAATTCATTGAACTCAGGTGATTTGTGGATGGTCTTATCTACACAGTCAAAAATTTAGAAGGCCATTTCTCTGGAAGGAAAGAGTTATGGAAGCCGAAACTTTGGCATCATGTTTTTGATGTCGAAAGTCGTACAATAAACAAAAAAAACGAAAATCGATTTTTTGGTGGCGTGCCATTCGAGCAAAAGTGGCCCACCGGTGGGACACTGTATACGGTGACGCAATATTGCACGCGGTCCGAACGTGCAGCCACCCAAAATTAGGCGTGGTCGTGAATGGGTTAACCGTTTGGCTAGTCTGCAACTGCACCTGCTTGGTTTCGTATGAGAATCCTGGTGACAGAGATTTTTGGTGAAGTGTCATTCAATACCGTTGGTTGATAAACCAGTCTGGGGTGGATTGGGGATGACTGGTTTTGTCCAGAAGTTCGTCAAATGGGAAAGTTGGACTTTTTAAAATCCTCCATCTAACCACCTGCTACATTATAGATGTCTTCACTCTATATGCGTGAAGTATCTGCGACTGGCAGTAGAATAGCTTGGAATTGATACAATTTGCACAATGTTCATAATGTGTATATAAGAACTATTAGTATCGAGGTGGAACTCTGGTCCGCAGTTGCGGACTTTCCGCTGTTGCAGTAAACAGCTCGGAGATATACTGCGTGCTGCCATGATGATTAATCGTGCCGGGTCCTGGCACGATCAATCATCATGGCAGCACTGCGTGTCGCAGCACTTGTCCGCGTGTCCTATATGTGACTATATAACTATATGTGCTGTCATTATCGAACTGGAGTCCGCTTCGCAGTTGCGGATGACCGCTCTGGCAACACGCAGCTCGAAGATGGGAAGGACAACATTCTACTTCACTGGGAACCATCGTGTGCGTGTGCGCGTGTATTGTGCTTCCTCTGGCATTCAGAGCGGGGCAGCCGCGCAAAATTTGGGTGCATTAGGTGCATTGATCCCTGCGCGCGTCTACCCCCGCCAGGATTTGTGGAAGGAGTTTATTTCGGAAGATCCGCGGGACCAAAAAGGCGCGTCGCTTGGCTGGAATCCAATTCCGTACTCATCGATTTTGCGGCGTATGGGGTGCTTCTTTTCATTCTAGCATTCATTTCCGCAACTTCGCTTATCGTGTTTCCCGCTTTGGGCACTTCCGAGTTTCAGAAACACTATTTCAGAAATTCCTCTGGTATGATCTTTTTGCATTTGCATATCTATCTACATGTACTTACACTGTTTAGTTATTCTTCGTTTTTTATTGAACTGTTAGTTCAGTATGCGGGTGTGAATTGAATTTCAAAGTTAGAAGTCGTTAACAAGGTTTCGGAAAGTTTCTTACTTCAAAGATGAAGAGAAGCAGGAGCGCAACACTGAATTTCCCGCATAATTTCTCGAATAATTCCCCTTTTCGAATATACTATGGTACACATACTTGTTTTCTAGGAAGGAACGAGACAGGATTGATTGGATCTTGCCACAAAGTTCAGAAAGTTCGCTGAAAAGCTCTAAATGTGAATATAGGTTGCGCCCAGTCACAGCCACGATTGACCCTGTTTTCAGCTCTTCCTATATCCATCACTGCGACCCATTTTCCCTGCTACAGGGTCATGCAGGAATATCCCAGGAGGCAGCGGAGGCGAGAGGGTTCGTACAAATCTCTGCCAAATTCGAAAGTTGTGGTGAAGTTTGAATCGTTCTACGAAACTAAAAAATTCTATGGGTTGTCAGAATCGGTAACCAACTGAGGGGTTAATGTTTAAGGGTTCTTCTGACATGGTTTCGGACAGAACTGCACCAAAGAACGTCGGCTTATTCTCGGAATGGAATCAAGAAGTAATACCATTCTCTGTCATTGTGTTTGCGCCGTTTACTGATAAACGTGATCGATTGTCATTGTTATGTTCTACCGTAGAATCTCCGTTTATTAGTCCTAGGTAGTCATTAGGGTAAGGTTAGAAATGGACGAAACTGCCATGGCTTTAATCGCGTTATTTCTAGGGATTTCTAGTGCCTGAAGTACGCTGGTCTCGTGCCATACGGCTACAATGGGACTCAAACTACGGACTCAAACTTGTTTTTCCTTGGAATTTCGAATCGTTCCGAGGCGAATGAAACGGCGATTTAATTCGATGTGCTATACAATATACCTTACAACAGAAGCCGCACTTTTGCCTTTCGAACAGGTGAGAGTTCGTATCGCTTAAAGGCTTCACCTTGTGTACTAGCCATTTTCGCGGAAATTCTAACAGAATCGTAACCCTTTCTTCTTCTCCTTCTTCTTCTTCTGCAGCCTCAAAGTGGTTTTTTGTCATAGGTTGAGGAACCGGGCGGCCTTCACAGGATTGGTCCAAAGGACCATTGTGGTTAAGGAGGTAGGTTTCTTCGGGCTCATGAACAATTGCGCCGTGTCGTGTCCGGGACAGAGATAAGCGGCAAACGATTTTGAGATTTCGTCGAACGGCAATCGGCAAAAAAATTCCAAAAACGGCAAGAAACCTCATTCCTCAGGTTGACCTAAAAGTTAGTCACATGTGCCGCACTACTTTTTCTCAATACTTATGTCAAAAATCTAATAATTCCAATTCAGGGGAATAGTTCCAATTCAAGGCATAAGATGAACAGAAACAAGACATGTGGAACCTCATGAAAATAAAAGAAATCGCTGCTGCGGTTCCGCGACTAAGCCGCTTGGGCTCCGACAGGCACCGAGGCGGCACTATCGTGGAGTCGCAGCGGCAATATCATGGCGGCCCTGCAATAGTACACTGCGGCTCCGCGGTAGTGCCGCTGCTGCTCCGCGATCGGTGGATGCGCTCTAACAAAAATAGGATCGATTGCGAGTGAATAATATGCAATGAGTCATAATATAACTAAGCCTACAAAAAATATACACCTGCGATGTTGCATCTTCTGTCTGATAGGTACAGAGGATACCTCCGTTATTGCGACCTAGAAGATAGGGCATTGTACCTCAAACGCGGGCAATTGAACCTGCAACGATCTCGTTCCAGCACACAGAACAGTGCATTGTAGTCAACGCGGATCCGCTGATGCATCCTCGCGGAGCCCGTGCGCTTCTACCACGTAACTGCCGCGGTATTGTCGCGGCAATGTCGCGGGTGTTGTCGACCCTCAAGACACTGCAACAGAATCTTCACGGCACAGTAATGATCACGGAGCCCCTGTGGTACTACCATGGAAGTATCGCGGCGCAGTCGAGGGTCGCGGTACTTCCCTGGCTCTGCCGCCGAAGACTTTCTCAGAGTTCCTGCCCACGTGTGTCGCTCAAAAGCTTTTGTGTCGCACAAATGCTTCCTGCTTTTTCAGCTACACCAGAATCTGTCAAAACTTTGGAACAGAAACTAAAGCACCACCTTGGAGTTGGACTCTCTACTCCAATACATCCGACGAAATAAATACTTTCCGTACGGTCTTCCATCAGTTTTTGAGTCCTAGCAGATTGAATGATGGCAGGTCACTGCGTCAATGAATAGATGGTGGTTGGAGGACTAAGAACTCGTGAAGCCTATACTCACGGCCAGGAAGGCACGGAAGACCCAGATAATGGAACGCCGTTTTTCTTTCTATAGCATACCATGAACGCCGCGACGCATTGTAGTGTGTTGTGTGAGTGGCGATCAAGACAAAGCGCTGTTCATAGAGGCTTCTAGAATGGCTTGGAGGCAGCCAGCTTTAAGGTGAAGCCAAATACATTTATGTCAGAAATTTTATAAACAACATATAGTTGTGACTAACGCGCACACAACACGTTTCGCAGCGAGGCGGCGTCCACGACTCGCGCTCGATCAGAGTTCGCCGATGGGAATCGCGGCAGCATGCAATGAAGAATCTATCAGGCGGCTCCGCAAAATCAATTGTCCTCTTTTGCCGTTACCGCGGACTTCCGTTACAGAGCGTGCGGGACAAAAAATATTCGCTAGTAATGAATTTTATGGTCTACTTTACCAAAACTTATATGCGTACAGACCAAGCAGGAGTGGTCGGTTGACGATCACTACGCACGAAACTTAATGCCACACACTCGCCACCCTAAAAAATTTACAACGAAAATGAAATCTTTATTAGGAAACTCCGAAAAAAATGGTTAGATCCATTCCAAAACAGGACCGCTACCGCCAAATTCGTAACCCTCCACAAAAAACAGCAAGGTCCATTCCGTCTATACTGGTCAAATCATCCTATCTCGGAAGCAAAGGCGGGCCCATTGTAGGCTGGGAATGTGGTTTCCATTCACTTTGGAGGGTTTTCTCAGCGTCTATTTTATGCAAGTTAGGCTCTGGTTCACTTTAAAGGCAGTGTTCACGATAATCTTCAATTTTGAGAATATTCGCTATATTGATTGAGTAGCCCCCAGGTAGAACTAAAATGACGTAGAAATTGAGAAAACGCACCAGAAGTACATGAAATACTTAAGTATCACCCCACCTCTTAAGTATCAGAGGAAGTGTTTGTTGTGACAACGAAATCTTTTGTGGACCCGTCCTTTGCAAATCTCTACTATCTGTGGCTCCGTTCTTTCCTTGGGGCCCTAACTAATCCTGCTTTGCATAAAATATTCTTATATTTTCGATTGACCCAATTTTCCAAGGGTGACAAACACCATGAATATGTTTATGCAACCGGACAACTAGTCCAGGCCAGAGAAAACATGTCATTAAAATAAGCTGTTTTAATGCGTTTCTCGCCGTTTCTTCGTAATTTTGGTAACACTTGAAGGCTAACGCATTGTTTTATGTGAAAAACTCGGGGACAAAAATCATCGTGAACACTGCCTTTAAGAAAGCCACTGTTTTCGACTGTCACAGCAAGAAGCGGTAGCTTTCTCATTGAAGCATCCTTATGACAAATTTTATTTCTCCAAGACCCACCGCTAGGCGGCTGGTGATAATCGAAATTGAGAGCCCACTAGATCTGCTCCAGAGTTTGTATCTGCGGGAAATTCGGAATCAAAATCCATCGTGGACTCTTCACTCACGCGTCCACACATGCACTTTTGCTTAGCAGAATACTACATTTGGTGGGATTGTGAACAGATTTTCAGGTGCTCTTTCGGAATAGACGACGCACCCAAAAGAAATGGATTTTGATGGTGTTTTATGTAAAGTGTGCCCGAATGAGAACGGCGGCTCACGCGGCCGGCGTGCTTGTCAGGCGGCCGTCGCATGTGCCGCTCTCGGACGAGTGTTGGATTCCAACGACGGCCATCCCCTCTCCTCCCCCCGTCGTCTGCTGAGTTGATTAATCGGCTCAGTGCCTGCTGCCAGCCGGTGCCGGCCTCGTTCGTAGTCGATGGCGGTGGGGACGTTTCGCATGCTCGTCCGAGAGCGGCGAACGCGACGCCGCCTGCCAATCACGCCGGCCGCATGGGCCGGCATTCTCATTCGGGCCCACCTTATGTTATTTGCATGATTTTTACATGTCGTTCTACGCTCCTACATGTTTAGAAGCAAAAATAAGACAAAATGTTCCTGTAGCTGCATGCAAAAACCTTTTGTATCAGAATGGGTCGTCTATTCCGGAAGAGTACCAATTTTTATTCATTATCTTGTTCTAAAATGGCCAGGCGATGGAGTGGAAAACAGATAATCTAAGACCCCCGGATAATGGTTAAGCGAGCAACGGATAATCCTCTCACCCCTAATGCCTACATGGTCGCGAGAATAGGTGGCGTTTCCTTTCAAAGTTTCGCCGAGTGTTGCCAGCAAAATAACAAAAATTTCTGCAAACGACAAACGGCAAAAGTCCCAAAAATGGCCGGCAAACGACAAACCACAATTGCCGCACATCCCTTGTCCGGGAGCACCACAGTCCGGGCATGCGCCTGGTCGGCTGCTGTCGATCTTGTTGACGTGAGACATGAGCAGAATAGAGTGACCACAGCGCAGCGAGGCAAGAGCACATCTGGCTCGCCTGCCGAGTTGAGACTCTGACTCGCTAACCCGAGGCGGCACTGCTCCTAAGATAGGGTTCACAGTCGCCTTCGTTAGATATCCTCGAACAAACTGGGTGTGCTCCTCACGCTGAAGACGAAGCCTTTCCATGTTGGAGTCGGCTCATCTGTGTACATCAACTTTACGAGGAGCATCTGCGAACGGCGTCCTAATCGACCTCTCTCTAATGGGCTTCATGATTCTCTTTGTCGGATGATTCGGCTGTCCCAGAACATTAAAGGCAAGGTCCGGTCAGATTTTGACACCACCGAAATTCGGATTAGATAGATTGGCCTGGTCTAGCTGGAAACCGTCCTAAATTTTCACAAACTCTAAGTCCGTATTTCTGGAGAAAACAGCCCGAAAGTCAGGGATTACGGTATTCTTAGCATGATAATCATGGCTGGAATGACCGATAATTACACAGGACTTTTAAAGAATGCGTGGACAATCACTAAAATATGGACGATGGCCAAACTTTTCTGACTTTTCTGAATCATCGGCTCACGGAAGTGGCTGAAATAACTTGGAGAAGACCGATTTTAACGCAGTTTTCGCATTTCCCTTCGGACTACCTGCACCATAAGCACAGATTCAGCGGAAAATCTCAGAATCGAAATTCTGGCCGGACCCTGCCTTTAATATACATCTGCTGTGCCTGGAAATCGCAATGCTCCTTGACTGGCAATATGCAGGCCTCCGCTTGAAGATGTTCTACTGGGGAGCTCCTTACACAACCGGTAGCAATTCTAAGCGCAGCATTCTGTTCACGCTGCAGCTTATTCCAGGAGCTGTCAGACACCAGGTGCTGCCACACTGGTGCCGCATAGTCCAGAGCCGGCTGAAGTATTGCTCTGTAGGTTCTCAATAATATAGTCTTTCGGCTGCTTCCCCATGATGTTCCTCCAAGGGCTCTCTGGATATTTAGCCTAGCCTTGACGACTGTTTGCTTCTGTTCCGCGTTTTTGTGGAACTTCAGTGACGGATCGAGAATAAGACCAAGCAGCTTGGGGAATCTTACTGCGGGCAAACGGTTACCATCCCATCCGACATCTGGGTGGGCACTGTGTTCCTTGGTGTTCGTTGTGAACACTGATTCAGAAGATTTTGCAGCAGAGACTGTGGGCATCATATTATCGAGGAACAGCTTCAACTCGACGAGATAGGCGCTGATCTTGTTAGCGGCTACCTGCAGTTCACGGTCCTGGCACATGATGGTGATGTCGTCGGCGTACATAAGAATCTTTATATCCTGTGGTGGCTCGGGTAGATCCTCAAGATACAGGCTGAATAGGGCAGGGGACACAACTCCGCCCTGTGGAACACTGGCTGCTATTGGAATGCTATCGGATACGTGATTCCGGAACAGAACCTTAGCCCTGCGGCCTTTAGTAAATGCTGCAATCCATCGGTTCTGCAAGGATGGCAGCGAGGACTTCAACAGTTTGTCGGACAGCAGTTCCAAGTTCACAGGGTCAAACGCTTTGGTCAGATCAAGGTTTTGTTTTTTTTTTCACCCAAAATTCCAAGTTTGAGTGGGCAAATTCAGAAATATTCCTTCCGTCTCCACGTTGGAAGTTATGAGAGACTCAGTAATTTGCAAAATTTTGACGTGAGCACAAAATTCTTTTTATAGCCTTCGAAAAAAGAAAAATTCCAAAATTGTGTTGCGCTGACTATAGCTGCCGTAAAAACTTTCAGTTTTCATTGACCAGTTCTGATTGTGCTCGTTAGCCTTATTTCTGCTATCCTTTTTTGGTTTGTATTCTACCGCTACCTAGACTGCGTTTTGTAGTCGGCTTTCAGGGTAAGTACCGCACTGGTTAATATTTTCTTTTTTGAGATTTGCTGAGTGAGAGGCAAGTTAATTACACTCTAAATGTTTTAACTTATAATGTCATTCTCCGATATGTTGCGTAGCATCTTAGCGAAACGGATGTATGTTGCACCCGTTTTCTTCACTATCGGACAAAGTCTTTGACGAAAAAACACGAAGTCGTTCTCAAAAAACTAGTTGAGTAATATCGGACAAAGAAGCCAAATTATTTGTGCTCTCAAAAACCTTCCCATTTTGATTACACGCAAAGAGGAAACAGTTAGCAACAGCAAACCCTTCAAACCCTTCAGTAATCCATGTGCGAAACTGGAGCTCAGCTGACCGCCGGCCGGGATTGATTGAACCGTTGGTGATAGCATGATTGTCTCGTCCGTCAGCGCCTTACTCAGAAAAATGAAAACATATTACATGTAAAATAAAAGGCCTGAATTAATATACGTGTAATATAAATTGGCCAATGTATATTACTTGCAAATTATCTCGACCGATGTATGTTACATGTAATATATCGGTCCCTCGCTCACAGGCCAAATGTCACACGTAATATGTTTTCGATGGTGAAAACATAATACTTGTAGCATAAGAGACGATTACAATATACTTGTAATGCATCTCCGTCAATATAACTTACATGTGAATTATCTCTGCTTAAGTAGATTACATGTAGTATAAGCGTAACATAATTCAATTATCTCCAGCAACTGAGGGCCCATGCTGAACACCTTCTGCAAACCTGTACAGCATACGGCCCGCCTCATACCTTAGTGATGAGGGCAGGTCCATCGCATTAACCTTCCACAGGATGGTCACTCGCCCTGGCCGAGTCTTTTTTTTTCTCGCTCCTCATGATACTTTTAACCATGTGGAGGATCAGAGGGAACGACATGGAATATTTTTGAGTCTGCTTAAGCACACTGCTTCTTGTATGAAGCTGTGGGATGCAAGCTTGCCGCTTTAGTCATGAAACAGCAAGCTTTAAGCTCCTGGGATGTCCAAAAGAGCTTAAAGCTTGCTGATTCGTACCTGATGCCGTAGCCTGGAACTTGCAGCTTCAACCCTCAAAGTATCGAGCTTCAACTTGCAGCTCTAATCAAGCTACATGAAATATAAGTGTATGTTACATGTAATATAAGGGCATGTTACATGTAATATGAGTGTAGGTTACATGCGATATAAAGGTAATATACTTGAATGTCTCAAGTATCTTACACTTTATATTACATGTAACATGTTTTCATTTTTCTGAGTATGAAGGGGAAGGGGGGGGGGGGTACACTCGTCCATTCTCAGAACACGAAGAAATAAGTGGGCGTTGGTTAATTTCAAAAAAACTAGGGCCTTTTCTGCCGTTCTTTTTTCACAGCGGTGACATTATGACCCTACAGAACAGTTTCGTGAAATAATCCCAACATTCATATTTCATCGCGACCACTGCCTTTAAACTGATTTTACAATATGGTGTTCTGTCTCAAGGCAAGATTTACGAAAATGAGTATCACTATGAATACAGGTTGCAATAGAGTGAAGGCTATTAATACAGTGAGTGACTAGAACGGGTGGAAGGATAGACGTTTTCCAGGGCCTGGAGAACGTTTATTACACATACATAGCCCATCCTTTTTTCAACATTGATGAATTCAATATCTCATCATACTCCATTAGGTCAAATACCAAATCCACTCAATCTCAGGAGCACAACAGTGGTATGATAAACTTCGGAATGACGCCAACTACATATAGTTTTCTCAGAGATTGAAATTTAAACCGCCACGCCAGCCGCGGTTTGAATTCACACGTTTTTTCATGAGGAAACAGGCCGCGGATCTAACCATATGTATTCAACCGGATACTCAGTAATAGCAATAAAATAAATTAATCGTTTCACTGTCACACTAAGCGGTACCTAGCCTTTCTACGCCAAGGACCTTCTATACTTCAAGAATAACGACAAATTCACACCGGATTACAGACTGGAAAGCCTACATACATACAAACTAGGTACTATAAACACCCCTTTTCAGATTGTGAGATCCACGTAAACGTAGACAGAGCAAAAGCTCCTGTGAGATTCAAGAATAGCGTAGTCAAACCCGAATCTCCCGGAAAAAAAGACCCCTTTAACAAATTGGGTAAGCTTGAAACTCTCAGAAAGATTGTCCAAGGTTTTCGGGCATTCGGCACTTCTTCAGCAACACCTTGCCATGCCAACTGAATTGGAAGAGAAAGCTTTCAGTGCAAGTGTGCTCACCCTGACTCAGCGGTGAGATGGCATTCTCTCTTTCCTGCATTGTAGACGAACGCTCTACAAGGGAACTTCTCGGATCCAATAAAATTTTCCTGAAAAAAGGTGCTTCACTCAAATGCTAATTCCTGACTGAAATCGGTTCTTGTTCTTGTCCCTACCTGGCAGATGGCCTTACACTCCTCCAGACTCATGCTTTCGATAATTACATCCTTTTCATGACTTATGAAATACTCCTCTGAACGTATCCAGTGGAGCTGGCCAGAGAAACAGCGCACTGAAATACATGAGGTTTTGGCTCCTGCGCGATGAGCCAGCGATATTATCTTCTGATGGAAGGCTTCAGTAAAGAAACTGAGGACCCATAACTTAGCTCGAACACTGACCACAGGATCACGTTCACTCACGACGAATGGTTTTTTTATACGAATAATCTAAATGGAACAGAAAATTACCATCTTGACAGTTGTTTTCGAAATAGTCGACTAGTTGGTCCTGCACGGCTTCGACGAAAAGTTCTGGTCGGTCTATTCGACGCTCTCGATTCATTATACACTCGCCGGTCTCATAGAAATACATTGCTGACCGGCACTGCGTTTGCGATGTTGGCGCTGTTAGACATCGAGATAGACACTCCGATAGTCCACCAACAGAAATCACCTGTAAACTACTGAGAACAATTGCAGATTCTGAACTACTATGCAGCACCTAAGCGCCCGAAGATCTCAGTAACCATGCATGAGAAATTAGTAATTTTTACCGATACTCTTTGAACATGGGTATTGATTTTTGTACAAGGTTTTTTATTTTGCCGTTTGTCAATTGTCGATTGCCTTCTGCCGGCCATTTTTGGACGAAATTTGTCGATTTCGGTTGCCGATTTTTTAAAACGTTTGCCGCACACCCCTGGAACCGATTCTAAGAACTCAACCCATTATCAAGTGGGGGTATATCCTAAGTGGAGTAGATTGTAACCTCCTGCATGTCTCTTGTTTTCTTAGAGTCGGTTTCTCTGTGGATCGAAGGCGGGTAAAGTGGACGTGGAGTGAGCGGAACACTCAAGTTTAGGGCCGTGTTCGCTTCTTTCGGACTGGATTTCAGCCGTTTTTTATCAATGCTGGTGATAATCGTTCCGGACCACTCGATTTTCAGGGGAAACTGAAAGACTGATTCTATCGTGTACACTGCCTTTGACCTTCGGTATAGATGTAGAGAGTTCATCATGCTGCAGATCGATCCTCCGTACACGTTTAATTCGGATATTTCGTCAATGTTAGCAATAGATAAAGATGATAAAATTAGGAGGACCTCTGGAAACGAACTTCTTCTTCTTCTTCTTCTTTGCAGCCGCAGGAAGGTTTTTGTCAAAGGTTCAAGAAACGGGCGACTGAAACCGGATTCGTCCACAAATCCATTGTTGTCAGAGTGGTAGGCCTCTTTGGGCAATCGAATAGGTGTTCGGTTGTGTGGCCACGGCTACCACAGTCCGGGCACTCGTCCGGCTTACTGCGATCGATCTTATGCAAGTATGACATCAGCATAGGGGAATGACCGCAGCGTAACGAGGCAAGGGTACTTCTAGTCCGCCTACCGAGTTCCATCTTGGTGTTGCTGACTATGGGTGGTACGACCCACAATATGGGATTGACGGTCATCCTACTCAAGTGATCCCTGACCAACTTGGTGTGCTCCGCACGTAAAAGGCGCAGACGATCCAGTTGGGAGTCCGTCCATCTTTGTATATCGACTTTCTCGGGAGCATCCGCAAAAGGCCTTCTGATATGTCTCTCTCACGGGACACATCATCCTTCTTAATGGGTGGGCAGGCTGCTTGACAATGTTAATAACCAGTTGCTGCGCTTGGAGTTGGCAGTGCTCCTTAACAGGCAGAATACGGGCTTCAGCATGAAGATGCTCCACTGGGGTGCTTTTAGCACACCCTGCGGCAATCCGAAGAGCAGCACTTTAGACTCGCTGCATCTTTGTCCACGATTAATCCGAAACTATGTGCTGCTATACCGGTGCAGCGTACTCCAACGCCGGCTGCAATATTGCCTTGTAGGTGGTCAAAATTGTCTCCTTGCTACTTCCCCACGACGTTCCTCGCAGAGCTCGTAGGACGTTGAGCTTTGCCTTTCACTGTAGCCTGTTTCTGCTCAGTATTGTTGTGGAACCTCAACGAAGGATCCAATACTAGGCCGAGCAGCTTAGGGAACCGTGCGGCAGGCAGACGAGTGTCTTCCCAATTCACAACGGGGTGAGCGCAGTGTTCCTTAGGGTCAGTGGAGAAAACTGATACAGATAATCTAGCGGCAGAGACAGTGAGCATCATATCATCGAGAAAGCTCTTCAGAACGATCAGGTAGCTATTGATCTTGCGTGCAGCTATATTAATGTCTCTGTCTCGGCACAGGATGGTGATATCATCCTCATAAGCAACGACTTCGATGTCACTTGGGGGGACGGGCAAATCTTCCACGTGAAGACTGAACAAAGCAGGCGATATGACTCCTACTTGAGGGACACCGGCAGCGATCGGGATGCTGTTAGAGACATGTTCCTGAAACAGCACTTTTGCTCGGCGCCCTTTGATGAGTGCGAAAATCCATCGCTTCTGCCAAGGCGGGATGGTGGACCTCAATAGCTTCTCAGACAGTATGTCCAAGTTGACAGTGTCAAACGCCTTCGTGAGGTCCAGGGCTACTCCAACAGTGCGTTGAGAATTTCCGGCGTTGAAGCCATCCAAAACAAAGCTCACAATCTGGTGGTGCTGATTGTTATTATGCTCGGCCAGCTCATCGACGACCAGTTTCTCAGCGACCTTTGCGATTGGCGATAACAGACTTATTGGCCTGTCCCCCTTAGCCTTCGATGGCGATTTACCTGGGCTGGTAGTAAACCCCCTCGCGTTGTCACAACAATACGAGAAATTTTTCGTGACAAGAAATGACAACGAATACCGATGTCATGTGTTTGTCTCGTGTTTGTCACGAAGGGTCGCATCCTTTGGCACGAAAACCACAGTCTTATATAGGATATGAACTCGGGACACTCGTCCAATCACGGCGCGCACACATACTGCTCCATCTTTGCCGTGGGAACTCCGCCACTCGACACCATGAAATGATAGAACACGAGCAGTTGCTTGCAAAAACCACAGTCTTCCGCGAGAATAGTACCCCGGACACACGTCTCATAGCGGCGCGCACACTAACTGCTCCAGTAGTCCACTGTGCCGGTCACCTAATCGGGTGCTATGATGGTCGGCCAAGTCGATCACTGCGTTATACCTACCATAAATACCAATGATTGGAGGCCATTGATCGATCCACAAAGAGGCGGTATCAACATTTGAAACAGTTTCCGCTATTATAATGCACTGCTTTGAGAACTTTTCCTTTTCTTTAACCACCCATACTTTCGATAAATTTTGTTATTTACCATGAATGTTTTTCTATAGCTATTTTTACTTCTATCAAATCGCTATTCCGCTCCTTCCAGTGGCTTGTTTATTTTGGTTGCCTTTTCCATATTCTCATTGGTAAATGTAAAACTTATTGTGGTTTTAAAGATTGCAGTAAATTCATGCAGGTTAGTGACTTCTTGATGTCGCCTCAGAATTTGACTTCTAGTTTTGAATATGAGCTTTTATTATGAACTTTTGGTGCAAAACTAGTTGGAGGGGGCCATTCAAAATTCAAGTGATGATTGAATGATACCAGAAATCGATTTATTTCCATGGAATTTCTCAGGAATTGCGAGTGATAACGCTGTCACATATGTGATAAGGCGCTATTCATACTACTCAACGCCAACGCGGTACGCGCGTGCCGCGCTGGCGTGGCGTTTGAGTATGAATGGCCTAACGCCTCGCCCGCGCGGCACGCGCGTGACGCCTGCTCCGCCATGGCGGCGATGGGCGTGTTGGCTTTTTAACAATTTTCACTACTAAATCATCATCAACTTCATTTCGTTTCTTTATAACTAATTCCATCGCTCTCCTCAGCTGTCGTGGTTGTGAAAGCATTTAAAGAATTTGGTTGTTTGGAAAAGTTAGGCCCGCTTTTTTCCGCTCCGCCTAGGCGTCGCAGCTGGAGTATTCATAGTCTCCACAAGCGCGGCACGCGCGTCACGCGCTTGGAAAGTATTCATACTCTAACGCCACGCCAGCACGACACGCGCGTGCCGCGCTGGCGTTGAGTAGTATGAATAGCGCCTAACGAAAAAAAAATTCAATTTCATGGTCGAATCTTTCCATTTCTATGGGTAAATCCTGAGTGGCCCCCTCCAACTAATTTTTCACTGAGCTTTTTTCTTTTCTTCGTAAAATTAATTCTTCCCAGTTTGATTTTGGATTCACTTTCTGAGACAGGTTTTCTAACAAAACTTCGAAGGCGTTGTCTTCAGTTTTAGCCTTTCCGGAAGACGGAGACTGCTGACTGTAGCTGCATTTATTCGCTATAGTAATTCAAATTATTCCCGTCCTGCATGAAAAATCCTCTTCTCATGAAAAATGCTTCGAATAATAATTGTGAGAGTTTGGTTGCTATGGGCAGGGATTAACCCGGTTTGGAAAAAGGTTCTATTTTCGTTCTCGTTTTGAAGTTTTTTCTTGGTTTTTAGAATGCCGGACGGGTAACTTGAGAAGACTTTAATCCCGGAACACAAAACATATGTAGAGCAAAAAACTTGAAACGAAAAAATATATGAATCAATCAAAAAACGTCTTTCGGACTTTATTAAACCTCATCCACGCATAATAATCTTACAAATGAGTATTGACACCATTTTTTATTGAAAGAACCCTTATTAGTAATGGCAAAAGGAGTAATAAATAAATACATAGGAGAAATACCGCTGCAGTCAGCTGTTTTTGCCATATAAATTTTATGAAACTGAAAAAAATGAGCACAGTCTCATGAAAATCAATCTCACAAACTGGAATCAAAAATAAACTATCAAATTTTTTTTTCCAAAAAAAAAAAGTAATGTGGAAGAACGGGGTGATTCGGAAGACAGCAAAAATTTTCAACTGACATCAAAAGGTTCTAAATGCATGCAAAATGACTTCATTATTTAAAACCCTCATAAGTGGATAAAATATAACAATCACCTACAAAAATATAGACAAGAAAATCAAAATAAAAAAGCTTTTCACCTCACATTCGTCAGCGGAAGGGGGTGTTTCCAAATAGACACCCCTGCAGAAATGTACAACCGTCGACTAGAGAGCACTGTCTGCAGGCACCGAAGAAACGCGCCATTCACGCGCAAAATTCTTTAATTGAGGCCGAGTGATGATCGTCGGGTTCTCTCGATTTTTTTGTGTTTTCCTCGTTTTTCCTGCTCTCTCTTCTATTGTTTTTTGTTTCTTCTGCGTGGTTACGAAGAAAAATAGTAATTCTAGGGGTTTCCGTGCTGGTTAGGGTGATATAATCCTGATTTGATGCCAGGGAATAATCGAAATATCAATTATGATAATTTTTCATGGAATCACTATTTCTTATCCTTATCATTTGTACCAAGCAGAAGATACAAAACTATAGAAGAATGGACGGATCGGCGAAACACGAAAAATAGGACATCGATTATGCCTTGAAGGCTGGAAGAATAGAAAAGCTGGAGGGACGTGTTTTTTTTTTCAATTCAGTGTTTATAACCGTTTTTGCAAAGCTGTACTGGCCCACGCACGGAATTTTCCTCCCCTGTCGGACGGTGCAGCCGAAGGCTGCCCCGTCCGGCAGGGGAGGAAAGCCTTCTGCTGCACCGTCAAAATTGGATTTCCTCTCGGCAGGTGTCCAAATCTCGCCTAATCTCGCTATCGAGCTCAGCAATGGTCGGATCCAGGTGATCTGACACTCTCTTTGCATCCCTTGTCCTTATCTTCTCCAAGATTTCCCTGGTGACATTAGGAAAATTGAAAAGGAAAATTATCATAATTGATATTTCGATTATTCCCTGGCATCAAATCAGGATTATATCACCCTAACCAGCACGGAAACCCCTAAATTTACTATTTTTCTTCGTAACCATGCAGAAGAAACAAAAAACAATAGAAGAGAGAGCAGGAAAAACGAGGAAAACACAAAAATCGAGAGAACCCGGCGATCATCACTCGGCCTCAATTAAAGAATTTTGCGCGTGAATGGCGCGTTTCTTCGGTGCCTGCAGACAGTGCTCTCTAGTCGACGGTTGTACATTTCTGCAGGGGTGTCTATTTGGAAACACCCCCTTCCGCTGACGAATGTGAGGTGAAAAGCTTTTTTATTTTGATTTTCTTGTCTATATTTTTGTAGGTGATTGTTCTATTTTATCCACTTATGAGGGTTTTAAATAATGAAGTCATTTTGCATGCATTTAGAACCTTTTGATGTCAGTTGAAAATTTTTGCTGTCTTCCGAATCACCCCGTTCTTCCACATTACTTTTTTTTTGGAAAAAAAAATTTGATAGTTTATTTTTGATTCCAGTTTGTGAGATTGATTTTCATGAGACTGTGCTCATTTTTTTCAGTTTCATAAAATTTATATGGCAAAAACAGCTGACTGCAGCGGTATTTCTCCTATGTATTTATTTATTACTCCTTTTGCCATTACTAATAAGGGTTCTTTCAATAAAAAATGGTGTCAATACTCATTTGTAAGATTATTATGCGTGGATGAGGTTTAATAAAGTCCGAAAGACGTTTTTTGATTGATTCATATATTTTTTCGTTTCAAGTTTTTTGCTCTACATATGTTTTGTGTTCCGGGATTAAAGTCTTTTCAAGTTACCCGTCCGGCAGTCTAAAAACCAAGAAAAAACTTCAATACGAGAACGAAAATAGAACCTTTTTCCAAACCGGGTTAATCCCTGCCCATAGCAACCAAACTCTCACAATTATTATTCGAAGCATTTTTCATGAGAAGAGGATTTTTCATGCAGGACGGGAATAATTTGAATTATTATAGCGAATAAATGCAGCTACAGTCAGCAGTCTCCGTCTTCCGGAAAGGCTAAAACTGAAAACAACGCCTTCGAAGTTTTGTTAGAAAACCTGTCTCAGAAAGTGAATCCAAAATCAAACTGGGAAGAATTAATTTTACGAAGAAAAGAGAAAAGCTCAGTGAAAAATTAGTTGGAGGGGGCCACTTAGGATTTACCCATAGAAATGGAAAGATTCGACCATGAAATTGAATTTTTTTTTCGTTAGGCGCTATTCATACTACTCAACGCCAGCGCGGCACGCGCGTGCCGTGCTGGCGTGGCGTTAGAGTATGAAAACTTTCCAAGCGCGTGCCCCGCTTGTGGAGACTATGAATACTCCAGCTGCGACGCCTAGGCGGAGCGGAAAAAAGCGGGCCTAACTTTTCCAAACAACCAAATTCTGTAAATGCTTTCACAACCACGACAGCAGAGGAGCGCGATGGAATTAGTTATAAAGAAACGAAATGAAATTGATGATAATTTAGTAGTGAAAATTGTTAAAAAGCCAACACGGCCATCGCCGCCATGGCGGAGCAGGCGTCACGCGCGTGCCGCGCGGGCGAGGCGTTAGGCCATTCATACTCAAACGCGATGCCAGCGCGGCACGCGCGTACCGCGTTGGCGTTGAGTAGTATGAATAGCGCCTTATCACATATGTGACAGCGTTATCACTCGCAATTCCTGAGAAATTCCATGGAAATAAATCGATTTCTGGTATCATTCAATCATCACTTGAATTTTGAATGGCCCCCTCCAACTAGTTTTGCACCAAAAGTTCATATTAAAAGCTCATATTCAAAACTAGAAGTCAAATTCTGAGGCGACATCAAGAAGTCACTAACCTGCATGAATTTACTGCAATCTTTAAAACCACAATAAGTTTTACATTTACCAATGCGAATATGGAAAAGGCAACCAAAATAAACAAGCCACTGGAATGAGCGGAATAGCGATTTAATAGAAGTAAAAATAGCTATAGAAAAACATTCATGGTAAATAACAAAATTTATCGAAAGTATGGGTGGTTAAAGAAAAGGAAAAGTTCTCAAAGCAGTGCATTATAATAGCGGAAACTGTTTCAAATGTTGATACCGCCTCTTTGTGGATCGATCAATGGCCTCCAATCATTGGTATTTATGGTAGGTATAACGCAGTGATCGACTTGGCCGACCATCATAGCACCCGATTAGGTGACCGGCACAGTGGACTACTGGAGCAGTTAGTGTGCGCGCCGCTATGAGACGTGTGTCCGGGGTACTATTCTCGCGGAAGACTGTGGTTTTTGCAAGCAACTGCTCGTGTTCTATCATTTCATGGTGTCGAGTGGCGGAGATCCCACGGCAAAGGTGGAGCAGTATGTGTGCGCGCCGTGATTGGACGAGTGTCCCGAGTTCATATCCTATATAAGACTGTGGTTTTTGTGCCAAAGGATGCGACCCTTCGTGACAAACACGATACAAATACATGACATCGGTATTCGTTGCCATTTCTTGTCGCGAAATATTTCTCGTATTATTGTGACAACGCGAGGGGGTTTACTACCAGCCCAGGTAAATCGCCATCGAAGGCTAAGGGGACAGGCCAATAAGTCTGTTATCGCCAATCGCAAAGGTCGCTGAGAAACTGGTCGTCGATGAGCTGGCCGAGCATAATAACAATCAGCACCACCAGATTGTGAGCTTTGTTTTGGATGGCTTCAACGCCGGAAATTCTCAACGCACTGTTGGAGTAGCCCTGGACCTCACGAAGGCGTTTGACACTGTCAACTTGGACATACTGTCTGAGAAGCTATTGAGGTCCACCATCCCGCCTTGGCAGAAGCGATGGATTTTCGCACTCATCAAAGGGCGCCGAGCAAAAGTGCTGTTTCAGGAACATGTCTCTAACAGCATCCCGATCGCTGCCGGTGTCCCTGAAGGAGGAGTCATATTGCCTGCTTTGTTCAGTCTTTACCTGGAAGATTTGCCCGTCCCCCCAAGTGACATCAAAGTCGTTGCTTATGAGGATGATATCACCATCCTGTGCCGAGACAGAGACATTAATATAGCTGCACGCAAGATCAATAGCTACCTGATCGTTCTGAAGAGCTTTCTCGATGATATGATGCTCACTGTCTCTGCCGCTAGATTATCTGTATCAGTTTTCTCCACTGACCCTAAGGAACACTGCGCTCACCCCGTTGTGAATTGGGAAGACACTCGTCTGCCTGCCGCACGGTTCCCTAAGCTGCTCGGCCTAGTATTGGATCCTTCGTTGAGGTTCCACAACAATACTGAGCAGAAACAGGCTACAGTGAAAGCAAAGCTCAACGTCCTGCGAGCTCTGCGAGGAACGTCGTGGGGAAGTAACAAGGAGACAATTTTGACCACCTACAAGGCAATATTGCAGCCGGCGTTGGAGTACGCTGCACCGGTATAGCAGCACATAGTTTCGGATTAATCGTGGACAAAGATGCAGCGAGTCTAAAGTGCTGCTCTTCGGATTGCCGCAGGGTGTGCTAAAAGCACCCCAGTGGAGCATCTTCATGCTGAAGCCCGTATTCTGCCTGTTAAGGAGCACTGCCAACTCCAAGCGCAGCAACTGGTTATTAACATTGTCAAGCAGCCTGCCCACCCATTAAGAAGGATGATGTGTCCCGTGAGAGAGACATATCAGAAGGCCTTTTGCGGATGCTCCCGAGAAAGTCGATATACAAAGATGGACGGACTCCCAACTGGATCGTCTGCGCCTTTTACGTGCGGAGCACACCAAGTTGGTCAGGGATCACTTGAGTAGGATGACCGTCAATCCCATATTGGGGGTCGTACCACCCATAGTCAGCAACACCAAGATGGAACTCGGTAGGCGGACTAGAAGTACCCTTGCCTCGTTACGCTGCGGTCATTCCCCTATGCTGATGTCATACTTGCATAAGATCGATCGCAGTAAGCCGGACGAGTGCCCGGACTGTGGTAGCCGTGGCCACACAACCGAACACCTATTCGATTGCCCAAAGAGGCCTACCACTCTGACAACAATGGATTTGTGGACGAATCCGGTTTCAGTCGCCCGTTTCTTGAACCTTTGACAAAAACCTTCCTGCGGCTGCAAAGAAGAAGAAGAAGAAGAAGTTCGTTTCCAGAGGTCCTCCTAATTTTATCATCTTTATCTATTGCTAACATTGACGAAATATCCGAATTAAACGTGTACGGAGGATCGATCTGCAGCATGATGAACTCTCTACATCTATACCGAAGGTCAAAGGCAGTGTACACGATAGAATCAGTCTTTCAGTTTCCCCTGAAAATCGAGTGGTCCGGAACGATTATCACCAGCATTGATAAAAACGGCTGAAATCCAGTCCGAAAGAAGCGAACACGGCCCTAAACTTGAGTGTTCCGCTCACTCCACGTCCACTTTACCCGCCTTCGATCCACAGAGAAACCGACTCTAAGAAAACAAGAGACATGCAGGAGGTTACAATCTACTCCACTTAGGATATACCCCCACTTGATAATGGGTTGAGTTCTTAGAATCGGTTCCAGGGGTGTGCGGCAAACGTTTTAAAAAATCGGCAACCGAAATCGACAAATTTCGTCCAAAAATGGCCGGCAGAAGGCAATCGACAATTGACAAACGGCAAAATAAAAAACCTTGTACAAAAATCAATACCCATGTCCAAAGAGTATCGGTAAAAATTACTAATTTCTCATGCACATTTCGTATTTCAATAGCAAGATACGAAATGGTTTTTCATTAATACTACAAAATGTGGAACCTCCTCAGAAGTTTCGAATCAAGTTACTTGCGAGACATCCGGGCAAAAGCGTCTCATCTCACTCGAGTCCTTATTCGGCATTCAGATGCCGGCCCTAGAACGCGACTTCGAGTCGCTCTCCGGAGGCCAGCATATTTTTCACCACTGGGGGGATAGGGGTATCCACTCGGCTGGAGGAAACGATTTTCGCGAGCGGTATTGTTCAACTGTTTTATTAAGTAAATCTGCATCTATTTCTTCCTCTAAATGTCGATGATTTTTGACTGCTCGGCATGAGACTGCGATCTTTTTGGGCGGCGCTGTGCACGTGTGCACGAACTGGCATCTTTGGGCCCTGAGAACTCTGATTCTAGCCCGTTTTTCCCTGCGCTACCTTCATAGTTTCTCAGCTGTTTTCAATCTAAGCTGATTTTTGTGGTGTTTTCGACAACGTTTTTCATCATGGCCACTGCCTCTAACCCTTTTTGCGATCTCCTCAAAATTTTCAGGGTGTTAGTTCCTGTCCCGAAGAGTCTATTGCTCGAAGCCTCAGCTTGGAGTGGGAGGGGAGCTCGATACCCTTCCAGACAAGAGGACCAACACAAGCATGACACTACGAAACTAGCAATTATTTCGACATGGCCCCTTTGCACGGCACGGTAGGATACAAAAACTAGCTCAACGTTCTAAAGTATGTTTAGCCTGTTCCTCTCCTTTCGAGCCGCAGCAAGGCTTTTCGGGCTTATCATGCCCCTCCTAATCGCGGCGTTTGTTATCTATGGGGGGACCTTACTTGGAGCAGTCAGAAGGGTGATCTTGCACTGGTCGCGCGCGCGAAAAAGGAATACTGGAGTGGCGGGGAGGTCGGCCGTCGCACGCAGCGTTTGCATGGCAGCTGCTACGCGCGGCAGCATCGCGCTCACATCGCGTTTAAACCATATTTTTTTTTGCGCGATTGTCTGCTGTTCAATGTGGTTCGCGATTTGATCACCTCGCAGCGCCCTGCACTGCGATATGAGGACATCGCGGGAGCTTTTTTCTGATATTTCGTAGTTCCCTCCTTTTATTTCAATCTTTCCCTCTCCGTTCTTTGTATCCCTCTTCATTCTGTGTCTCATTGTGCTTTGTAAACCCATTCACGACCGCGCGCTACCACTACAGCTACCACTTCGGACCACACGCTTTTCAAAAATCGAATTCTCTGACACTAGGACGAATTGCTAAGCTTTCTCACGTTCAATGTATTAACCTATCCTAGGCTCGACTACGGAAATCGTATTCCGTTGGCAGCTCCACTATAGCGCAATCCTCAAATTTTTGTGGAAATAGCTGAGGCTCAATCGGAAAAACCGTTGCGAAACCATTTTCTCGAGCACATCATGAATTCTTTTTCCTTTCACTGCCGTTTTTCAGCTCTTTCAACAGGAAACTTTTATTCGAATCACGTTCTATTCATCCGAAAAAGTGCCACGACCATGACTATATCTGCCATGACTAGATGCACCCAAATTCAGTGAAATGAATATACGGACAACTTCGAAAAAATAAAAATCTGCGAATTCGAAACAACAGCGGAAATGAGCTTTAGAACTCTTGAAACCCTATTCTTTCAGATTTGTGCATGTTTGGGTGAGGACGCAAAATGGCTTCGAAGTATGGTTTCTCTATAGCGCGATGCGATGTGTTGGCGCGATGTACATCGCAGGGCAAATCACATCGCGCGCGATTTTCATGCCGCGATGCGAGTAAGGTTCCCCCCTATTGCGTACTTTTGCCGAATTTTGTCGAAGAGTGAGGGGGAAAACGGCAAACGACAACCGACAAAATTCGTCCGAGAACGGCCGGCAACCGGCAAACGGCAATTGCTGCACATCCCTGATCGGTTCTCCATTTCTGCACATTGGTCGATGCCCATTGACGGATATGGCGCGGCTAGAGCAAGACATTTAAATTCAGGGCCATGAAGGGCTTTTCAGGGTTCCTTCTTTAGCCGTTTATTCACTACTGTTGATGCTGTGAGCTCCGGGCACTTCCATTTCAGTTGAAAATTCGGAGACTGTTTTTATCGTAGATACTGCCTTTATAGGTCAAATCACTTTGCGATTAAGATCTAATACTCTGTTGCCAACTAGCATTGAACAGAACTAACAGCAAGAGAGACGGAATGTTGATATGAGAAACTACAACTGCTGCATTACTAGCGCTGATGTGCTACCGAATCCATTCCAAATACTTTCTGACATCTAGCTCAGTCATGGAGACCCTGCGTTGCTGAGTGTAGTCTGTTGTTCATTAACACCTTCTTTTAAAAAGGGACTACCTTCATAGCGTGTCCAACCAGCATACTTTGGGGATGCCTCTCGAACCCATATGGCGTTGAACACAGTGCGTCACCTGAAATTATCTTGTCCATCCCGTGATCAATATTATGTCTCCATGATTATCTGATTGAAGGTAGCATAACGTGACGTGGCGCACCGCCGACGTGGTGTTGCAGTATGCGTACCTTCTACGTATTCATTATCGGAATTTCTGAAACGCACCATTCGAATACTATTCAAAAATCGGACTTCGAAAAAGAGGCCATTCGAATCTACTCGATATTAGAAGCCTACTATTCGGATGAACATTCGAATAGTTTTAACTTCGAATAGTTTCGAATAAATCTGCCCCGTCGTCGCTATTTAAGCTGTACGGTAGGCGGCCGTGTATTCCATTGGCAGCAGGGATGTGCGTAATAGAAATTTTGTAATTCGTTAGTCGTTAGTCGTTCAACCGGCCAAAACCACCGTTAGTCGTTAGTCGTTATTCGTTAGTCGTTAAAAATCTAGGTTTTGAAAACAAGCACAGTTAAGGCAGAAAAAACCCTTATGAATAGAAAAAAAAGGAAGGCATAAAGCGATGTATGTTTTCCAAAACATGCATGACCATTAAAGACACAATTCATTCCTTGTTATAGAACCCACATAGTTCAAACTGCAAACCTATATACATAATTTAAAATATACCCTTAACCACTCGGACATCGCTGCACGAAAGCCTATAGTTTATCGATTTTTGTCGTTTTTTTTCGGTAATTAAAGAGATAACATTAACATTGGAAACCGACGAAATCTTGAACTCTTTGCTATATTTCCAGTGCAAAAAAATTGCCATTCTGTGCAATATGATGTTATTTGAGAGAATTGAACCGAATTTGCACTAATTGTTCTTCGCCCAGCGTCGCGAACCAAGCGCTTGCGTGGTTTAGAGCTTGTTCCCACAATGGGGAAAGGTCGAAAGAAATTAGCAGTAAAAATCTTACCCCTGAGAGGTCCCTGCACCACTCAAAGGCAGCATACACGCTCGAAAACATGGTCGAGATATCAGCATAAATAGGCCCGCACGGCCCCTACCATGTCGTCAACGACGTTTGAAGCGCTGAAAAACATCCACAATGACATAATTTTAGCAATCATGTCTCGCACGCCCGAATTTTCACACCTCTTCGAGTAACAGAATGAAAAGTTAAACTTGAGAAAACATGTGATAATTGAGAGTGGTAGCACTATCAAAAGGGAGTGCACGAGAGAAACAGCTCGATTTACCTGGATATTACATGTTTGTACGCCGATGAATTTTTTCAAATTTTTTCAAAATCCAGCCGGAGTAGAGCGGCATTCTTAAAAGTGGACGAGAGTTAATCGGTATGTAGACATGTTTTACTCAAGTAAATCGAGCTGTTTCTCTCGTGCACTCCCTTTTAATAGTGCTATCACTCTAAACTATCACATGTTTTCTCAAGTTTAACTTTTCATTCTGTTACTCGAAGGGGTGTGAAAATACGGGCGTTAGGGATGGTCAAATACTGTCATCCTGGATGGTTTTCAGCGCTTCAAACGTCGTTCACGACATGGTAGGGGCCGTGCAGGCCTATTTTTGCTGTCATCTCGACCATGTTTGCAAGCGTGTACGCTGCCTTTGAAGGCAGCATACACGCTAGTAAACATGAATGAGATAACTACGGAAATAGAATGGTATGGCCCAGATTACAACGCCTACCCATTTTGAAGTGTCAAAAACGACCCACAGTGCCGCTACATGAGTTAGAAGTTGGCCCCGCACTGTATTTTCACGCCCCGTGTATTTGCCCTTTTCCTGCAATGCAAGGTTGCTGGGTCATATTCACCGTTAATACTGTTGGTAGGTTGCCTAACAAATGGACCACACACGTCTCTGACGGCGAAGATGACCCAGCAACCCTGCTTTGGAGCAAAAGAGCAAATACAGGGGGCGTGAAAATACAGGGCGGGGCCAACTTCTAACTCATGTAGCGGCATTGTGAGTCGTTTTTGAAACTTCAAAATGCGTAGGCATTATGTTGTAAGCTATACGGTTCGATTCACATTGTTCTCCCAACCACGTTTACGAGAGTGTATGCTGCCTTTAATAGGAACCCCAAAGCTCGAATTCATGACTGAAAATCGAAGGACGGAACCCTTTACAACAGAATCGTCGGATACAATCCCCGTCAATGCGCAGTTGTGGTCTGTAGGCACCGCTCCATATTATCATCTCTGATAGGGCCCTCTGCGAAAATCTTCGCTGGAGCCGGTCAGTGCCGGAGTCGGTTCAGTGAGCCTACCATAAAGTCGCGCGACCGACACGAAGTCGCATTAATGCTGCGTCTAACCTTGCCCAACGTTCGGTTGAGGTCATAATGTGGGGGATCCAGAACAGGGGTGTGCGGAAAATTCTTTTCGGTAAATTTTTTACCGAAACCTTTTCCCGAAAATATTTTTCGGTAAATACGGTAAAAACGGAAACTTCGGTAAAAATTCTGACTTCGACTTTCTGGTGCCTATCCCAATGGATAGCACAAATAACCGATAATATTTATGTATCACTTTCAAAAGTGCATGAGGACGGTGCAAATAATGAGTGAGTTTCAAATATTCAAATGGGCTCAACGGCTGAACCCAATCAGCAGGACGTTGATTTCGAGTTAAGGAGAAACATTTCGGAATTTTCTGTCGTCGAGGCCTTTCTGTAGTCACTCAAAATCACGCCAGCTGAGAAAAACATACTTCCCGCCTCAACTGTGCCAGGAGGCGCGTAAAAGTACTAATTGGTCAGTGGGGAAAGGTGCGGGTACGATGATTTAACAATGAAGTCGTTCCAGAACTGCAGTGGATTCAGTGTTGTGTCGGGGGCTTCGAAAAGAATTTTTTCCAGTTCCTGAAATATCTGCTTCAAGACTCTGCTGGCTTGAAACCCGTTGACATTTTCGAATAAAATATGTATTTCTCGGAGTAGTATCTCGATAAGAAAAAGCACCTGACACAAAAGGTGAGGAGATCGTTTGAACATTCAAAAAGTAAGCTAATAGGTTAAAAAGAGTAACAAAAAGAAGAATGAAGAAGAATGTGGCGCCAAAGGCATGCCAACAGTGGCAAACCCATGAAATACGAGTAAGAAATAGACGGATTGGGCGAAAACGCCCAATTTTTTTTCGGTAAAAATTTCGGCAAATTTCGAGAAAAACTCGGTAAATCGGTAAAACAAAATTTACCGAAAAACACCGGTAAATCCGGAAAATCGGTAAATCGGTAAACGGAAGATGCACACCCCTGATCCAGAACTAAGAAGCAGTGTCAGTAAAAATAAAAAATACCGAAGGCTATGGTTATTTTGTGCCATTCACCTAGAACAACCAACAGTGCAATATGTATCAATCCTGGTGTAAGCCTTGGGTTGGAGCCGATTTGAATGACTACTGACTTTCTAACGAATTTCGGGATTGCTTACGAAAATAATTTCAATTTCGTTAGTCGTTAGTCGTAACAGCCAGAAAGCTCGTTAGTCGTTAAATTCGTTAGTCGTTACTCGTAATTACGCACATCCCTGATTGGCAGGCATGACCACGTCAAAGGATTTTGAAATCACTAGGCGCCTCGCAGCGTGCAAAAGTAGTTAAAGGCAGTGGTCGCGATAAAATATGCTTGTCTTCTTCTCCTCTCTAAACCCTTTTCTGGGTTTAGAGTAGTAGGACCAATGAGAAAAAATTGCGAAAAAACCGATGTTTCGGGCCAAACTTGAAGCCTAAACTTTCTTGTCTTTTGATGGTGGACGAGCCCACTCCACACCATCGGCATCGGTGACCTCTTATATCAAGAACATCAGCTGGCTTGAAATTGCATTTCAATCAATGAACATTATCCTTCGGACTCATCTAGTCAGAAACATTGACTGAAGTGCTTGCTTTCATTGGTAAACTCTTTTCATTACGTAAATTTGCATTTATTTCTTCCTCTGAATGTCGATGGTTTTTGACTGCTCGGCATGAGGCGGCGATCTTTTTTTGCTGCGCTGTGCACGTGTGCACGAACTGGCATCTTTGGGCCCTAGAAACTCTAATTCCAGCCCGTTTTTCACCGCACCACCTTCATAGTTTTTTCAGCTGTTTTCCATCTAAGCCGATTTTTATAGTTTTTTAGATAACGTTTTTCATCGCGACCACTGCCTTTAAACAACATGGTTTGGTGAGCGTCCTCACAGCAGTTTCTGTGTTCGTCAGCGCTGCAACAAATGATTGTCTTAACTTGTTCCAACTCATTTTTTGTGTAATTGTTTCCAATGAAACTGTGACTAATAATATTTTCACGAGGGAGTCAGAGGAGCACGCTCAAGTTCTAAGTTGTTCGAGAACCTCCAATAGTTTTTTATCATAAAATTCTCAACCCCTTAGGAATGCCAAAATCGCAAAAAAAAATCATTCCAGAGGCATACCGATTCCTGCAAGTTCCAGGATTACAGAACCAAATTATACAAAGTTGTAGCATAAACGCAGCCTTTTTCAGACATATGAACCAGCTGACAACTCGTTTAAATCGATCCGCTAAACCTCGGATGGTGAGCTGGTGGTAATAGTTAGTACCGGAAGTTGACCAATGCTGCTAATACTTTGTCCTACTTTTTAACTGGAAAATGTTTACAGCGGTCATTGAAGGCAGTACTCAGTAATAATCCCTATGTCGATATCATTAGCTGCAACGAAGGGTTGACTACCTGGCAGAGCCGGATTTGATAAGATATTGTGTAAAGATGAAAAAATTCTTCTGCAGGCAACGACTGAAACCACCTGCAATTTATCACCAGAAATCGGATGGTCCGTGGCCCATTGCAACAACAGTGTTAAAAACCGGTTTAAAACGAAAAACTTATAGCAATATGCGGCCCCGGAACTTTGAATATGGTGTGCTCGCCCTACCCACTTCCTCGGTAGCCACAGGAAAGTGGGTGGAGTGGGCACACCAAATTCAAGTTTTGGGACCACATGGCGGGAAAGTGTGAAGCAAAGGGAACTTAGTAAGGTGCGTCCGAATTAGAATGGCTGCCCAAGCGGCCGGCGTGCTTGGCAGGCGGCCGTCGCGTTCGCCGCTCTCGGACGAGCATGCGAAAAGTCCCCACCGCCATCGACAACGAACGAAGCCGGCACCGGCTGGCAGCAAGCACTGCGCCGATCAATCAGTGGGAGAGGGGACGGCCGTCGTTGAAATACAACACTCGTCCGAGACCGACACATGCGACGGCCGCCTGCCAAGCACGCCGACCGCGTGGGTCGCCATTCTCATTCGGGCACACTTTATATGAGCGGTCACGCTCACGATGAATGGCAGTAAGATTCCCTCCGAAATAGGGGATACATCGACTCTTCAACAGAATTGTTTTCAATTTGTCGGTTCGAAATTACTCGAAAAATTATTCGAATATATTCGAATCCAATTTATTCTAACCTATTCGAAATTTGGAACTCGACCAAAAGGGGCCATTCGAATGTATTAAAAATCGGACTCCAAAAAAGGAGGTATTCGAATCTATTCGGAAATCGGACGAAAAAAAGGGGTCATTCGAATCTATTCGATATTCGGTCTCTTCGTCCAGGGCACAACTATAGTAAGAGAATTAAATATACACACGTTTTCCGCCATGATAGCAGAGAATACTACTGGAATTACCAATTACCAGCGAGACCTAGCGAGGTTTTCGCTCAAGAAAACTTTCCCGTGGGCCAACTTGTGGAGGCAAATGAACTTGCCGAAGCGGTTTTGACTGACTTAAAGGCGGTGTTCACGATTAGAATCGTTTTCTGCTTTTTTTGCCTATCTTGAAGACGGTCCCATGCTGATTCCAATGATGTTTTTGGAATCGTACAAGACCTTCTAGAAACGGAGTTATGGTCCCTCAAAAATTGAGCTAGAGAAGCATGGTGGACGAGTTGTTCGAGGCTTGTAACTTCCGTCTTTTGCAGCCGCTGTATGCGAGCTGGCCTGAGTAAAGAGAGAAGTTGGGAATGAAGGGAAGAACGGGGCTATTGATCGGAAACCATCGCTCATCTCACAATCTCGAGCATTGATTTGTTCACGTCGGTGGGCGTGGAAAGTGCATCTGGGGTGTGACGAGCTGACGGGTGTCCAACTTTGGGGCCATAGGGGACCGTTCCGAGCTCATTTTTCTTAGTTTTCTTAAAGTTAGGGTCGCGCTAGGCCTTGCAGCTACCGATCTCCACCAAAAAATCAGACATGGTTTTTATCGTGGACACTGCCTTTAAGTCTAAAGAAGCCGTTCGTATTGGCTTTTCTATGTAGAGCAGGCTGCTGGACATTTTGCAAGGGGTATCGAAATCTGGGATTTAGCAGCAAAGTGAAAGGAGCCAGCAGTAGATTATCGGTTGCTGCCGGCATCAAACTTGCGACCCCCTATTCTCGCATGAGCACCTCTGTCGTGATATGGACAGCCATACTCTCGCAGCTTAGGAGATAAGCTGTGTTCGAATGAGAATGGCGGCCCATGCGGCTGTCGCGTTCGCCGCTCTCGGACGAGCATGCGAAACGTCCCCCACAACCATCGACTACGAAACGGGGCCGGCACCAGCTGGCAGCAAGCACTGAGCCGATCAGTCAGCTCTGCAGAAGAGACGGCCGTTGGAACCCAACACTCGTCCGAGAGTGACACATGTGACGACCGCCTGCCAAGCACGCCGGCCGCGTGGGCCGCCATTCTCATTCGGACACACTTTATTTATCTAATCGACCAACACCATGCTTTTTTCCTCAATAAAGGAACTATGTAGATGGATGTTTGTGTTCTTTCGAAAACAGATTTTAATAAGATCAGACTTTCAGCACATATAAAACTGAATTAGGGAAGTTAGCATCAAAATGGCTCAGCGCTTGTAACGAGTAACGAACAGTGAAATCATGTGCGGAAGTGGAGGCGCTGCACATTTTCCTAGACTGACAACAAGCTGTATCCGGAGTTGTGCGCCCTCCTCAAAACGTGTCGCACGCTTTTCAGTATGCATGATTTTCAAAGTTTTGCTCCGCTTCATGAAGCCATGTTTGGACTGCAAGTGGTCGCTGCGGCCATGCGAGGGACAACTGCTCCCTTTTCATCGCGCGTAATGGAAAGGCGCTCCAATTGTGATCGCTTCGTGGCATGGCGTGGATCGTTCTACATCGCTGGGTCGCGGCCACCAAAACCTATGTCTTACTGCTCCGCTGCTGGAGGAACTATTCTCGATGGTCGCTGATCATCGCTCCATCGCTCCCATTATGGCAGCGATTACTTCGTTTATTGAACGTTGACCCTTTCACATGACGAGATCAGTGCTTACGAGTCGAAACGTGTTATTTATGACTACCAGCCATTAATTTCACTGATTGATTGAATTTCTTCGATCATCCGTGAGGCTATGCACTATGAACAGCTTCGCTGCCGCTGCTACATCGCTGCAGCAGCGGGTGCAAAATCGCTGCGATGAAAAACAGCAGCGATGCAGTCAAAACATGGCTTAAGAGTTATGGTTTGACATAAAAGAAA
This sequence comes from Aplectana chamaeleonis, assembly GCA_029168955.1. Lineage (NCBI taxonomy): Eukaryota > Metazoa > Nematoda > Chromadorea > Rhabditida > Cosmocercidae > Aplectana > Aplectana chamaeleonis. The sequence goes on from JAPDOI010000440.1 coordinate 133,364, forward strand.
TGGTTAGGCTCTCATTTTACGCTCTATTCTACACTCTCCATGAGCACACTCTCACTGTGGTCCTGCACACTTCCCATGACGGCCTGCTCACTACCGCTGGGGTCCTGCACACTTTGTATGACGGCCTGCTCACTCCCGCTGGGTCCTGCACACTTTGTATAACGCCCTGCTAGCTACCACTGCGGTCCTGCACACTTTCTATGACGCCCTGCGCACTCCCACTGGGGTCCTGTGCACTTCCTATTGCGGCCTACTCACTTCCGCTGGGGTCCTGCACACTTTGTATGACGCCCTGCTCGCTACCACTGCGGTCCTGCACACTTCCTATGACAGCCTGCACACTCCCACATGAGTCCTGTACACTTTTTATGACGTCCTTCCCACTCCCACTGTGGTCTTGTACCCTTTTATGACGCCCTGCGCACTCCCACTGGACTCCTTCACCCTTTCTATGAAGCCCTGCGCACTTTCCATGACGTCCTGCATACTCATCAAAACCGAGATTCTGTACGGCGTCCCGTTAAATATTACTGAAGACCTGTCGCCGTGATTAGAGCGTAGCCCTTCTAGCGCTTGATGACTCATACAGGTTTTTATGACCCACGGCTAAAAGTTCGCCCCACGGACAGACTCGGATGGACCAAGGCGCGCCAGAGAAGACTCAGTCTGGTTTTTTGGTAATCGATGAATGTCCCAACCACCCGAATGTTGCTACCATTTTATCCACACATACACATACACACATACAAATATCGGGACATAACTGCTTTAAAGGCACAGTACACCCTCAGAAATGAATTTTGAAATTTTCGTGTAATTGTGTAGAAGACCCCTCCTGTATAACACGTGCCAAATGCGAGGTCTCAATTCCTCCAAATAAGCGAGATATAAGCGACCACCACGGGCCCGACCCCCTCCAGTTACCACCACAGGCCCGGCCTCCTTCCTGATTTTCGATCTCAATAGCGGCTAGATGGATGGATGATTTTCAACCGAGTCACCGTTCTTCACTCCCTTTCTGATTTATCTCCTCATCCTGTTTTGCTCTCGTGCCGCGACTGCGAATCAAGAGAAATACAGGCCTGAGACAACTCGTCCACCAATTTTTTTCCTTCAAAATACAGGCATTTTCAAGGAGCCATATCTTCGTTCGTAAAGGGTCTTGGACGATTTCAGAAATACCATTGTGATCAGAATGAGACCCTCTCCAATATAAGGATGAAACCTAAAAAAAAATTCTTTGGGTGTCCTGTGCCTTTAAAGGCAGGGTTCGCGATAAAAACGATTTTTGAGTCTTCTTCATGAGAATGTAGATTTTGTCTTCATAAAAGTGAAAGTAAGTGAAAAAAACCCAGAAATTTGCGGGAAAAAAAGGTTCAAAAACAAGGTATGACAGCTAATTACTCGTCTCGGCCGGCCCCCTAATTAATGCGATTTTCAGTATTGCTTGTTTATACGCCTTTTATTTTGCTCTTAACGTAGTCAGTAGTCTCCAGAAGTGCTCAGAAATTTTTTTAGAAGCAAAATAAGAGTTGACAAAACAGGCATTTATAGAAATCTCAATAGTTGGAGGCGGGAGGACACCAAGCAATAACATGTTCCTGAGCGTTTTTTTCTCCAATTTTTACTTATTTTGACGCTTGTGATGGCCAGATCAACCTTTCCATGAGGATAGCACAACAACCGATTTTATCGAGAACCCTGCCTTTATATATAAGGATAAAGCGGAATGAATTTGATTATGTTGATAATGAACAAGATAGGAAACCTATGTAGTACGAGTGCTGCCGCCTTGGCGTGCGTGAGATTTTTTTTGTTTTTTTCGGTCAGGTAATTTTTGGTGTAGCCAGTTTTTCATTTCTTGAAATTTTCGATTTCTTCGCATTCTTCTGCAAATCCTCGCTACATTTTTAAAAAGTCTCAAAAGCGGTTTCATCGTTGAGAACTACGAAAATATACCAAGTTCGTATGTAGAGCAAGTTCTCTTCTGTTGATACCGACGGAGCCGGTAGCATTCTACCTAATACAGAAACCCATTTTGTGGACCCGTAAAATAAGTAATATAGTTTAGGAGGTCGCCTTTTTTCTACCCTTCTCAGAAGAGGGCGCAAGCTCTTCTGAAGAGAGGAATTGTGCATTGAAAACCCTACCTCGCACGCACACCTGTTGGAAGAAGGCGATGGGTCCATCCGTCTTCGTCAAAACGCTGGGTCCAAACGGCTGGCCATCTTCGGAGTGAATCGAACACTCCTGAGATCGAGCATCATACTCAAATGATGAGCACTCGTGACCCTAAAATGGTGACACGCATTGAATCTCAGAATCTGGACAGATCTCAGAATCAGAATAAATTTCTTCCTAACTTTGAACTTTCCCAGCCTCTCTTTCAATACATACAATGAATCCCCTCCCCCCAAAAGTGTGGCCACACAGAGTCACGAGCTAAGGTGTTCGTCGTGTTGAAATTCTAAACTCACTTTGAAAAAGATGCTCTTTACTGCCTAACTCTGGAAGCCTCACCAGGGCTCTGATAGGCTCGTCTACCGACCCTCAATCCGTATAAATAATCTCGACTTACGCCTGCCCTTGTGGTGCACGCATTCGCACACAAATTCAAGGTCACATTTTTGAAGTTGTGTGTGGCGAATTCCATGAGGCGAGTGCCCTCTGATCGGAGATAGGTGGTGGCGTTTTCACCAGCACAAACCGATCCTGAAAGATTTTACTTACACGTATTCAGGATTAGAGCACGAGTTCCATATTGCCTGTACAGGCACTTTGCTTCAATTTCTTTTTTAGGAAAGAATATTTGGGATAACCCTACCTTTTCCAGCAAAATATACATATTCTAATTAGGAGTACTCCTGAAAGTGTTTCCAAATTTATAATTGCAGCTGCTAAGCGGATATCTATAAACCGGGTGCTGGAGGGGTTTTCTTAGCCGGGCAAAAAGGTAATGGCCATCTTTCAAATTTTGTTTTTTTTTTCAGAAAAAAAATTTTGGATCTGTTTCGAATCTATTCTTGGGGTTATTCAGTGCCCTGCATACGGGTTCGAAGTCCGTTTCTTGATATCAAACATGAAACAACCGGCGCCGAATCGGATATGCTCTCCCACGTCGCGCGGAGATGCCACTACCAAGGACGGAAGAGGACCTGGACGGGGCGTCATCGGAAAACCCCAAACTCAACGTGAACAATGCCTGTACATCTGCTCTTACAACTGTCGAACATCTGCAACCGACGCAGATGCCAGAACTCTCCTCCATCAGTCCAAAAGAGTCAAGTACGAAGTCATTTGCTTGCAGGAAACAAAAGTGATAGAAGCGTACACGAAAAAGACCGATCAAGGAGAACTACTGGTGATGGGACAGAAAGTAGCTGCCAGGAATATTGGAGGAGTTGGCAATCTTGTATATTCTGCAGTTCAGCCGATTGTTCATTCTCAAGAAATTCTGAGCCCCCGTATAGAAGATTGCGCCGAAAACCACTATCTCGATCGTGAACGCTGACCCGACAGATGTAGCCGAGGAGGAGGAAAAGGACGCTTTCTATTCAGAGCTAGAAATGGCTGTGAGGCAGGAGAAGTGCTACTACAAGTACATCTGTGGTAAAGTCTACGCGGTCGTGAGCAACTCAAGTGACGACAACTGGAGACTAGGTCAACATGGGGACGGAGTCAGAAATAGCAATGGTTTCCGTATGCTGGATCTGATGTCGTCATGCAATTTATTACATGGAAACCCCCTCTTAAAAGAGAAGAGGCATCGGCGATGGACCTGGGAAAGTCTCAACGGGCAAACCCACTCGGAGCTATATCACGCTCTTACCAATCGCAGATGGAGTCTGATCGATACAGGAGTGGTGCCATCTTTTGACTGCGTATCCGACCACCGACTGCTCAAAGCCAAAATACGTCTCAATACCCGCATCCTCAAAAGGGACACGTATCGACACGCACCTATTAGTTTCCCTCGCTACAATGATTCAGCTCTAGAGGACGCGATTCAGGTTTACCCATGGATTATTGCGGAGAATTCTACTGCAGACTACGACGGACTTACTAATGGCCTTCTTCACTGTGTAAAAGGGCATAAGGATCGAATCTACACCGCGGGCGTGGCTAAAAAGCAGTTCGGCTGGCACACGCGACGCGCGCGACGGTAGAGCATAGCGCGCACGCGTCAATCTTCGGTCGGGTTAATAGAGGGCCTTGAAAAAAAGTAGTTGCCGTTCCATTTTAGCCGTTCCCCTTTATCATTTTTTGCATAAGTTCATGTTGTTGTTGTGTCAGACGTAGAGTCGGCGTCGAAATCAATATCATCATCATCATCATCCATTCCGCTTCGAGAAGCAAACAAAAAAACTCTAAAAAAACTTATATAAAAAGTGCGAATTCCACTGAAACGAAGGTATGAGAAGCATTGCGTCTGAAAAAGTACATTGTAAACAAAAAACACGAACAAAATGCAAACAATGATAAAGAGGGACGGCTAAAATGGGAGAACAAGTACTTTTTTGAGGGCTCTCGGTTAACGCGCCCCAACGACGACGCAAGCGCGCAGCGTTTTTCTGTCGCGCGCATTGGTGTACCTGCCGAACTGCTCCTTAGCCACACCAGTGGTGTGGATTCGATCCACGTGCCGTGCAAAGGTGGCGATGGAGCTTGAGTCAGGGTATAGCACGAGGTGTGAGGGGTAGAGGTTCCGATAGTGGTCAGACTCCCCCCTCCAGCAAGCTCTCCCTCAGCCCCCCCACCGCAAATATTTTGAGCATGGTGACTGGGTAGGGGGGGGGGGAGGGTGAGAGATAAAAGTCGTTTTTTCACATATACAGAAATTATTTTTAGAACATTTGACATTTGCAATATTTAGGGACATACTGTTTTGGTAACAAAAAAAAACAATTTTTTCTCAGGTGGTGGTGGAGGTAGAAAAGGGTAAATTCCCACCTACCGTATTTCCTGTTATTGAACACACCCCTCTAATTGAACCCCACTTTAGGCAGCGTCCATACGTGGCGGTAGCGGGCGTTCCCGATGTTGTGCGCCCATCGACGCTCCTCAAATTAACACAGGCAAACACCCCTGCCTCGTGTTGATTCTATTGACAACATTTGATCAGTTGATCAATCGCTCGAGTCGGCGCAACGGCTAACAATTTTCCACGGTTTTCGACTTCCGTGGTGGGATTTTGGAAATCAAGGGCAGTTGTTTTGATACAGGTTTAATGCCACCTGCTTCAGTGATGGAGCAATAAGCTTGAAACTTGCTGCTTGCTTCGTGGTGCTTGCGCAAGCACGCGAGAGCGAGCGGGCGAGACGCGCGAGAAGGAGCGTCTGTGAGCGACTAGCGAATCGTGTGCCCATGATGAACATCGATTCTGCGTGATCGCACGCTCTCGCCACGTATGGACGGAGCCTTAGGTGGAGGTTGAAAAATAGAACACCCCCTTCTTTAGAGCCGTCCCCCCTTCCTGCAGCTGGAAAGATATTGTAGACCCATTCCTACCAGACGTGAACCGCTACGGGCTGCTCGAGATGTCGACACCCAAAACCTTGTTGATATTTTCGAAGAGATTGATCTTGAGAAGGACTTAAACAATGACTTTATTGATGATGATCTCTTAGTGATCGCCGAGTAATTAATTACTTTCTCACTTTGGTTTGCCTGATGAACTTTGTTCGCCCATATTGACTCATGAATTTAATAATTTTAGTAAAGAAAATTTTGTAAGAAAAAATTTGGTACTAAAAAAGTACGTCCCAAAGTGTTGCAAATGTTTTAAAAACCACTTGTGTATAAGTGGGAAATTATATTTCTAACCTCCACAACCACCTGACTCGGACCACCTGAGAAAAATAATAATTTTTTTTTGGTAATAAAAAAGTAGGTACCAAAATGTTGCAAATAAGCCCAGAATCGTTTCTGTATAGGTGGGAATTTAACTTTTTTTACTTATACCACCTCGGAACTTTTTTCGACCTCATCCATATACTGTGGGGCCTCTCCGCATCAACCAATCGGCATGAAATTTTCTGCGTTGTAGCACAGTTGTACAGTCCACCGTCTAGACCTAATAACAGTTCTCATTGTTTCGGTTCAAGTCAATTACACCAACTTCTCCTTCAAAGGGATGTTGTGAAATTACACCATACGTCATTTATCCGCCGCCGAAAAAGCTCTCCTGCTTCACTTTCATCAATTAAACCTCTTCCATTTTCACGTCATCCGAGCCATTTGTTTATTTACTTGTATAAGATGTTTAAATATCTTTGCACAGGTTTCACTTAATATGTCATCATTTACAAACATTCATTTACCAACATTATTTATTACAAGAAACAAAATTCACTAGAACACTTATTTAAGAATTGATCTGTCACGAAGTCTCATGTTTGTTCCGAAATGTTTATTACAAGAGTGCGAAAAATGAGGCTCCAAAAGTTTCAAACGAATGCGAAAAACTCGTCGGCTAGCTTCCGGTGTTTAACACCTTCGTCAGACCTGAAATTGAAACATGTCAATAATAACCTCATGATGTTGAAACTACGTAGCCAACCGAACTGCTTCACGGTACAGTTGAACGGGCGGAACCCCTCTCTTAGAGCCACAACAATGTACAAGTATCCAAGCTAACTGCGTGCTTAAATAGCAGTTCCACTGATAGTGCATGATCTTACCGTAATCCCACAAGACGAACGCTATTACGGTACTGTACTCAAGTAATTAGGTGCAGTGTATCATCTAATTCCTCTCTGCTGTTTATTCCAGGTGATAGACGCTTTATCTCGAGGGCTTCTAAGGCCCCGGTCAGAGTTGTTGCTATTTGCATCTGTAACCCACCGACTTCCCCCAGCACCCCCCAACACCCACCCGGTCGATACGTATGATTAAAATGAAGGTGTGAGGTTGAGAAAATCACTCGATATATCCAACGAGATATGACGATGATTACATGGCCAATAGGATTGCACCTATTCAGAGAAATAGTGAAGGAGAGTATAGTGAAGAAACGGAGGTAGCAGTGTGGATAGCTTTCTAGTGATACGCAATGTTTTATCATTGGCCCGCCCACCCGGTGATTTTCTCATCCGCCGTCATCCACGTATAGCATGGATATCGACCGCGTCGGATACACTGAGTGATTTTCTCAACTTCACTCCATCATTTTAATCATACGTATCGACCGGGTGGGTGTTGGGGGTGTTGAAGGGATAAACCGAGTGATTTTTCCAACCTTAGCCCACCACATGGTTCATAAGTATCGACCGGGCTGGTGTCGGCGGGTGTTGGGTGGTGTTGTATGGATACACCGGGTGATTTTTGCATCCCATTTCCAATGCTTTCTGTGTGTATCGACCGGGCTGGATACGTCGGCTCATCTAACTATGACCGGGGCCTAATATTTTCCTCTCTACAGAATTTTCGATCGAACGGTGGAGAACTATAACCGTGAATGAAGGAGGTGCCTCTCGGGTATGCTTCAGTGTCCTATACTTTGAGAAACTCCTCAACGGATATGATGCCGGATTCGTGAGTGCTCTGCGGTGTTCATCTATGCGCTTGTGCAACGGTCTCATAGTTTCTCCAACGTATTTCTCTCCGCATCATTGACATTCTACAAGATAGACTGTTCCTTTCAATTGGCATAATTGGCTTTTGGTGCAGTAATCACAGGATGTGCGACCACATCTACTCTCGTAGACCCTGGACGATGTAAGCAGTTGTTTAAGATTCGGTGGTGGTCGGAAAATGAGTTTGACCGGTAGTGACAAATTCTTCACAACCGTATTTACTTCTCTAGCCACATTCTCGTTTGTATATGGCACTACCAAAGGAATGCCGTCTACTGTCGAATGTGGCTTCCACGCTCGTGGCCGTCTTGTTGTGTATCTATTTTCGCTAAGGATGTTTTCTACAATCGAATCAATGTCTTCGCACCGCCGGCTACAGACCTTGTTCTTAGTAGCCACGATGTTCTGAACTACGCTGGCTTTGACATAAAGTGGATGACAACTCCTTGAGTGCAGTAGCTTATTTCGAGAAGCAGGCTTCTTGTACCACATTATTTCCTTTGTTCCTGAGTCGATCCTGACCTTAGTGTTTAGGAAGGGTAGAAACCCTTGAGCATTTGGTTGTTCGACAGTGAATTGTATATGTGGATCCTGTGCATTCAGTGAACGAAGCGTATCATTCAAGTCTGTCTGGGTGTTACCGATAACAAAGACATCATCTGGGTAACGTCTGTAGAATAGAATTCCAGTTGACAAGGATCTCTGCTCTATGTGGTCAAGAAAACAGATAGCCAATAACGGAGCTATCCGTGACCCCATGGCTAATCCACGGCGTTGTTTGTAGAAACGTTGGTCAGACTGGAATACATTACATGCAAGTGTTGCTTCAAGGAGATCCCGTATGTCAGTTTCGTCAAGTCCAATGGTTCAAACTTTTCTTTCATGTCCTCTCCAAAGAGCAATCAGTGCATCCACGGCATCATGTATATCACTATCACTATCACTATCACTGGACAACTGCTATCACTGGACAACTGCTATTTAAAGGCATCGTACGCGCAGAAAACCGTATATTATTTTTTCATGTTTTCGTGTAGCTTGGCCTCTCTAGTGAATGAAAATGTTGAAGGGGCCCATGAAAAACCTTCATTTGTAAAGAAAAGTCAATAGGAACACATTGTAAATACGAATTTGAAATTCGCGCCAAAATCCTTTTTGAAGTTTTTCTGCTTTTGGAAGCCTCGTCATTGTCATTTTCAGAGTTTTTCTGCATGTGGGGTTCGTGCCGTAACTATTTTTCATGTTGTCTTACGGTCGCCCCAACATTCTAGGAAAAAGTAGATGCTAGATGACTGGTGAGAATTGGTGGGGGTTCATCTTTGACGCCTTGCAACCTCATTGCCCAACGTTTTTGACGCGCCAAAGTTCACCAGTGTGGTCTACCGGGCTCAATCATGAAATTGAGCTTGAAAAATGAAAACTGATTTCCAGAGCAAACGATGCCTTTAAAGGCACAGTCCAACCTCAGGGATAAAATTTGATATTATAGTCCACCCACCGTGTATAGCAACCCTGCCAAGCGCGAGATCTCAATTCGATCAAATAAGTGTGAAACTACAGGGAAAAAGTCGGCCCCGCCCCCAGTACCCTAAAAGCATAATCAAGCGTTCCGCACCGGGTAGGGAACCAAATTCTCTGCAAACGGAAAAATTGGTTTGTGTAGCAATGCTCAAAGGCAAAATGTACAATAGCAGAGCTCTTGGTTCCCTTTCCGGGGCGGTATGCGCGGTTAGGCTTTTGGGGTAAAGTGGGCGGGGCCGACTTTTTCCCTGAATTTTCTCACTTATTTGATCGAATTGAGATCTCGCGCTTGGCAGGGTTGCTATACACGGCGGCTGGAATATAATATCAAAAATTACCCCTGAGCTTGGACTGTGGCTTTAAGCACGCAGTTACCTTGGATACTTGTACTTTGTTGTGGCTCTAAGTGAGGGGTTTCGCCCGTTCAACTGTACCGTGAAGCAGTTCGGTTGGCTACATAGTTTCAATATCGTGAGGTTATTATTGACATGTTTCAATTTCAGGTCTGACGAAGGTGTTAAGCACCGAAAGCTAGCTGACGAGTTTTTCGCATTCGTTTGAAACTTTTGGAGCCTCATTTCTCGCACTCCTGTAATAAACATTTAGAGAACACTTATTCATGGACATATATCAGTTAATTATAAAAACCACAATTTAATAAACATGCCGCGCATGTTCGCTTTCAGCTCCTCCTTTATGTGATTAACTCCTGAAAGATTTATAGAATTTCAACATTTCAACCTCAAATGAATTATTAAAATTTTTATTACATCTCATTTCATTCTTATGATAATCAAAATTGATCTGTTGCGAAGCCTCATGGTGTTACAAAAAATTTATTGCGAAAGTGTTTGAAATGAGACTTCAAAACTCCAAACGACTGCGAAAATTGTTGGTTAGCTTTCGGTGCTTAGCACCTCCGTCAGACCTGAAAACAAACATGTCAATTCCAAATTGCTGAAGCAGATATTACGCGATGTGTTAAACCAATGTCACCATGAGGTATAATTGGTTTGTCACATCGCGTAATATCTGCTTCAGCAATTTGGAATTGACATGTTTGTTTCAGGTCTGACGAAGGTGCTAAGCACCGAGAGCTAACCGACAATTTTCGCAGTCGTTTAGAGTTTTGGAGTCTCATTTCAAACACTTTCGCAATAAATTTCTTATGATAATAATAAGAGTGCTATTTTTCATGGGAAAACAAACGACGATGACCGAGGAGGGGGGGGGGGTGCCGGCCCAATTGCCAGTGTCGATTGAAAAGTCAGCCTCCTCCCCCCCTCCCCCCTCCCCAGATCACCGCAGCTCAGACCCCCCCCCCCACTGTGAGGTCTGACACCTCGCGCCTTACCCTGGGGGTTGAATTCTTCAGCGCAACAAATATTGAAGAGTCAAGGGGAGGTCAGAAGAGACCAGTCCTCAACACACTCAGAGATGTCGACGATCAATAAGGCGTGTCGTCTAGCAGTCAGGGAATCCCTGAGAGAGTACCGAAAGAACCAACTTTTGTCGACCGTCACGCAGACACGTAGTCTCAAGCGCTGCCGCAGGGACATGACGGACTGACGTTTCATGACCACGTCCTTGGAGGATGAGAACGGAAGGCCTCCAACAGCAAGGGCGGACATTAAACGCATCTTGACGAATTTCTACACCGGTCTCTATCGCTCGTCGACTTCTGTTCTGAAATGCCCATCTCCTGCTGACGAGCCAGTGCCGCCGATCCTAACCTGTGAAGTCATGAAAGCTACAAAGTCGCTGAGGAAGGAAACTGCTTCTGTTCCCAATGGCATTTCAGCCGATATTTTGAGAGCAGGAGGTGCTGTGTACAAGTGCTATGTACAAGTCACTGGCCGAACATTTCAACTAATCTTTCGAGGCTGGTGTCGTACCTGATCAGTGGAAAAGCTCCAGCACAGTTCTGATCTTCAAGAAGGGGGACAAAGAGGGTGTCGGAAACTATCGCCCTATCGCTCTGCTGCCAATTCCTTAAAAAGTCTTCACTAATATCATACTAAATCGTTTGGGGACCATCATATATTCTTACCAGCTAGGGAGCAAGCTGGATTTGGAAAGGGTTTCTGCTGTATGGACCATAATCACATCGTTTCCCTGCTGATCGAGCGATGTCGCAAATACAAGCTGCTGCTGTGCTTAGCATCCATTGACTACAAGAAGGCATTCGACTCAGAGGATACTAATGCTGTTCTCAACGCGCTGTTACACTGGAGTCAATCCCTTATACTTTAACATACTGGAGTATGGCAACAATGGAACTTCAACAACGACACAGCTGTTCGAACGTAAGCTGCTCATCCCCATCGAGAAGGGTGTTTGACAGGGCGACAGGATATCGCCGAAGCTCTTCACATCGGCTTTCCAACATGCAACGAGTAAGCTTGACTGGGACAACAGAGACCTGTTCATTGACGGGAATAATCTGTCCGACCTGAGTTTTGCAGACGACATCGCGCTTATAAGCAAGAGTACGCAGGAACTGAATTTGATGTTAAATGAGCTGGACGAAGTGGGCAGTACCATTGGTCTCCAGGTGAATATGCGGAAGACCCAGTTGATGGTCAACCAGTGCTGTGATGACGAACAGGTGCTTCTTAATGGGAACGTCGTGAACAAAGTGGACAGCTACGTCTATCTAGGACGTGAGATGAACATGAAGAACGAACTCACGCACGAAATCGGGCGTCGAAGAAGGGCTGCGTGGGCTGGTATGGGTACGATACGAGACTTCGCTAGTGAGATACGTATTTTCATGCTGCGAGCTCAACTGTTCGACTCCACCGTGCTTCCCGTTTTGTGCTATGGCTGCGAGACCTGGCTCACAACAAAGGAGTTTGTGTCGCTGCGGACTACGTACAGGGCGCTGAAAAGATGTTTCCAGAGTACAGGTCGGAGGATTTAAAGGCAGCAACGTCTGAGCAGTGAAAATCTCTGCAAAATGTCAGGACTCCGGGACCCGTTGATCCACATCGAATCCGCCAAGTACTGATGGGCAGGGAATGTCGTGCGCAGAACGGATGACAGATGGAGGACCAGACTAACTCACTGGTACCCTAGAGATATCAAAAGAGCGCTTGGCCGACCAGCGACGCGTTGGGCCGATACGATCAGCAAGTCAGTCAAACAAAGAGGTTTACCGCTCTGGATGGCTGTTGCTGATTCCAGAGAAGAATGAAGCGAATGTGGTTCACATCGAGGAGATCACCGATGAGGATCGAAGGTGAGTACTGTGGGTTAAGGTAAATATAAAGCCATTTGGCTTAGCAACGCACTTCAGTATTCCAGAAGTTGATAAATGGACATGAAGTTCGAGTTCGACACCCCAAATCACCCCTACAGAGAAGTCTTAAAGGCAGTGTTCACAATTGAAATCCCTTTTCTGTTTTTTTGCCTATCTTGAGAACGGTCCCAACCTGATTCCAATGATGTTTCTGGAATCGTACAAGACCTTCTGGGAACGGAGTTATGGTCCCTCAAAAATTGAGCTAGGGAAGCATGGTGGACGAATAGTCCGAGGCTCGTAACTTCCGTCTCTTGCAGCCAATGTATGCGAGCTAACCTGAGTAAAAAGAGAAGTTGAGAATTAAGGGAAGAACGGGTCTTTTGATCGGAAACCATCGCTCATCTCACGATCTCGAGTGTTCCATTGTTCACGTCGAAGGGCGGAAAGGGGTCGGACTTTCCAAAAGCGGCGGGGTTTGCTCACATTTCTAAGCAGTTTTGCGGCTCCTGGGTAGCTTTTCGTCCCGTTTCTTCGACGCTGTTCTACTTTTGAGAGCCACGAAAAGCGTTCGTCATTGAAAATTCGAGAATGAAGTTTATGGTGAACAGTGCCTTTAAGCTAGATTTGAGGCCCCAGTTAACATCGGCATGGATCCTAATGAGACTTTGCCTTCCCCACTGGAGGCTTGCGCAAGCACGGTGCACATATGTTATAGCATATAGCACCGAGTTTGCGCCAACTTTCAATAAAGAACGCAAAGTCTCACTAGGATCTATGCCGACGTTATACACCGACGGAATGAAAGCATCTCGCAATGACACTACCGCAGCCAGGGCTGGGCACGCTTCCCAGATAGTCTTAGGATGTGCATATGGATCGCTGCAGAGAGTGCGAAGGGGGGAGGGGGGTGGGGGGGGGGTGCCTAAATGGGCCTGCTAGAGGGAAAAGAAAGTGCCTCTTTATCTGAATCGCCGGGAAACTTTCTACCCATCAGTATTACGTCAGTCATCGCGAGAATTCTTAAAAACTGGTAAAAAAACGAATTGTGGCTCATCTTGAAAACAGCAATATTGTATCTGAAAACTAACATGATGTACAAAAGAAAAATCCACAGTCACATCCATGTTGCAATGTTGAATGTTATAACACCTAATAACAGCTTTAGTTTCTATTTTTGAGTTGCAGCAATATCACCACCGTGTTAAATGCTACAGAAAGCCTTTGTAGTCAATTTCACAACAACGTTTGCCGACAAAAGATAATGAAATAGAACACTTTCGAACAAAAGTAAGCTTTTTCGAGTTGAGCAAATGATTGTCTCAGATTTTTTCTGCTCAGCAGTATTTCATGTCTGTAGTCGAATGCGCGTAGGTAGATTAGGTATAACAGTTGAATTATTTTCCGATATTCTTCCAAAAGATACCGATGTCGTTCTGGCTCTCTATCACCGAAAAAAAGTAAAGTTCATGCTCTCCATGCAAGCGTTCTTGCAAAGACGTACACTGATTATTTCCCCCACGATTCGTAGGAAAGTGCTCCAAAAATCTCGAAGCCCACATCGGGATAATCAAAGCTGGCAGCTCTCGAAAACCCTCTAGCCCTGACTACCGCCGAATATGGCGCTCCGTCGTCAACGGTATGAAGCCTTGCAACACCGTTCTGTAGCTTAGAGGCAGCGTTCGCGCGGAAAACCACGTTTGGTGGTTTCTTCTCAATCCAATCTTTTCACCAAGTGGAGATAGTTAGCGAAGCATGAGACCTCAATGTTGCGTATTAGTAATGCTATAGCCTCGTGAAAATCGCTCCATGGCGGCGGTCAACGACTGGAGTGTTATGCAACAGGAAGATACCCGATCGTCCAAAGTCGAAGATTTGCCGGCCTGTCACACTGTGTGCGGCAGAGTATTGGCCTGCCACGAAAAAGGTAGAGCGAAGGCTCGCTGTAGTGGAGACAAAACACAACGTTGAACAGCGGGTGCCACCTGCATGGCCCACGTCACGAACGACGACATCTGGAAGCGTTTTGGTGTTGCTCCGATTGCAGAGAAACAGCGTCAGTCTTGATTGCGATGTTATGGACACGTTCTTCGCGCTGTAAGTGATACAGTTTGCTAGGCTGGGGTCAGCTCTGACGTGCATGAGAAAAGGCTCAAGGGACGGCCAGGGCAGCGGTAGCTTGGCATGCTTTACATCGATTTGAAAATAGTCGGCGTGCACCCTGACCAGGCGCATGATAGGGAAGAAGTGGCGCCAGCGCATAAGAAAAGCGAACCCCGCTATGAGGCGGGACAAACGCCGAAGAAAAAGAAGAGAGAAGAGAATCTGAATATTTTCTATCGATCCGTGCACATTTGGCCAACTTTTCTCAATGGCAGTAAGCCGTTTTCCCAAAAAATCGAGAGACTAAAACATCTATGAGCAGTGCACGCCGTGCTCTAATGTGGAGAAGGTATCTCCTATATCTACAGGACATGCTGAAGCTAACGGAATTGTGGGTACCATGAAATTGGCCGGGGCCATTTTTTCTTCTCGGCATTTCGCTCTCATATTCTTTCAACATCTAGAAGGTTCAGGTACTTGCGCGATAGTACGCTCTGAAGCGGACAACCTTTGCTTTGAAATTTCCTCGAAGGAAAAGATCTTTGCCTTAAGTTGCGGAAATCAGTGGGGTGTTCTGATTACACTTTTTGACAAAGTTTCACTTTTTTCTGTGCCTGGGTTGAAATTGTGTTTTCCCAACCCTTTAGGTCTAGAACAGCCGGGAAATCGCTGTTATCCCAGGAAAACTTCGCTTTTGTGACTAGCACAAAGAAATTTGGAAAATTGTGTTTCTGTAGGACAATTTTTGTTCCTGGCTTCTAAGTGTTATATTTCAATTATTTATGTCTAATGTATGTGAAACATGACTTCATTAAGCACAAACTTCGCTTACACGACGAAAGCACGAAGAAAACTCGTTTTTTTTTCGTGAAAATAGAAAGATTTTTATTCAGTTTCGGCACTATGATCAGGCAAAACAAAAAATGCACTAGGAATAGACAAACACAGTTGAAAAGCACTCAACAAGGTTCAGAAATGTGTAGATTTTCTAGATTTACGATTGCACTGTGAATCACTCTCTCGATCAGGGATGTGCGGAAAAAATATTTTCGGAAACAGGAAACGGAAAACAGAAAATCTAGTTTGACAGAAAAAAGAAAACAGAAAAAAATCTCCAAAAATGGGCAGAAAACAGAAAATTTTCAAAAATCAATAAAGCGTGTCCAGCGTACACTAAACGAAATTTTTCAGAACATTGAACTTTTTTTATACATTTTTTAATGATCTATGCTTCTTTCATTGAATTTTCAAAACTTTACGGTTGGCCAGAGCAAAAAGTATAGACGCTCAAGAATCCCAGATTATGAGTGCGATGAGGTGACAAATGTTCATCAAACCTTCCTTTTCCCAGGCAATAAAAGATCGATTATTTATTAGAAGCTCAATACATATGTCTGTGCAAGGAGTACGTAATGAAGTCGGAGCGAGCTTTCCGCTCCTGAGTGTATATACATATTTTGACACCTATTGCGGGATAACTGCTGGTTTGAACACTGCACTACTCCTCAGAGCTGAAAGTCACGCCCGTACCGCGCGCCTGTTCCGTTAGAGTATAAATGACCTGACGCGCCGTTCGCTCCACCGTTGAGAGCCTCTCGCACCTCTGTGGCAGAATTATCATCTGCCTCGTAGGCTCACCATCAATTTCTTGGCGCTTCATCTTAACTGAATTCTGTGCCATCTGCGTTGCAGTGAATTAAAACACGTATTTAGAGTTTTGCGTGCATGGTACAGTTGGGGCTAACATTACCCCGCTCTACCAAAGCGGGTACGATGGGACGGATATTCGTAGAGGCTTGACACTGAGAAAAATTGAGGCTCCGCGATAGTACCGCTTTGGCGCGTGCAGGCACCGAAGCGGCACTATTGCGGAGCCGCGGCGGCACTATCGCGGAACTATTGCGGCACAGTCGAGGATCGCGGTACTTTGCCGACAATGACGCGACACATTTTTTAGAGGAATGGGTTTCGTGTTTATTTAGTGGCTTGCAGGGGCCAGCCGACTTTCCAATGAGTGCCTCCATCTCCCTACATAAATCTGTTTCAAATTTAAGGATCCCGGAGGGTTGGTTGCTTTGGTTCACCTCGGCAAGGATAGAACCGACCGTGTACAGCGAACAGCACAGTTTCCTCCCGCCACGCCACACATGCCCTAATGGATAACCACTACTGCGAGATAAAAGTGTCTAGCGTGGTACAAGTGCAGAGATTTTGTGTGAAGTACAACATTACTCTATCGGCTTAGCTTCGAAAAATCAAAAAAACAGTCCTGCTGCAAATCGCGGTACACGTTTTTTTCTGTTTTCTGTCCAATTTTGCCTATTTTTACAGAAAACAGAAAACAGGAAAAAATGGCCAAAAATGGGCAGAAAACAGAAAACAGAAAATTCCGCACGTCCCTGCTCTCGATGTTGCCCCCAAATGTAGTCCCCCTCATGGTTTCGTTATACTAGCCTTGGTAACGACGTTCAAATTCCAGTATATCTTGATGAAACGGCTCGCCTTGCTCGTTGAATTTGTCGAGATGCGAATCATTTATATGGACTTTCAGAGACATTCTGCATCCCATTTTGGCGTAATTCTTTATGAGAGTGCACTAACTCCACATAGCTTTCAGCTTTGTGATTACCTATGAAGCCGTGAGCAACTGCAACGAAATCGCTCCAAGCCGCTCTCTCCGTCCTGTTCGACAGCTTTGCGAAATCCTCACATTTTATGATTTTCTTGATCTTTGGTTCGACGACTATACCAGCCCTGACCTTAGCTTCGGACCGAGTTCTTACCAAGAACAGTACCTATAACGAAACAAGATGAGGGACCACATTTGGGTGCAACTTCGAGAGAGTGATTCACACTACAATCGTATATTTAGAATATCTACACATTTCTAAACCTTGTTGAGTGGTTTCCGACTGTGTTTGTCTATTCCTTGTGCATTTTTTGTTTTTACCTCTTCATAACGCCGAAAATGATTAAAAATCTTTACATTTCCACATAAAAAGGGTTTTCTTCGTGCTGTTGTAGTGTAAGCGAAAATTGTTCTCAGTGATGTCATTTTTCCACATACTTTGATATAAGCAATTAAAATGTAACACTTAGAAGCCAGGAATTAAAATCGTGTTACATAGTGTTATCTATCAATTCATTTAGAAACCAAGTCACCAAGGTTTTGTACATCATTTCAAAAATGAACTTCAAGCTCCAACATTCAGCAAATTGTGGGAGATGGGTTCATAGAACATAACAGATCGTACACTGTGATAAAACACGCGAATATTTTCCGGCGGGGTCATATTTGATACTTTGTCACCATATTTGAAATGCAGCCTAGACTTCAAAGGCGATTATCATCTGCAGACACCTTTTCAATTACTACAGAGTTGCACTGAGTGTCTCAAAATTCAATCTGTAATAGAATACCCATATAATAGTAATATAATAGCTCGATGAATCGTAATCATGAAAAAACCCTGGGAAATACCTGGCACAGAACGGCACTGCTAGTCGCTATTTTCTCAGCTCAGGAAAAAATCTGATTAAGTGCATCATATCAAAATATCTCATTATGGATAGCAAAGGATTTCCGCGGAAAAATACTCATTTGGCGCTGGAAATAGATGCCGGGGTGAGCAAAAATTAAAGGAAGGTGTCCTCTATTTGGATTAATACAGTTTGCATCTACGAGTCGCTATCTTGAAAATGACTTCGGAAGCAACTTCTAGAAATTACACTCAATTTGGACGTCAGCTTCGGAATCTCTCTTTTTTTTGACAATGCACTCATGAATGCATATTCTACAGTGAAAACCCCTCCCCTAATATTTGGAATTTTGAGTTTTTTATTGCTTGGAAGCTTTGTTCAGAAAATATGGAAACATGTGCCCAATTCAAACTGCCGTCCACTGTTAGACAAAGTTTCTTCTTATCAATAAGCAGATTCCGCGCAAGGGAAAATTCTTTCCCTTGGGTAAACTCATAGAAACCACCAATCTCGGCTTTTCGGTAAAAGGTGATATGCTGTTCAGCCAAGACATGAATCATCTAAAAATTTTGTGCCCATTTGTGTAATTACCTGTAATGAAGTTTCTGAATCCAAGATTGCAGCTGCAAAACAACTCTCCCAACCGAGTTACTGATTGGCTTCCCCGGAGGGGTCAGGCCGTTCAATTGTCACAGGCAATTGTGTTCGGAGAAAAATGTTGGCTCAAAATTGGCTCAAAACTGTTTTCTGGGAGATACACCAGGTCCCGAATACGAATGTGGTATCCGTTTATCAACTTTCGGAGAACTTCGACAAATATGGTTTGCAGCCTCTCACCGATGGCAAATATTCGGAGCAAAATTCGAGTTTTGATAATTTCCAAAACCATTCGACGATTTTCCCTTGAAACAAATGTTCCTGATTTGACTAAAAATTGTCAAATAGGGTTATTTGGTGAGCTGATCTCTAATCTCATTTTTATTCATCGATTTTCCGAAGTTTGCGACTTAATTTGTTCAAAGCTCCCCATAGGAGGAAATTTGAGAGCAAAACGCGGTTTTTGAAAATGTCCGTAATGCTACGACAGATCCGGCCCAAATTGTTTCTTCGGGCGGAGGTATTTCAAGTACTCAACACCAATCAGAGGCCGAATTCGTCAACGATTACAACCCTGCCGATTTGAGGTATAAGTTGGAGTATATTATACCACACTGTGAAGCCGAGGTATACGGTATACCCCGGCTCGTATACTCCACGGAAACGTGGCCCATGATTGATTCGCCTGCGCCATTCAACCAAATCGGCTGACAGGCAAATTTCGTGAAGCCTTTAAAGTAAGTTTTTGGCATGTTTTCCTTTTTCTTATTCCACTACAGCACGTACAGCCTGTGTATTTATAATTTTTGTGACGTTTCCTCTATGGGTCGACCCTTCCGCTAAATGTTTCTCTTTTTCCTCTGTTTATTCGTGCAAATCCACACTTTTTTCAACGTGACTATTTTGCTTTTTGATGACCAGCATACCTCGCTTGCGGTTTCCCATTTTATTTCCGTTCTCACACCAAAATTTTAGAATCTTATAAGCGTTTAATTCGAATTTATTGAATCTTGTGCAGTTGTCAAAATAGCGAAAACAGTATACGAAAATAATAGCGTCCGGTCCGCAATCGCAGACTACGGCTGTTGCATCACGCGACACGATGATAACCTTGCTCGGAGAAAAGTGAATCATGACGGACCAAAAGGTCTTAGACCGGAATGCGGATCCTTGAATTTTTGAGAATTTTCAAAAACGCTTATAATTTCATTGAACCTGCAGCTCGTGGCGAGATACTTCGCATTTCTACCGTTGACGGGCAACTCATCCCCGCGCCCATTCTAAACCAACGTGAAAGGAAACCTCTATTAAGAATCCATATATGATTTGAAGCATTAAAGGTAGTGGTCGCGATCAATTATGCTTTTCTTCTT
This sequence comes from Aplectana chamaeleonis, assembly GCA_029168955.1. Lineage (NCBI taxonomy): Eukaryota > Metazoa > Nematoda > Chromadorea > Rhabditida > Cosmocercidae > Aplectana > Aplectana chamaeleonis. The sequence goes on from JAPDOI010000440.1 coordinate 153,253, forward strand.
TTCCTCTTTGAACCCGTTTCTGGGTTTAGTGTAGTAGGACCTATGAGAAAAATTGCGAAAAAACGCTGTTTCGGGTCGAATTTGAAGCCTGAACTTTCCTGTCTTTGACGGTGCAAAAGTCCACTCCACATCATCAGCATCGATGATCTCTTATGTAAAGAACATCAGCTGGCTTGAAATTGAATTTCAACCAATCAACATTAACCTTCGGACTAACCTGCTCGAATATTTATGTACTCATCTAGTCAGAAACCTTAACTAAAGTGCTTGCTTTCATTGTTCAACTGTTTTTATTAGGTAAATTTGCACTTATTTCTCCCTCTGAATGTCGATGATTTTTGACTGCTCGGCATGAGACTGCGTTTTTTTTGGCGGCGCTGTGCACGTGTGCACGAACTGTCATCTTTAGGCCCTAGAAACTGTAATTCTAGCCCGTTTTTTTATCTTATTTCTCATTTCCCCGCGCTATCTTCATAGTTTTTCAGCTGTTTTCGATCTTAGCTGATTTTTATAGTTTTTTTTTTTTCGATAACGTTTATCATCGTGACTACTCCCTTCAATTGCCCTCAAGAGCTTTTGGGCTCTTTTAGGAATTTCGCCCACCCAGGGGTTTCAACCCCCTGCCCAAGATTGTGGAGCACTTCATGCTGACGGGAATGGGCTGCCCCGCAACTTTGGTCAAATTCTCAAATTTGACTCAAAATTTATATGCGGGGGTTAATCGGGGTGCTAAAAACGGATTTGATGTCCACTTGCCGATGTTGGAAGTTTCAAGGCTGTTTTGTCGATCAAATGGCCAGTACCGTAACCTGCAGTGAACTTCAGAATTCCGACAAACGGACCCCAGACTCATCTTCAGCGCCCAAACTATATACCACATACTAGTTTTCAGCGGAATCTCTCTTTTTTTTGCAAAACACCCTAAAAATCCTGGGTCGAAGATCCCTTACCTTTCCGCGAGACTTTGAAAACGCCTATAACTTCTTGGAACCAGCAGCTCGGGGTAGGATGCTGCGCAGTTTCACTATGGATGCCCAAGAGATACTTACTATACAATTCGTTTTCGCCATTGCGTTTACCTCCAAAAACACTACCCTTGTCAGAGACCTGATTCATCATAACCCAGGGTTCAGGGTCAAGCTTACACTAGGATGATCCCAGTCAGGGATGAGCGGAATAATTTCGGAAAACGGAAATCGAAGCAAGTTTAAAATTTTGGAAATCGGAATTCCGAGGCCCAAAATCTGCCAAAATCGGAAAACGGATCAAAGCATACTCGCTGCTGGCATCGAAAAATGTTTCGTTGAACCTTGTCTTCTATATTATTTTCCTCCCGCATTTCTAAAGTTAGTGTTTTTTCTAAAAAAATTCAATAATTATTTGTATCTGTTAAGCGTCCATGAGCGATATTGGACTCGTTTTAAGGGTGTTTTTTTTGCTAAGTCCTTTTTTCAATCTTTTCAGCTTGTAAACTGCCTAATATATAAGTTTGCCAATTATGAATCTCAAAATTCACGACACAAACCATGAAGCTTTCAAATAAAATAAAGGAAAAAACAAAAAAAAGTTCACATCGAAGACATTCAACACGCCCCACGGCCAGCAAATTCTCATTTTTAATTGTTCACAACAATTTTCATACATAGATGAAGACGCAAATAAACACAGCAGCAGTTAGCTGGGTTTATTTGCTGTATTCATCTATGCTGGTAAGGCGTCCATTAGAATGTGTACGTAAAAGTGCGTGATCGCCGCGAAGCTCAGAAAACGCTCGTAACTTCTTTCAGAGTGGGTCTAGGCAGTTGCGATGGGAATATTCAGACTTTTCGTCTGAAAATGGTTTTAGAAAATTACATTTCATTTTGAGTGGTTACTATGACTCATACAGGTTCCCTTGTCAGATGCACAGCTTCGTTGGGTGGAGCCATGTTCTCCACAACCTTCACCTCTGGGCAGGTGAAGGGGGGGGGGGGGGGAGAACTTCACCATTGGGAAAACCGGTGACAACCGGTGAAACGCCCCGAAAAAGAATGAAAGTGACCCAACACTCATGCAAGTCATTTTCAAGTTTGGGTGGGTGTCACTGCCGGTTTTTCGTCCATAATTATTTTGTGCTTGGAGATAGACCTTTGGTGAAGGTTGTCTTCGGCATCACGATGGAATTGTGCGTCGACTAGTGTTCCCAGCTTGGAAAAATAATTTCTCGACCCTTCAGCCTAATTCTTTTTACGAAACACCAGTTTTTATCCTATAACTCCTTAACCGTCGGAGATAGGGTTTAGTGGAGGCTCTTTTTGAAATCTACGTAAAATTCTGCGTCGAATGGTGTATCGGGTTCCTAACTTTGCTTGCTCCATAAGCCAGCCAGTTCGGTGGAGCCGAGCCCCGTCGTTGGCTCCAGTAGAACTCTGCGTCTCTCATTTGAACCATAGAGGCGAGAGCATCCTACGGAGATTACTATGGAGCTCGGATCCATCGACCTGGCTGGCTTATGGGGCAAGCAAAGTTAGGAACCCGATATATCATTCGACGCAGAATTTTACGCAGATTTCAAAAACGACCTCTATCAAAACCTTATCTCCAATAGTAAAAAGTTATAGGCGAAAAACCGGTGTTCCGTAAAATGAATTAAGCTGAAGGATCGAGAAAATATTTTTACAAACTGGAAACACAAGCCGACGCAGAATTCCATCGAGCTTTCGAAAACATACTTTATCAAACGTCTGTCTCTAAGCACGAACAAGTTATGGACGAAAAACCGATAATTTCAAAAAGCGCTTTACAAACCGAAATAGGCTAGAGTAGCGGGAAAGTGTTTTGTAAAACTGAGAACACTGTTCGATGTTTTCAGAGTTTGATGCAGAAGAACGATGCAGAAAAGGGAATTCCGAAAACAATCTTCACGAAAATGTAAAGGGTAAAAAAGGGTAAAAGGGTCTTAAAGGGTAAAAAAGTTATGAACGAAAAACTGGTTGCTTTTGGTGAAAGAAACGTTATTTCAGAAATTCAAATCGGCTGAGAGATTGGAAACGGGTTTTTCTCAGATTGAAATGGAAGATTTTGGAAATAGTTCCGCTCAGAGAACCGTCTTAAAGGCAGTGGTCACGATGAAAAACATTATCGAAAAAACTACAAAAATCAACTTAGATCAAAAACAGCTGAAAAACTATGAAGGAAGAGCGGTGAAAAACGGTCTAGAATTAGAGTTTCTAGGGCCCAAAGAAGCTAGTTCGTGCACACGTGCACAGCGATGACGAAACAGATCGCAGTCTCATGCCGAGCAGTCAAAAATCATCGACATTCAGAGGACGAAATAAATGCAAATTCAACGAATAAAAACAGTTGAACAATGAAAGCATCACTTCAGTTAATGTTTTTGACTAGATGTGTACATATATTTGAAGGGTCATTGATTGACATTCAATTTCAAGCTAGCTGATGTTCTTGATATAAGAGGTCATCGATGCCGATGATGTGGAGTGGGCTCGTCCACCATCAAAAGACAAGAAAGTTCAGGTTTCAAATTTGGCCCAAAACAGTGGTTTTTTCGCGATTTTTTCTCATAGGTCCTACTACTCGAGACCCAGGTAAGAGTTTCGAGAGAAAAAGGCGACAAGCATATTTGATCGCGACCACTGCGTTTAAAGGGTAAAAATGTTATGAGCGAAGAAAAGGTAGTTTTTTTTTAATTGCTTGGAAAAATATTCCGAAAATTTTTGACTCCAAGAGAGCTCAAAGGAAATTTTTCAGGACCTAGGCAGATAAATTCATTAAGAATAGTGAATTTCGAAAGGAGGTCATCTAACGAAAAAAATGTTTCAAAATTAATTATTAAAAATGAAAATATATTGAATGAACCAAAAACGGGATTAAGAAAACGTCAAATTTTGAAGTTTCAAGTCCATAGGGAACCTTCACCATTCCCGATTCAGGTATCCTAAACAACCTTAACCATTCGGCCCGCTCTCTCCACCCCAACGAGCTTATGGTGAGGAGTATGGGTAGCCTCTAAGGAACCTCATATTCTAAGAGAGCGCAGTTAGCTTTTCGGGCACGATCCTGGAAGGTGACGTCGTGCCGCGCTCTGAACGAGTTTTTACAGCTGAAGGGGTCTTCTTGTAGAGGACCACGACATGGGCAGTAGCCTTGTTGTTGCGGACCCCGCTCCCATCGAAGGGGGTGGCTCAAAAGCGCAAGGCCCGCCCTCCGACGTGAACAAATGAAATCTCGAATTCGTGAAATGAGGGATGGTTTCCGATCTATAGCCCCGTTCTTCCCTCCATTTTCAACTTCTCTCTTTACTCAGGTCAGCTCAGATACATCGGCAGCAAAAAACGGAAGTTACAAACCTCGGACAACTCGTCCACCTTGCTTCCCTAGCTCAATTTTTGAGGGACCATAACTCCGTTTCCAGGGGGTCTTGTTCGATTCCAGAGACATCATTAGAATCATCATGGGACCGTTTTTAAGATAGGCAAAAAAACAGAGACGATTCCGTGGTTGGCCTGTGCTTTTAAAATCAGTGTTCACGATGGAAAAATCTTTACTTCTTTCACAGAAACGTGAGCTTTGAGACCTACCGATGAAAACAGTGAAGAGAGAATCACGAGAAACCATCGGGAAGTGGGTGAAAATCGCGTGGGCCAGTCACCCCATTGGCCCACCCCGCCTCCCAAACTAATCCTTTCTGAAGGGACAGGGGCTCTCTACACACCGAGGGAGGAGTTGCCCCCTTTTTGCAGTTCGAAACGTCACGCTACTCAATGCAAGCGAAGTGGTCCCGAGTGGAATTAGAGCCGCCAAAGGCGGGACAACTCCTCCCTCGGTGTGTAGAGAGACCCTGTCCCCTTTCTGAAGAAGCTTGAACACGTAAACAACCGGTCAGCATAGGTAATGGCTTCAATGAGTAGTAGTGGATAAGGTGAATCACGTTATCACATGGAAAGACTTCATTCCTTCACATCAGTCAATTAATACATTCTCAAAAATAGGACGGCACACAAGAGGTCCTGCTTAGGCGTAAAAAAGTGTTTTCTTGTCACTTGCTGCAATTCTTCCTGACGCTGCTGTCACAGTATGCTGTTGACCTATCATAATCTCTAAGAGGCTGAACATCCAGGATTTATCGTGAACACTGCCTTTAAGTAAATACCAAGGTTGCAAAGGTGGCAAAATAATTTAACAGACGCCGTATAAGGTGTGCGGGACCCAAGTGGGAGAGCGCCGGACGCCGTAGAAGGTGTGCGGGACCCAAGTGGGAGTGCGCAGAACGCCGTAGAAAGTGTGCGGTATCCAAGTGGGAGTGCGCAGGAAGCCGTAGAAAGTGTGCGGGATCCAAGTGGGAGTTTGCCGAACGCTATAGAAAGTTTACGGGACCCGAATGGGAATGCGCCGGGCGCCGTAGAATGTGTACGGGACCCAAATGGTAGTGCGCCAGACGCCGTAGTATGTGTGCGGGACCCAAGTGGGAGAGCGCCGGACGCCATAGAAAGTGGGCGGGATCTAAGTGGGAGAGCGCAGGACGCCGTAGAAAGTGTGCGGGATCTAAGTAGGAGTGCGCAGGACGTCGTATAAGGTGTGCGGGACCCAAGTGGGAGTGCGCAGGACGCCGTAGAAAGTGTGCGGTATCCAAGTGGGAGTGCGCAGGACGCCGTAGAAAGTGTGCAGGATCCAAGTGGGAGTTTGCCGGACGCCATAGAAAGTGTGCAGGACCCGAGTGAGAGTGCGCAGGACGCCGTATAAGGTGTGCGGGCCCCTAGTGACAGTGCGCCGGACGCTGTAGAAAGTGTGCGGGATTCAAGTTTAGAATGTTCAACAAATATTTTATTATTTACAATACAATATTATAATGAAATAATGTTTCTGATGCTGACTGATGTCTAACTCCTACAATAGATAAGATAAATAACAATGGCGATGAACTCGCGCACTTGCATGACCAGACTATGTGAACAAAGAACGTATCACTCGGCAAGAAAGAACAGGCTGATTAAGTATCTTTCACAGGTATTGAGATCGCAACACGGGGATTTAGCCCAGATATTATGATCGACGACAGGCAAAGGAATAAAGAGCACATATTAACGAAAAATTGAAAAAAAACATTCAAAATCATCTCGACCTACCATTCGCTAATGAGACACCGAATACAGTAATCAGAAATAACAGATGCATCAATAAGATGGATCGGGAGGGAGAGGACATAAAGAAAGGGCGAAAGCGGCGAGGGACAGTTCGTAGTCAGCCAGTGAAATCTTATTTGGACTATGACCTCATTCGAGGAGCAATTAGAGCCACACGGCCGAATCGAACGACTGTCCCCGAGCCTCATTATAACTCAACAACGGGAGAAAATAGAAGCACGGCCAATCAGCCAGCCCGTGGATAGAACCGGATTTGTCGCTCGCGCAGGCGACATGAGCGACTCCCACCAGAATGACATCATCACCTCACACCACACGAGGAGGTAGACACACGTTTGGGGAAAGCGACGACGATTGAAAGACGAACGGACACCGCTGAACAGGAGATAATAGGGTCGGTAAACACACAGTGCGCCAGAGAACACGTGAAACAAAGAGAACGCCAGAGGGAAAGTGATAAAAGAAAAAGGGAGAGAGAGCGCAGTTCAATAAATTAGTATAAAAAACAAATAACAATATCGTTGGATGAAAATGGGGTGCTATCTTAGCGGGGGGGCACTATGGCGCGTTGGACTTGACCACGCCCATTTTGCTGTGCCGCACTAAATTTGACCACCTACCCGGGGTTTCCCTCCCCTTCCGAAATCAGGAGAGTCATGGTGGCATGGAAAAATGAGCGTGGCCAAGTGCGATACAACATTCTCCCCCACCGCCCGCTAGTATAGCACCGAAAATGGTTCTGCTGTGTTTACAAAGGAAAGACTCGGAGTTGGGAACTTCCGCCAAACTGAACTCGAGTACGAAACGCATTCTTCAACTATGCGAATCTGCATGACAAGTTGCAGAAGGCTGACGACTTCAAAGTGGATGAATTATAAAAACCGTACGATACGCGAACGCCACGGACCGTAGCTCAACGGTGTGCCGCCTGTGATTACAGCCACACGTCTCAAATGACGTCAACAGTTCTCGACAGTCTCTACGCTAGTCACTTACTGTTCTCCGAATGCGTTCTCTTCTGACTGAAATTGTTCCTTTCGGTTTTTTTCTGTAATAATTTGATGATTTCCAAAAATCGTTCAGAAAGTCAAATATACACGGTGACTTCTAGTAGTAAGATTCTATTCAATGTCGACCCGTGACAAAGGCGTGTCGTACCGTTTTTGTATTCAACTTTCAAAGCGCCCCAAAAGCACCACTTCCGTAACACCTATATGTACAACAAGATACCGATTTCAAGCCAGCATCGATTCAGATTTCACTTCAACTTTGAAGGGCGGAAGTGTGGTTTGGCTAGAGATTGGCAGGCCAGGCATAAGACTCGTCGGAAAGAAACCATCAAGAAAAGATGGCTGAATAGGAGTCGGCTGCGGCAAAGGAGCAGCAGCAGGAGGAGCAGGAGCAGGAGCAGCACCCGGTTGAAGTGCGGAGACGTTCTGACTCAGAAGAGAGAGCAGGACGTCGTTGTTCTGCAGCTGTTGGATGAGCAGCTGCGTGTTCAGCAACTGTTGTGACAGCAAATTCGGCAGCGGCAAGAGTTGTGGACTTACACCATTGTCCACTAAACCTGAAAAGAAGTACAGATAACTTTTCATCTGTGAAACAACATTTAGTGCTTGTGATCTGTCATAAATAACTACTAAGCGTCGTTTTCACTAACATCAGCTCCACCAAAACCTACGTGGACTCTTGAGTGTGCTTTGTTTCCTTAACTGGTATGCTCTAGAGCATCTATAGGTTCTCGAATTCCTTATCACCAACGGTGAATGGTCATTTTTTTTGTCAGAACCCAATCACCAGTCATATTTCGCTCAGGCTCACCGTTCCGCTGCTGGTGATAATCGGAAACGAAAGCTCACTAGAGACTTCCCAGAGTCTACCTCGAAAATCCTCTCCCAAAGGATGGCTGGGTCTGCTTCTGTTACTGAGGAACAGGTCTACTCATGGGAGGTTTAGCTTGCTCCTTGACTCTTAGCAACACGACTGTTTCGTAGGTCACTACTGACTATGGACCACCCAGAACACAAATTGTCGGTGAGATAGGAAAGAAAAAATTGGAATTTTTCATTTTACTCAATGTGCGTCGGCAGATCAAAAAATACGATAGCAGATGTTTACCATATTTAAAATGCCATTCAATGCACATTTACCTAACGTGATCTGCCCAAAAACTGGAAACAGGCTTCAAATTTCTGAAAAAGCTTCCTGGCAAAAGTAAAGATTTGGCAATGTCATTAAACAGTCAAAAAAAGTTTCAAAAATATCTTGAAATATTTTGAAAAAAATGATTTGGCGTACAATAGCCGGGAGTGATAAAAAAGTTAGGAAATGAAGAGAAAATACAAAAAAATACGATTTGGTTCTCGATCCTTTTACAAGCTTCTCCGTTAAACTGATCAAAACAAAATCAAGCTCGATATTGAATGGAGCGTCGCGCTCGTCTAGCTTGACTTATGCTGGTTCCCTTATTACAGCTTTCAAAAATGGCTCAATGGTTTCGTTGCGCGCTTGGTTCTGTTTTGATAAGTTTAACGGAGAAGACTGTGAAATTATTGACAACCAAATCGCATTTTTGGTTATTTCACTTCATTTCCTAACTTTTCTGTTACTCCAGACTATTTTACGCCAAATCATTTTTTATACTTCAAGATAATTTTGAAACTTCTTTTTACCATTACCAAATCGTTACTTTTGAAGGAAGCTAAATTTTCAGAAATTCCATATTACATATTTTCCCAAAGGTTCCCTTTCTAACTTCAATTTTGGTCCACGATTCTCATTTTGGAATGATGAAACATTTAACAGGCGATATTGTCGTACGAGTACAACTTTTGAAACCTATGACCCACAGCCAAAAAATACCACTCAATGCCGCATTTTGTGCAACATGTGAAAAATCGATATTATTGATCATTAATATTTGATTTTGCATGATGAGAAGAATTTCCCAAACAAGTGACTAAGAGCGATCAACAATCGAAAATCATTGCGGCATTTTGTGCAAGAGGTGAAAAAATCTATATTATTGATTGGTATTTATCTATAATGACTGATGAGCGAAATTCCCCAACCAAGAAACCCAATCCCATCAGCTGTCACCACTCCTCACCGCATTTTGTGGAAAAAGCGAGAATGTCGATAATATTGATTATCGATCGATGACGTGCCATGAGTGCGGATTCGGACAAGTTCAGTACTTACCTCCGGCGGCCTGTGTTAATTGGCCGCCGGAGGTAAGTACTGAACTTGTAAAAAAAAACAATCGAACTGATATTTTAGTCCTACACATTATTTCTGCGTTGTCTGGAGTATTGAAACCATGCGGTAATACATTAAGGTCGCTTCGGTTTTTCTACAACGTATGTACTTTTTTTGCTTCTTCCTATGCGTGAGAAATTTTCGACTGCTGTATATTTCTGTTACGAACCATCCCATTCATTGTTTTTGCACGTTGAGCATTTCAAATTACTTGTATGGGTTTGGTGCACAGATGGCGGAAGGTGCACAGAAAGCGATGAGTTTCGTGCCAGTTCGGTTGGCCAAATGTGACGCGCGCAACGCTTAGAGGGTTTTAGAAGCCGGATCCCGCTTCGGTGCGATTTCTGACGACCTCTGACGCTCCACACTGAAAACCACTCTCTGAATGCCGCGCGACCAATCCAGGCAACAACGTATTGCTACGTATATCCCGCGACAGTGCACACTTACTTTGCAATATTGCCTATGGTGGGGGTAGCCGCAAACCATATGGTCGCGGTCCACGGGATAGGGGCTGTCTACATACCGAGGGAGGAGTTGTCCTGTTTTTGCAGTTTGAAAGGTCACGCCACTCAACGCGAGCAAAGTAGTCCCGAGTGGAATTGGAGTCGCGAATGGCCGGACAACCCCTCCCTCGGTGCGTAGAGAGCCTCTGTACCGCGGTCCACTCAGCAGGCCGCACGCCTGTCTGGCGCGCTTATCGATCGCCGCATTTCTCGTGGGCGCACACGACGCAGCGCAGGCTGCTGAGGTGTCCGCAGCTGGATGTTTCGTGGTTACTCCCCGCATATATATATATATATATATATATATATATATATATATATATATATATATATATATATATATATATATATATATATATATATATATATATATATATATATATATATATATATATATATATATATATATATATATATATATATATATATATATATATATATATATATATATATATATATATATATATATATATATATATATATATATATATATATATATATATATATATATATATATAGATATATATAGATATATATAGATATATATATACATATATATAAGTATTTAAATAAAGAATCATTGGGAGAAATCGAATATTTACCGAATCCGAGTTTCAGTTTCATCTAGGATTAAAGAAATAACTAGTGCAAATTTACTAAAGAATGAAAACGTAGGCAAATTTATCCAGATTTCATTAGCAATCGCCACACGGTCGTCACCCCGCGCCCCACAGCCAAGCGCGGAGTTCGATCACGAGCGGGCACAACAGAACCTTCAATGCTCAGCGCGACTGACTCCAGGGCCCTAGTTATACATCGGCGTTTCACAGCCCTGGTTTTTCCGGGCGTCTACAATTGGTCAGGTTTCAAAATTGACCAATCGCAGACCTGCAGCGGAAGGCAGCGGCAGCGAAACGCCGATGTATGGCTAGGGCCTGAAGACGACGCGATGCCGGCCCGCGACGCGACCTGATCGATATGAGACGCTACCGCGTGACCGGGTCGCGGCGCAATCGAACTCCAAAAAATGCCTAAGCCGGTGCGTTCGCGTCGGCGATGAAAAACCGCAAGCGTGGCGTTTAGCCAGCCAAACTGGTATGAGGCTCGTTGTTTCCCAGGTATTCGATCAATAGGTCTCTTCAAAAGAGAGGTCTCACAAGGGAAGTATAAGAAGCGTAGGTCTGAACGGTAGAAATATTATGTCATGTGGGAATTTTCACGCATTACATGGTAAAATAGTGTAGGCGGCCCGCCGCGAAGGTTAGATCTGAAGATTATAAGCTCCGAAAATTTGCCAGCCATCGACCTCCTCCTAGTCTATGAGTTGTTAAGCGGTGAAGTCAACAGAATCGACGGCGCAAAGGGAGGAAGGGGCAGTGGTGGGCATGTGACCAAGGTTCGAATCTCCTCCAGCACTGCTTTCTTGCAAATTCACGGAACTTTCATATTTTGATCAAAAATTATATCGCAAATGTCATCTTATTCTTTTGCTGCGCGATAGAGCCATATCGACAGTGAAACAGACTCGGGCACGAAGGATTTAAGGTTTTGTTCCCCATCAAAGATTTCTTTTGTTTTGGAGAACTTAAATGATTTGGAAGTATTAACATCCCATATTTTTAACAACCTTATCACTTTATGGGACGCAAAATACATAACCATTTTTTTCACCAATGGTAATTCGGCACTTAATGCATCAAACATAAGCAAATTCCACAATAGGGACAGCGAGTGAACGCGATAGGCCCCTGGCAACCTATCTCTTCACAGGGGCAGAGCGCTACTGGGAATTCGAGATCAGTTGGAGTTCTGAATGGATCCGGACGGATAAGAACGCAGCCGGCCTTCAAGGCAGTGTCCACGATAAATTTCGTCCTCGGCTTTTGGCTGGAAATCGAAAGTTCAGGATCTCGTTGGAGCACTGGGGTCGAAATAACGAACGAAAACGTGCCCGAAAGGGCTCCATACGGCTCCGAAGTGCGTTCGCGCTAGCCCTTTTGCTCGCGATCGAGTTTTCCGAGGAACAGTTTGGTCCGTTTCTACATTAGCATTGGAGCGCGAGCGCGGCTGAGTGTTAGCTTTGGGGCGCATTTGCGCACGCTGTCTACTTCAGACCCATGCCCGCGGAACTCACCCATCGTTGAAATGTGGCTTCCAAGAAGAAGAGCTGATCTTGGATGTTTTGCTGCGTTTTTCACGATTCTTTCTTCACTGATAAAACAGTCAGACTCTGAACCATCGTTTTCTGGTGGAAACTCGAAAACGATTTTTATCGTGGACACTGCCTTTAAAGGCATCGTCCACGCCGAAAATCGTATATTATTTTAAATGACCTAAAATTTAAAATTTCGAAGAGCAATAGTAGAGTGAAATCGCTTGAGCAGCGCTTTCGAGTAGCTGAAAAACCCAATGTCTGCCAGCTGAACCAAGCTTGTTACGCCAGGCGGTTTCGTCAAAATCTGCAAGTTTTTTCTCCGCCGGCACAAGAGCCTGTATCGCGCTTTGATTAGAAAAATCACTCCTTGAGTTGAGAAAGAGGACACGATTCTCCGGCATTTGCTGGACGAAAACATTCTCGAAAAACACAAGTGTTGTTAACGTCTTCATGATATGGGATGTTCCACTGACAACGTAAAGTTTCTTCGTCCTGATTATACCCTTCAATGGGGAGCGACCACCCGGCTCTAATTGGACAAAGAATTTCTCCGACCTTGCCTGATGGGAAAATGAGGGGCATGACGGTCAGACTACGGGTGGTCGCAGAAGTTGACTGCAACAAGCGCACCGTCTTCTGCCACATAAGCCCAGTTTTGAATGCAGGTGGTCGCTGCGGCCATGCGAGGGACAACTGTTCCTTTTTCATCGCGCGTAATGGAAAGCCGCTCCAATTGTGATCGCTTCGTGGCAAGCGTCCTACATCGCTGGGTCGCGGCGACGAAATCCTGTGTTTTACTGCTTCGCTGTTGGAGGAGCGATTCACGATGGTCGCTGATCATCGCTCCATCGCTGCCATTATGCCAGCGATGGAGCGATTGCCAGCGAATGACACGTTTCGTCTAGTGAATATTGACCCTTTCACATGACAAGATCAGTGTTTACAAGTCGAAACGTGTTATTGATGGCTACCAGCCATCAATTTCACTGACTGATTGAATTTCTTCGATCATCCGTGAGGCTGTGCACTATGAACAGAATCGCTGCCGCTGTCACATCGCTGCAGGAGCGGGTGCAAAATCGCTGCGATGAAAAACAGCAGCGATGCAGCCAAAACTAGGCTTTAATGGTTCTCGTAACTTGTTCAAAATATGTGGGTTAATACTTCCCAATCATATAAGTTTCCCAAAACAATGGGAAAACTTTGATGGGAAACAAAACCTTGAATCCATTCTACCCGGGTCTATTTCACTGTCGATATGGCTCTATCGTGCAGCAAAAGGATAAGATGACATTTGCGATATAATTTTTGATTAAAATATGAAAGTTCCGTGAATTTGCAAAAAAAGGAGCTCTGGGGGAGGTTCGAACCCTGGTCACATGCCCACCACTGCCACTTCCTCCCTTTGCGCCTTCGATGCTGTTGACTCGAACGCTCAACAATTCATAGATTAGGAGGAGGTCGATGGTCGGCAAACTTTCGGAGCTTATAACTCCTTCAGATCTATCTTGCGCTGCGGGCCGCCTACACTGTTTTACCAAGTAATGCGTGAACATTCCCACACGACATTAGATTTCTACCGTTTAGACGTACGCTTCTTATACTTCCCTTGTCAGGCAGAAAATGGTCACTCAACCGGTCACTTTTTCGACGAAATTCAGTGCAAATCATAGTGACCGGTTGTGTCCCCGACAAGTTTTGGGGGCGGAGCTCGGTTTTCACCACCCGGTCAGCCTAATCGAGATTCGAAACGCAGTTCCTTATGACCCGGGCAACCTCTAGCCATGGCACATTGAATCCTCAATCAAACCCGCGCCGTATACGGCGCACAATCTTGCATAGAGTAACTGCGCCGCCGGCTGGAGTGATCAAGTGGACTTGCACTCGCTCAAGTCCTTGGATCATGAAAGCGAGGGGTTCCCATGTCAATCGATAGGGCATGGAAGGAACACACGCTGGATCTCTACCCATAGCTCAATTTTTGTGAGAGGGCCCACACTCTTGCCGGGAGATGGACCCGAACTAGACTCTAGGTAATCGATAGAGCGCATCCAAGTAGAGAAGGGGGCAGAACCGGGCGCGTTGAGGCCCCGGTCATAGTTGGATGAGCCGACGTCTCCAGCCCGGTCGATACACACAGAATGCATTGGAAATGGGATGCAAAAATCACTCGGTGTATCCCCCCGCACCCCCCAACACCCCCCAACACCCACCCGGTCGATACGTATGAACAACATGGTGAGGTGAAGCTGAGAAAATCACTCGCTGTATCCCCCCAACCCCCCAACACCCCCAACACCCCCGCACCCCCAACACCCCCCGCACCCCCAACACCCCCGCACCCCCCAACACCCCCACTAACACCCCCCGCACCCCCCGGTCGATACGTATGTTTAAAATGATGGAGTGAGGTTGAGAAAATCACTCGGTGTATCCGACGCGGTCGATATCCATGCAATACGTGGATGACGGCGGATGAGAAAATCACCGGGTGGGCGGGCCTATGATAAAACATTGCGTATCACACAGGTGCAATCCTGTTGGCCACGTAATCATCGTCATATCTAGTTGGATGCACCGAGTGATTTTCTCAACCTCACTCCATCATTTTAAACATATGTATCGACCGGGTGGGTGTTGGGGGGGGTGCGGGGGGGGGGGATACAGTTGCAAATAGCACCAACTCTGACCGGGGCCTGACACGTCATCACTGGTCTGAGCACCCTCGCACCTCGGCGTCACTGGCCCCCGCATCTATGCTACTGGTGAGTGACTATGACGCTGTCCAGTTGGGTTCCCATTTCTACCTGAGCGTGTACAGTTCACCTGTACAGTTCACCTCCGCACTGCCATTCAGTCCGCAAAGTGCACGATGATTGCTAAATCGTGCTGTGGCGCGGTTCCGAGTATCCTCAGACAGATATGTAGGATCACCCGGGCGGTGGGATCACTTGGGCACCAAAGGCAAAAACCGCCCGGGTGATCCCACATCCCTGTCTGAGGATACTCGCAACCGTGCCGCAGCACAATTTCGCAATCAGCGTGCACTTTGCGGACTGAACGGCAGTGCGAAGGTGAACTGTAGTAGTCCTTGCAAAACAAAGTATACCCTTTATTTTAGTGCAAAATTTTTTTGCTCATTCGCGTGTGTAGGCGGAGCGATGGGAGAGACAGCGAGAAAGACTGGGTAAGAAGGACAAGCAGCATAAGCGCACACACGCTCGCGATGTACCCGAGTAAATATGGCTACGAAATAGAGGGTATAAGCCAGCAAAAAAGCCGATTGAGAGAAGCTTCCGAATTTGATGTCGAAATCATACCTTTGAGAGCTGCTATGCTTGGATCAAGCACTGGCTCCACTGGTTTGGTATACGTTGGTGGATAGAAGGCCGAGAATGCTTCCGGCATTGTAACATCCGGATGAATCGGGGGTGGCTTCGACGCCGTCAAAGGTCCAAAGTCAGGTGGAGGAGGCTGTAAAAAACACATTTATTCGAAAGTACAACAGATTCTGTATCATTTAACTACAAACTAACTTACCTCAGGAGCTCGGAAAGGCAGAGTCGTAGGGGCTGTAGTGATGGTAGTGGCCTGTGGGATCCCGTATGGAGATGTGGGAAGTTTGCTAAGAATACCAGGGACACTCCACTGGCTGTAGGTGGACAACGGCCCAACAGAAGTGACATTGACCGGAGGAGAGTTATCTGAAAACGGTCAATTAGCCAAAGGAAAACTGAAGACCGAGTTTTCGGTACAGATAATAAAATCTATTCATGGCTTGCAAGATGGAGACCACCATAGTCATGCATATTTTTCCTCTGAATGTCTCATTTCTTAGTAGTAGGCAGCGATGGCCTTAGTCGTACCAGTGATAGACGTAAGGAAACCTTTCGAACACTCCAAAGAATGGCTAGACTCCAACACACCAATTTATAAATCTTTTTTCCCGGACCAACTTACTCGTAATGCACTCACTCGCATAGATATTCGGCAAAGAGAACTCAATTCTTCGGCTGCTATCAGAACTGTCCGAATCCGTGTCCACGTTAACGGGACTCTCCGACAATCGCCCAGCCTGGTACGCTTCACAATTGTCCAGATGAATCTTCAGTCCAACCTTTTGGGCATAACTCTTACCGCAAGCGCTGCACGAGTATCTGCAATGTGCGCATTCAATCGCGCATGATTTCCTGCTTTTCGTCGCTTTACTGATAAAACTCACGGTTTTTCACCAGTATGCACTCGTTGATGAACCTGCATGTTTCCTTGATTTGTGAAACATTTGTCACAGAATTGGCACCTGAAAAAAAGCAGGTCTTCATCAGCTTCAAGATGTATGAGGTTGGAAGAACTACTTCTCACAACTCGGTGGTCTTATCAGCCCCTACAGCGTCTTCCTCATGCTGCCTTTTTTTCTCAAAATATTCAGGTCTCTCCCTATGTCATTCTTGAAATTATTCCATCGCTGCCCAGTGCGAAAGAGGTGGTTTGAACTCTACCTATGCCCAGTAAGAACGGAACGGGATTCATAGGGTTCTAGCCTAGATCTACCTAAACGGTCGTTCTCCCGTATGTAGTCTGGTGTGGACGTACAAGCTGCTAGCGTAGGCGTATCGCTTGCCGCAGAACTTGCACACGTAGTCCGCCGAGCCGGTGTTGCTAGTCTTCTTATCAGGAGTAGTGGTGATTGGCGTCGATTGCAAAGACGTCGGCGACTCAGTGGCTACCGCGGAGGCATGTGTGGCCTCATGGGCAATCAGCTGCGACTTCTGAAATGAACTGTTTGTAATTTCGTATCCCGATTTTGAATAGCAGATTTACTCCACCTCTTATACCCAATTTCACTGATTCCCTTAGTAGCCTTACACATAATTCGCGAATACTAGAAAACAGGTCAACCCATATTTCTATACATAATCCTCCAAGCACAAGATAGAATACCATAATATGTTTAATTGAAGAGCACTCTAGCGAATCCAGCGGACTTTAACAAAAGAGTATGCATCAATTTAGCGAATGTTAGAATCTACATGTCGCCGCTTCGGCGGGCGGAACGTCGACAACTTGCGGGAGGATCGCTGGTCTATGACGGGCGATTCGCGGGATACTGACAAGCAGATGGCTAGTTTTTGGCGGCGGATCGCTAACAGCTAACGGTCGGATAGCTGGCCTATGCCGGGCATGTGGCCGGGAGAAGTCGTTCCGCCTGCCAATTCCGTCCATCCGTCCGCCAGCCCGCCGCGCCTATTGCGAAAGTAGGGAGAAATAAATTTGAGACAATGAATTCCAATTCTTTCCCACTAGGGTTTCAACCTTGTTCATACCATTTAGCTCTAGAGCAGAATTTAAACTGTGTTAAATTACCTGGATGAAACTCCTTCCACATGTTCCACAGGAGTAGGGTCTTTCGCCTGTATGGGTGCGCTCATGAGATTGCAAGTTGCCTTGACTAGCGAAAGCCTTAGGGCAATAGCTGCACCTGTACGGCCGCTCTCCAGTATGCGTTCTGACATGTACCTGCAAAAGTAAGGATATTGACTTGATTATAATGCTTTTCAGAGGTTTTGAACTATTTGACACAGATTCGGGCTTATTCTGGCAACAAGGCCCCCTGACCTCGTTGTTAACGCACCTGATGCTGACTGCACCTATAACTTCTCGTGCTGCGTTATGCCCGAAATGGGCGGAGCGGGGCGGAGTCGGCTGTCACCAATTGCCCAGGTGGCCGGTCGTAAACGGAGGCGCGAGCAACGCAATTATAGCGATGCACTCACTACGACAGCGTCGACCAACCAACGAGCCATTCAAGCCAATTGACGAGGGGCAAAAAGGAGAGAAATTAAATTGTGGTGAGATAGGACAATATCAACCGTAAAGGAGTCACTCTATTCGGTTGGTCTGTGACAGTACATAAATGATCCGTGCTTAAAAAAAACTTTCTGTGAATCTCTTACAAGGGAACTACTTACTATAAGTCATACTAACCATTCCAAATGAAATATGCTTTACTAGAGCCATTTTTGGACGTAAAGTCCGAATATGCCCATCGCAGCTGCCTAGACTCATAGTAAAAGAAGGTATAGGCATTTTTTTCTCTGATTTTCGTACCTATTCTACCCTCCAAAAAGCGCAGTAGTCTTCCGAAAATTCGGGAACGGACCTCATAATCGTGTACAGGGCCCAAAACTACTTCCCCTGACAAAGTTTGTTTTACATGTTTTGAGCAGAATCCGGAGAACAATTCAAAAACAATATAAAAATTAAATGATGGTACCTCGCCGCGAAGCTTTAAAAACGCTCATACTCTGAGAGAACTGGCCGCTGTAGTACCGCAATCGTGCCGCAGTCCCCATAGTTCCGCAGTCGTACCGCAATGACGATGCAGTGGGCTCGCACTTGTGTCAAATACCGCAATAGCGCCGCAATGATTGCGGTACTATTGCGGAGCTACTGCGGCAAAATTACAGTGCTGCTGAAACCAGCCTTGCCATTTATCGATTCACTCAACCCGGCTTGCCACGCTTCTCATTCACTCGTCTTCGCCTTTCAGTTCTGCAGGAACGAAAGCGTGTCTCTTGCTTTTCTCAAAAATCATTACCTCTCTTAGGGAAACACTGACACATTAATCCTCCTCAGTTGTATAAGGGTTTATGTTGACAAAGTTTTGAATCATTTTTTCTCGTGAAAGTTTAGAATAATTTTTTGAGCTTAAAGTCTCAGTCCAACCTCAGGGGTAGAATTTGATATTAAAATCCGCCCACCGTGAATAGCAACCCTGCTAAGCGCGAGATCTCAATTCGATCAAATAAGTGAGAAACTACAGATAAAAGGTCGGCTCCGCCCCTAATACCCTAAAAACTTAATTAGGCGTTTTGCTCCAAATAGAGAACTAAAATCTTCGCGAACGGAAAAGTCGGTTTGTATGGCAATGCTCAAAGGCAAAACGTACAATAGCAGAACTCTGGGTTCCCTTTCCGGGATGGTGTGCGCGGTTAGGGTTTTGGGGGTATCGTGGGCGGGGTCGACATTTTCCCTGTAGTTTCTCACTTATTTGAGCGAATTGAGATCTCGCGCTTGGCAGGGTTGCTATTCACGGTGGGCGGACTATAATATCAAATTTTTCCCCCGAGGTTGGACTGTGCCTTCAAGAAGCTTTTTGAGTTTTGAACTTTTGAGTTTTTTGAGCACATTCGGCCACACTTCCCTGAATTCACAAACCTGAGTTCTATAATATGCGCATTCTGTGTGAAGCCGAGGTCCCATAGTTCTCTCGTGTGTTTCCAGGTATAAGCGGATTTTTTTCTAAACTTTTTAGAGGCTGTGTCCACGATAGAAAGCCGTATTCTAGTTTTCTATGTTTTTCAGTAGGCAAGTTCTCGATGTAGAGGATAATTGGGAAACGTCCCTATAGAACTTTTGAAAGCCGAATAAAAAAGTTCTTTTAAAAAAACCATGTATTTACGCCTGTTGGTGTGTTTTGCGTCCTGCAGACAAAACGTCAGACTAAACGTCGCAAATTGTTTTGAGCTTTGAAATTGTTAGGTAAGTGACTTTGCTTTCTGTTTCGTGTACTTGAAACTCTTGAAAAAATAAGGAAGTTGAATGCTCATGTTTGGATCTTACAATTTCCCGGAATAAAGAGTACTCAAACATTCGGCAACAGTTCCTTTAGTACTAGAAACTATGGACCATATGGCTTGGGCGGGGTGATCCAATGGGTCGACTGGTTCACGAGATTTTCACACGATTCCTGACTGTTTTTCGAATTACTTCCATCCCTACTATTCTCAGAAGGACCTAAAGCTTACTTTTCTGCGAAAAACGGGCAATTTTCTCATCGTGAGCACTGCCTTTGAATTGGATTTTGAGAAACGAATGACCATCTTACTAGCGAAGTTTACAAAGCGTAGATCGGATCTGCGGAAACGAAACGTAATGCCAGTATCTCTTGTACATCTATAGTAAAACTTTGCAGTACCACGCCCCAAGCTGCTGGTTCCAAAAAGTTCATTCATTCATTCATTGAGTACGTCGTATAAAACAGACGCTAGAAAAAGTCGCGAAATTTCAGAAAACAATACGAATTACAAGCATATCTAAGACTTCAGTAAAATTTCAGCCATTCCCCGTTTAAATGACTTCGTAAACCTGGCAGTGAGGGTGGTTTTCCCCACGCGCAGATACGATGACCCCACTGAGTTATGAGCTTTGCTAAAATTTCACGATAAGGTAAAGGGATATCAGGAGGTATTTGGGATGTTTCGAAAAAGAAATCGGATTTGCTCAAAACTTGTATGTAAGGGTATTCTAGGGTGCCGAAAACGAATCTGGGGTCTGTTTGTCGAAATGGTAGAAGTACACCTCCTATTAGAAGTACACCTCTAATTGAAGTACAATACCGCCGCTATCCAAAGGAAAAAATGGGAAAAGTGGGCAACTAAAGCGTCTTTCGATCCCAACACGCCTCAAAGTGCTCCGTTTTTAATTTCGAAAGGACCAAAATGTTCACCGTGCCACAATCTATCTAACTATATGAGACAAATTTGGAATTCACTGATGAAAACGCCTTCTTAATATGAAGTTAGTTATGAATTTGATAATGTTATCACAAGATAATGAGCCCATTCGATCAAAAACAACCGTACCCGATCTCTAGCATGGTCAAAATGAAAATGTATTCCGCCTTGAAAAATAATGTTGCTCTCAAATGTCGCAAAATAATATCACACTATCGACTAGATCGCAACATGCCGTACATTTCAGCGCTTTCGAAATTGAAAACGGAGCACTTTGAGGCGATTTGTGGTCGAAAGACGGTTTAGTAGCCCACTTTGCCCATTTCGCCCATTTTTTCCCTTAGATAGCGGCGGTATTGTACATCTAAAATAGAGGCCTGTGGATTAGGAGTGCATTTACCCCTAAAAGAGAAAATCCGGTATATTAATTAGGTGTTGCAAACGAAGGGTTTACTCTTCCTCGGTAGCTACTCACCTAAGTTGCCTTCATTAATTTGAATATTCACTCCACTAGGATGATGCCAAGTCTATTCACTCTCTGGTCCCTTACCAAAGATTTTCTCACTTTGAGACGACACCCACCGCGTCGCTCGTTGCTGGAAGTATGCACTAGGCCTCACGAAGGCATTTTTCAGACGAGCTGACCGACGACTGAGAGGCAGCTAACTGGAATATTGTTCCCAATTGGGCTGATATTCGTGGTAATCTATTCACGAATCCGAAAAACCTTCGCGGCGGCCGGTCAACATGCCCACCGGCCCCGTGGGTAAGCAGTCTCATTCGGATAAACATGAATTACTCTGTGGAAGCAATACAAATTGTATTAATTCTACTGTGACAAAAAATTGAGTGTAATCGTTCCATACCAAAAGTAAATAGACTTTCAAAATAGACACAAGTTCATCGGAGAATAGATATGCAGGAACAAATAGCTGCATGTAATACCATGTAGCTGTGCTTTCTCGTGAACTATAGTGCCAACGTAACTACACAGCACGTATTCGTGGTTTAGGCAGCCGATTCTTTGGCGTCTAGTGTGTGGATATTGCTACTGAAAGTGAATTAAATCTATGGGCCACGGGAAGATACTTTATTCATTAGAGATTGTGTAAGAATCAAGAAGACGTGGCCAATAATGACTTAGTGATAGCAGAAATGGCTTGGAAACAAAATTATAGGCTCAGCAGGAGCGCCAAAGCTGAGACGAAGGCGCTATTGCGGTACGATTGCGGGGCTATTGCGGCAAGGTCGTGGCTGCCCGCAATCGTACCGCAATAGTGCCTCTGCGGTGCCGGCCGGCGCCGCAGAGGCACGATTGCGGTACGATTGCGGTACGATTGCGGGCAGTTCTCTCAGAGTAACTTCTTCCAGAACGAGTCTAGGCAGCTGCGATGGGCATATTCGTATTTACGTCCGAAAATGGTTTTAGAACATTTCATTCTTAATGGTTAGTATGACTTATAATAGTTCCCTTGTTAGGCATTTAGCCGCTGAGTATGGAATATTGGACCACTGTCCTTCCCCTACAATATATTAAAATTGCGCTCTCAAACTCAATGGTTTTTGGTGCAAGCCTTCCTTGTTAATGAATTCAGTTTTCCTTTTTTTAAATTATCGATTCATATCTGATTCACTCGAGGGTTTGGATAATGTTCTTTTTTTCACATCGAGTCTTTAGTAATTTATTCCGTTTTTCAAATTTTGGAGTCATTTGGTAAAATACCGCTGCTAATTTCTAGAAACAGTTACCTTCATAGCAACCTATATAAAATTGGATCGATTGGCTTGCGTAGCTCGTTAGTTGGTCCAAGCGGCCGTAGTGAGAGCGACGCTATAATTCCGTTCCTCGCACCTTCGTTCGCACCTCGTTTTACGACCGGCCACCTGGGCAGTTGGTGACAGCCCACTCCGCCCCTGCCCCGCCCATTTCGGGCATAACGCTTACCCCCCATAACTTCTCACCTGCAAGCTGCCAGCATAGGCGAAACTCTTTCCGCAGAATCGGCACACGTGCTTCCTCTCATTCTGCTCATGAACTTGCTTCACGTGCAACTTCAGGTAGTTTTTCAACGTAAAAGTTTTCGGACAGAATTCACACTGAAATTAAACTCTTATTACACTATGTAACAAAATTTCACTTTTTTTCTGTTCTTGGATTCAAATTCTGTTTTCCTAACCCTTTAGGTCTAGAACAGACAGGAAATCGCTATTATCCCAGGAAAACTTCGCTTTTGTGACTAGGATAATGAAACTCAGAAAATGGCGTATTCATGTAAGACAATTTTTGTTCCTGACTTCAAGAAGTTATATTTCAATTGCTTATGTCTAAAGTATGTGAAAAATATTTTCCTTAAACACAAACTTTGCTTACACGACAACAGCACGAAAAAACCCGTTTTTCGTGAAAATAGAAAGATTTTCATTCATTTCCGGCACTATGTCCAGGTAAAAACAAAAAATGCACAGAGAATAGACAAACACAGTCGGAATCCAGTCAATAAGGTTCAGAAATGTGTAGATTTTCTAGATTTCCGATTTTACTGTGAATCACTCGCACAAAATTGCACCCAAATGTAGTTCCCCCTCATGGTTTCGTTATACAGTCTTTGGTAACGACGTTCAAAGTCCAATATATCTTGATGAAAGGGCTCACCTTGCTCGTTGATTTTGTCAAGATGGGAATCAATGATATGGACTTTCAGAGACATTCTGCATCCCATTTTGGCGTAATTCTTTTTGAGAGTGCACCAACTCCACATAAATTTCAGCTTTGTTATCACCTGGTAAGCCGTGAACAACTGCAACGAAATTGCTCCAAGCCGTTCTCTCCGTCCTGTTTAACAGCTTTGCAAAATCCTCACACATTTTGTGATCCTCTTGATCTGTGGTCCGACGATTATACCAGCCCTGACCTTAGCCTCGGGCAGAGTCTACTTTTTGGTGCAACTTCGACAGAGTGATTCACACTACAATCGTAAATCTAGAAAATCTGCACTCTTCTAAACCTTTTTGAGTGCTTTCTGGCCGTGTTCGTCTATTCCTTGTGCATTTTTTGTTTTTACCTGTTCATAATGCCGAAAATGAATAAAAATCCTTCAATTTCCACAAAAAGGGGTTTTCTTCGTGCTGTTGTAGTGTAATTGAAGCTTATTCTCAACGAAGTCATTTTTCACACACTTTGGACATAAGAAATTGAAATATAATACTTAGAAGCCAGGAACAAAAATCGTGTTACATAGTGTTATCAATAAAGGAGAGTTCCTCATACGAATAGACAATTCCAATAAGAATCATCAGCTGACCTGAAACGTCTTCTCTCCGTGTGTCTTCTTGTGAGTGTACAGGGCACTTGGTGATGAAAGGCATTTGTCACACTTCGGGCATTTGTAGTTACGGATTCCTGGAATGCAGTGGACATTATATTCGATTCCATTTCCTACTCTTAATCGCCCATAATAATGTTCTCCCCTACCTGAATTCCAACCCAAAGAGCATTGCTTATGGTTAGGCTTTATATTCCCACAATAATTGAGGAAATGCTGAGCTAATTGCAACAAATACTCATGAAATCGGCCGAAACAAGTCTGAGTTAGCCCAATACGGCCCCAAATTTGAATCCTTCAAGTTGGCTAAGTCCATACAATCTTCTCCAAAAGGAATCGCCTGTAACCTACCAAGCATTCACCACGAACCTGGATTTTACCGAGTATTTGCGCGAAAAGAGAGCGAGCCGCGGAAACTTCGCGAAAATGACGCGATGTTACTGAGAGGTGCCTGCCGCGAATGTTCCGCGAAAACACCGCGAATCAACTTCGAAAGCACCACTGAAATGATGGAAATTTACCGAGAAGTCTGCCGCAAAAAAAAACATGTAAATGCCGCAATAATTAATTGAAATGAGAGCGCCTAGTGCAGAAGGGGAGCCCTTTTGTCTATTCGAGGCAGTGGAATCTCAGCAGAATCCAGGCAATGCCTTGGTTCTACCCTGGATATGCCGGGAATCTGTCGCTTCGGATCCGGTGCGGCACCAGGGAGGCAGCTTCCCGACAAGATCTCGGTAGCATCCAAGCATTTCCTGAGTGAGAGGTTATCTATTGGCATAAAAATTTCTTGTGGTTCCGTACACGATAATTCTTTCCGTTCAAGACAGGCACCTCACGTGCAGAGAACCATATTCTATTCTCTCATGCTTTTGAGTGAGTACGTCTCTCTATTGAATGAAATTGGAGAAAGGGCTTTCCGAAAACCGCAATTCGTGAAGAAAACCAAGGCTCAATGTGGCAGTGGCGTGGAATTGTCCCTATCGATACTTGAGCTACTGCGCTTTGTCGCGAGGGATTCTTACCGACACAGGATGGGGATGGACAAATCGTGATAGATGCCTGACAACGGTCCAGCCCTTCTTTGACGGAATGCCACGCATTCAGTTTTCGTGTTTCCAACAGTGCGTTTTTGATCCACCAAACTCCTTCTATGTTTTTAGACGAAGCAAAGCAAGGGATTGAGCGAAAAAAAAAACGGTTAGAGTGGTCCTTAGTGCGTAGGATGCCTTAACATGCTAAAGACTTACATAACGTGCCACACCTTGTCGTTGCAGTGGGGACGCGTATGGAGCAGTGGCAAGAGGCGCCGCTGTCACGCACGCGGTCGAGTGATTGATACTCGCCCAAGACCAACCAAGCTTTCTATTCCAAAGGGGTAGGTACGTTGGTACCAGACTTGTCTGGGAGAGCAACACTGACTTGAACATCGGCTGGCCCCCGCAAGTGATTGTATAGGCCTAATACGCATTCGAAACCGTTTACGATTCTGAATGCAAGTCGAATGTGTGGCGCATCCCCAAAGGGAATGATATACTTCGAGAATTTCATCCTTCACCTCGTCATAGCTGAAATTATGCTCGCAATGACGAAGGCCCCTTGTTTCACCGCCTTTCGAGCAGTTGTTATTCCTCTTTTTTTACCGCTAGAACAGGCAAGACTACCTCAAGTGGAAGTGCAGCAGTAGTATTCCTCGTGGGCTTCACTTTTAAAGACTGGTATCGGGAAGATTCCACTACTAGGATCCTAAGGGTGAGGTGGTTCAGGTGCATGTAGCTATAATGGTGGCCGGAAAATGGTGGGGAGTCAACGAATTATTAAAATGAGACTATTTTTTTTGATAGTCCAAACTTTGAATCACACCGGCCCACCTTGTGACCACTCCTCGAACTCTCGCCCTACTCTCAAACTCTCACCCTACTCTCAAACTCTAGGAAGCCTTGATAATTCCACGTATCTCGCGTGAACCAGACAGTTTTGGTTTATGAAATTGTTCCCATTTCTATCCTGGTCTTACCTAAGGATCAAGATTTTGCGCAAGTACAACTCACCAAGATGGGCGCTTTTCTCGTGAACCGTTTTCGTTCCGTATTGGGCGAATGTCTTCTCACAGTAACGGCATTTGTACCTGAAGTCGCAGACTCAACCTGCGTTGCAAATGTGGCGGTGATATTGAGTTTAAACGAAAAACCTACGGTCGCTCGCCGGTGTGGGTTCGTTCGTGGACCTGCAGCGTTGCTTTCTGGGCGAATTTTTTGTCACAGAAATGACAGTTGAATGGTTTCTCTCCGGTATGGCATCGCTTATGCGACTCGAGAATCGAGTGATATGGGAAGGCCTGAACATTTGCTTTGTTACAGAATCGCAGGAGCCTTAGTGGGAACAAATGTGAATAGGACGAACCTTGCCACAAATGTCACAAATGTGTCGCTTTTCAATATGGTTTCCAGAACTCGGCATACCCAGCACGCTTCCAAGCACAACAACCTTAATCGCCAAATCGTCATTTGGTTTTTTTGTACTCCCTGTTACCATTAATCGATTTTTGAACTTCACACCTGGCACAACGATTTCTAGGTAATTTTTGGGTGATTATCTGGAGACACTCGTGTGAGAAAAGCTACTCAACTAGTTGATGAAGAGCAAGATGAACTATTACCCCACATATGCGCCTAACCCTTGAACACCTCTGCGTTTCTCCAACAAACCTCAGCGGTGGAAGTTTGCGGCGTGTCGCCCGCGAGCATGATGGAGGCGAGGGTTCCAGGGGAAGAAGTAGTTGCCTGAGGTGATTCCCCGATAGTCGACGACGAGGTCTCGCTAGCATCCTGCAAAATCACTTCATGAAACAATGCCACACAGTTTCTCGTTGTTGCATTTATACTTACCAAATCGTCTATGTCGGGAGACTCAACATCCAGCATCTCCTCATCTTCGCCGTTCTCAATGGAAGCTCGAAGTGCTTCTTCCTCATCACATTCCTCCTCATACTCATCCCGATCCAGCTCCTCCTGGGTGTTGCCGTTCAGCTTCATCAGCACGTTGTAGGATGGAGCGTTCTCGACATCCACCATTTTCGCGATTACGGGTTACTTTTCTGTTTTCCTGATCACGATTTTGATATCTGAAATGAGAAACCTTCATCGCTATAGGGACCATTTTCCTACGAACACGAATTCGACGTAATACGTAACGCTGGGCGCTGTTCCAACTTTCTGAGTGCAGAAAATTTTGCTTAGGCTTTGTATAAGAGGTAATATGAGGTGCTGTACACGAATATGAGGTCCTCTTCCGAATCTGCCAACAGTACGACGAGAACGCGGTGGTTAGGTCGAAGTTTCCGAATGAACTGAAACTTTGTCCAGAGGGTTTATGTGGGGTGTTGATCACGAACCCGTTGCCCGTTTTCAGATTTTCTGAGGATTAAGGCAGATTTGCGGTTGCCAAAACGCATTCCACCTACTGTACACTACTGTGATCCTTACGAAGTCGAAGGAGAGATACTGGATTAGCGATCAGCACCCCGAAGAACCCCTGTAGGCTAAGCTTCAGCTAACTCTGAAGCATTGACTTACCACGGTACAATTATCGCATGCTTTTGTGAAACCGGAAACGGACCTCATATTCGCATTCAGCATCCCGAAAAACCCTCTGGATAGAGTTCGGGCGGAATTTTTTTCTTGACCTCTCGAGTCCGAAAAGTGAAATGGTGCCAAATGTTGTCACTGGTGTTTTATGTTAAAACAATAGGCCATTCATGAGATAACAGTTGCTTATTCGCTTCCGCACTAGTTGTTTAGTAAAAACTCGTTGCCGGGATGCATTCGTGATGGAAACGAGGAAGTGTTTTGCTGCTGACGCTCCTTGCAGAAACCAAAGAACAACCAGTGGTCAGCACGGAAAGCGAGAGAGTGACGCCACGACGACACGCAGACACAAAAACACGCCATTATGGTAGCGGAAAGGAGCCAAGATACGGTAGGTGGGGAAAAACAAATAGGCAAACATCAGGGAATAAGGGTGAAACAATCTGAAACCTCATCAAAATTCTCTCTATTCTAGGAAGTCGTAGGAACCTGAAAGTAAGTTCGAAAGGAGATTTGACATATGAAGTAATTGTTAGGCTAGGTCTAATGTGTCCCCACTAGAAGTTAGGTATACTTGTTAAGTGAATACTTGCGGGGAGTTTTCGGCTAGTGCACAAACAATACCAAAAGTTGACTCGACACAGCAGTCGCCAGCTGATTTCATTGCAGTACTACGTGACAAGGACACATTGAGTTCTTAGGTGAAGAAACGGACAGCCTATTCCGAACCTGGGATCGAATCCGTTAAGGGCTTTATTCCCGTATGAGCTATGAGTGTCGTGATGTTCAGACAATGTTTAGCACTGGTGACATAAACGTATCCCCGTTTTGGGCACTTTTAAGGGCTAAAGCTGGGTATTGCTGAATAACGGACAACTGAGCAGAACTAACCTGACCTCTGGGTCAGAGTGACTTCGGAGAACCAACCGGGGACGGACCACAACCACCAGACTGGCGCTACTTCAGGTATTGTATGTGGATGTGTTTAAGGATAACACGAAAGTAAACACGTAAGCGATCAAACTACATACACCGAAGATGATCAACATCGAAAACTTGCTCCAACTCGGAATGGTGTTACAAGGTGGCTACGGCCTTTGGCAAAGGTGGTCCAAGTATCCCTGTGATTGGTCATCAGCGGTCCTTGACCAATCACCGATGTGTTTCGCTAGGACGCTCGAATAAAGTTGAACATACGGCTCCTGACGTCGAGTTATGGAGTTCCTACATAGGCTATTGACTGTTAGACGAGCGGAAGGTTTCTAGTACGAGTACAGTACATCCAGGGAAGTCATATAAACTCTTAAGACCTCAAGATACATCGTTTCGAGAGCCCAAAAGTTAATCCACAACATAAGTACAGTGCAGAATCAAGCAATTTCGTGCTCACAGAATGTTTGCAAGAATTTGAGAACGTTTCCAATTATGTACAAACTACACTGGATAGCTGGCACGTTCGACTTGCAGAAGAAAACATTCTGAAAAGACAAATGGAGTATCGGAGAAGAACAGACTCACGTCCACCGAGGGTAGTTCTCTAGTTTACTTTGGCTATTTCTTGTATGTATATTCCCCACTGGAGCCATTTTAAAACCTCCCTGTGAAGTCCTTCTGAAAAACCAGCTATGGTAGTATATACAGTTTCATTGTTACCGCAGCATTCTTGTTACACCTGTATACCGATCAGATTTGTATGCACCCTTCCGTTTTTCGGCCATTTTTGTAAATCCTTTACCAGTTTTTCGGCTTTTTGAAAAAAATACGAGAGAAAATTCGGGAAAAAAACGAGCTGGTGATGAAGCGAGAAAATTTTAAACATCCCGTATTTTTACCGTTTTCATTTCCCGTGTCGCTATCCATTTTGAGGCGTGCGTTTTCCTTCTCCGGGTGAAAATCTTTTTCTTCACCTCTCTGGCGCAGATGTCCAATGTTCCCATATTGGTTACCAAACAATATCATTTACATTCGTCTCAATTACGTACACCTGATGTCCTTCTCTTGCTCAAGGTACGGTACAGTTAAAAGAGAAGCGTCTTAGCGTATTCTTATGCTCAGCCCTTTCCTCACCAGCGCATCCTTGTGTGCTCACTATAGTGGGGGAATGGGCGAGTTCTAACCCAAGAAGGAAGGATTGTTGGTCAGCAGTGGCGGCGCGATGTTTTGCCGACGTGCATGGCATCGAAAAACATTAATTAGCAAGTGGACACTGGTCACCACATTATCCGCTTAAGGAAGGCGATTTACGTGCAAAACTGACCAAGTCACCTGCATATGATCAAAGGGCCACACTATATATCATATTTATCAGAAAGATACGAAAACATGGTTGAAACAATTTCGTATTCTAAATAACAACAGTTCACTGAGATGAGCCAAGTGTTCTGGCAGGATGTCGAAACAGTCACAAGTTGACATCACGATGTCAAAAAAAGGGAAGGCGTGTGCATCAAAACAACCTGACGGTCTCATATTATACAATTTCCAGGATTTCGGATGATCTGATTCGATGAACAGGGTTTCAATCTGTTCGGAGCACTTCATTGTGAAATCAATATGCTATTAAAGATTTTCTGGAGTTCCATCTACACAAGTACTCGTCAAGATTTACAGCAGGATTTTGAACACGATCACAGCTTCCCAAACCCATCGAGGGTAGCACGCTGGCCCGCTTATTTTTACCTACGAAAATATTTACTTCAGGACCTCCACTCGCCATGGTTACGTATGTACATCTCGACAAAACAGTCTAATTGAATGACGACTTCTGTCATTCATTGGTTATCACATAAAATAATCGGAAGAAGATTTATTCGTTCATTCACTTATTTTATTATTTATTTTGTTTATTTATCTGCTTATTTATTTGTTTGTTTATTTATGGTTTTTATTCAATCAGTCACTTATCTATTTATTTAGTTATTTAGTCACTCGGTTATTTACCTATTCAATTAGTTGATTATTCATTAATTTAATAATTTAATCGCTCAATCATTTAATTGTTCGTATAACAGCTTATCTAGTTATTTATTTATTTTTTATGCATTTATTTATCTACTTAAGACCTCTTAGAAGAAATAAAGTAGAAAAATAATCGAATCGAATGACAAAACTGTTGACGAAATCAGGTTCTAAAAAGACACGACGCGGCTGTCTAGAATTCTTGATTTCACAGTCACTGCGGCCCAGAGGTAGGCAAGGGGGTGGCGCATAATAGCGCGAAACAATCTGAAAGGTAGAGCAGCCCATGATAGCATTGCTTACTGTCGGCGCTCGGCAGACCAAGTCCGGCTTCGAGGTAGCAACAAAAGACGAAAATTATGTGAACTGATGTTCACTCACTCTCATCTGAAGTAATGGCAGGCCTAGGTGGGCACCGGATACCACCTTATCTCAGATGGAGCTTGACCGTAAGAAATCCGACAGTGGTCAAGGTTCTCTGACTAGCAGCCAAGATTAGCATGTGCCTGAGGGTGTTTGTCGTTCACGCATGCGCTTGCGCACACTCTCTTCCTCTCTCCAGCTCCGTCCATCTCTCATCGTTTTTTGGTGTTCGGGTGCGGACTGGCACGCGTTGCCCTGCACGCCATCACAAAACAACAACAACGCGCTAGGATACGTCCACAGCCTCACAAGTATACGATGAATGCGCAACGTAAACATCAGTCGTAATCGCCTAGCATCACCATGGCGCCTGGAGGACTAAACCAGAGGGTAGAAGACTACATGTTACATGCATGCATCACTGTGGTTGAGCCACTGCTGAGCAAGCCTATCACGAGGTTGTCTGCAGGTCTCGAAGTGAGCTGTTGAATAAAGTTTTCTTGAATTGCTTCCAAAAGACGTCCCCTGTTAGTGTGAGAATTCACGGTAATCTCCTTCATATGTTGCTCAAGCTAAGCTTCCATTTCTTCCATGAAGCCAGAAGAGTCGTAATGCGATCGTCCTACATCAAAAACTCAGATCATCCAAAAACTCTCCCAAAAGTTGTTCGACAAGTTTCCCAATTATACCACGACGATGATTCTAGGCCGTAAAGGAACGTTCATAAGTAGTTCACTTGCTTCGAAATTGACAGTAAAGTTGAGTAAAGTGGATGAATCCTCTCCAACTACTAGGCAGAATTCCTGTAAATCTCGATCACCCTGAGGTTCATGAAGATGTAGTAATTGCCTTCTACAAGTCACCAAAACTGTTCCCACACGATTTCGAGTGGTTTTTGAGCTCTCCTAAGATGTCTTGATAATATACCAAGAAAATAATGAATATGCTTCGAAATGGCGCAAAAAAATTGAAAGATTCCGCTAAAGGGGTCTGCGGAGTACAGATCGCGGCGATACTCGCAGCGACGAGCAGCGATGGGTGATTCAATATCGATCACATTCGGCAACGGGGGCGACTGACGCGGAGTGAAGGGCGACGAGGGAGCACCGCACAGTTTTGACGCCGCGACGCCTCTACGTCACTGCCAGCGAGCGGCAGCCCACGCGACGACAATAGTATTCCAGACCACTTTTGTTGCGGCGTCAAGACTGAACCTTAAAAGTGTCCGGTCAGACTTGTTGCCGGGTGAAGCCCGATGAGCCCCCAGAGAGTCCGCAAGACACCATTGGAACTTCAGAATGTATGTGTCTTAGGCTTAGCAGTAGGGTATTCCGTCGGACGTCGCATAACGAAACAGTCAAGCTTCCGAAAATAAGCTCCAAAAGTCTCTGAATATAGATTGAGTCCGGATTCCTTATTCGCCTAAGTGTCCCCAAGGTTTTAGGACATTTTGATTGGTTTTAGAGTGCTCTATAGTAGACTGTTGTCCTGTACCTCGATGGAACTGCGCCATCCTTGATTATCGAAAAACGTTGACATTTTCCTTTTTTCAAAAATTTTGTGCCCGCAAAATTCGAAAAAAAATCCCCCTCCCGAATTTTTTCGGAGTTGCACGCCCACCGCCCAGCGACATAGTATTGTATCCTTCGAATACGCTTCAAAGAATTTTCAAGCATCTCCTGATTAATTCCCCTGTACTTTATTTTTCGCCTTCACATCGCCTTCAAGCGCCCTTCCGTCTTACATGGAAGTGGTGTAGTTTGTCACGTAGAGTTCACACAATCATTTTAGTCTGATTAATGGACGGGGCTGCGATGGTAGATCACCCCGCGCGAATCGAAACCTCATTCCCCACTGAGGCCGCCAACCCCACACGGTCAGCCGCCTGGTCCATGCGTCAGACTAAAATGAAAACGGAAACTGTAATGCACCAAGACACTCCGAGAGCACTCCGTGTATGAATTCACACAAAATTCCTCCCAAAGTGGCACCGAAACAGTTATTTTTGAAAAGTTCCGAGAAAATATGTAGGGAATGGAAGTGGTGTAGTGTGTCATTTTTTGAGGTCTCAGTTTACGACTGCGAATCAGGCAGCTCAGAAATGGTCTCAGAAATTAACACAATATCTTTTGGTGGCCTATCAGACATATGCGCTCACTTTCAGTCCCGAACATGACCACAGAGTTCATAGGATTGCTGAGTAGTCTTGTCCATTGTGGTCTCATCCCCTTCCCATGACCCCACGCTTCCCAAACCGCAGAACACGTAACCCCTGAGGCAATACTCTGCTCTTCATGTGTGCGTTGGCCAGTGGTCAGCAGTGGTGAGTGAGTGTGTCATGCGAAAACAACCACGTAATGATCAGAGCGCTGTGCGTAGCAATAGTGTGAGCTCATGCTCTCTTGCTCACTCCCACTATCTCGTTCTCCCCACATTCCGTGTGCTATTTCGCCGGGCGGTGCTGGCCAGTGCCCTCCGTATGCAGCAAAAAAACCGCCAGCGGGCTGTCTGCAACTGAAAAGCAAACAAACACAGACTGGCACCAAAGAGTATCCCGTTAGAGAGCGGAGATCACGGTGAATGCGGATACGCAGAAATTCAGAGAAAAGTGAAGTCCGAACGGAAATAGAACAAAGGAGGGTGAAACAGCACCGAGGGTCGCATGTACCTGGAACTACCAGAGAGCAGAGGATGGAAGGATTCTGAAAGCGCTGAGCAGTATAGGAAATGTACACAAATAGTACAATAGTTCTGGTAGGCAACCGTTAATCGTTCCAAGGAACCCCATGAGTTTCTGAACTACTTTATCTCTTGTAAGATATTTTCAGGAGACGCGGGGTGACGCATTTTGCGTGTTCAGCGTCCTCTTTTAATAATTTCTTCCGAATCGAATTTTTTTCCGGATCTGGAATATTTGTTGAAATGCAGAGTTTGATGTGAAAACGATTTTGGAGCCCTGTTCATGAAAATGTAGATCTGGCAATAACAAAAATTGAAAACAAGTGAAAATAAGTGAAAATTCGCAGGAAAAGCGCACAAAAACGAGTTACGACGGCTAATTACAGGTCTCCGCACGCCTCCCAACAAACGAGATTTTCATTGATGCTTGGTCATCCGTCATTTATTTTGCTTTCAAAATAGTCAGCAGTTTCTTAAAGGCAGTGTTCACGATAAATCTCGTTCTCGAGGTCTCGGTGTGAAACACTAAATTGGCAGGTGCTGGAGAGGATCGGGTCAAAAAAAAGCAACGAAAACTGGGCAGAAATCAATAACAACGGCTTTGAAAGCTATCCCGGTGCGCCTACCTATCCCGGTCCGCCCCCCATCGGACGAGCTTGTGGCGCCGCACACGTTTCGATGGCAAATTGCCAAGCAACTCAGCCGCGATTAGCATGATCGATTCGCGCAGATTTCGCGATTAGGGCGCGCTTGCCGAAATCAGCGGGGCCCATGATTCTCGTCCACGCCCAGAACTTAGAAACCGCTATTTTGACTTATATTGGACGTTTTTCTTCGCTGTTTCTTCACTATGAGTTACTTCACGACCAAACAATCCCATTTTCGGGTCGAACTCGAGTGCGATATACATCGTGAACACTGCCTTTAAAGTGCCCAGCAATTGCTTTAGAGGCAAAATAGAAGACGACAAAACAGCCATGTTTAGAAATCTCTATAACTGGGGATGGGCGGACACCAAGCAGTAACTTGTTCCTGAGCGTTTTTTCTCCAACGTTTCCCTTATTTTCTCTTTTGTGATGGCCAAATTTATCTCCTCATAAGGATAGTATAACATAACTTTTCGCAGACCATGCCTTTGAAATACTGGTGAGGGGGGCTATCCAACGGCGAAATGACTGCCAGGGTTTAGTTGTTTGAACAAAAATGTTTGAAAGGAAATCTTGTTCTGCAATATACCATACGAATACACATTGAGGCTGCACGCGCTATGTGTTTTGTATAACGATCTGGAGATGGCCCTCCAAACATTTTCTTGAAATCCTATTCAAGCAAGCAATATAGCAAGCGCTCCTAAACTGGATCCTAAATAACTTTTTAGGTTTGAGAAAAATCAGATTTTGAAGGAAGTTAGTCAGAGAGGACGCAGAAGACGCGAAGCCTCTTGGCCAAATGGTACGAGCGGTAGTGGGCGCATATACATTGTATACTGCCACATTCCCACGTCTCCCAATATTGCAGTATGGGAAGAAGGAAACAACTTCGAAACGTTACTCGATTAAAGATTCCGATGGTATTACTAGAGTAGGATAAACTACTGCCTTCATTCAAAAATTCGATGAAATTGTTTTGAGGCCTGTAGATTGTTGGAAATAACACATTCGGCTAATGACCCGAGTCAAAACTTCACATCTTTCGATGATCTCGGGTTAGATGTGGAAAAGGCGAGAATTCCGTCTTCTGGTGTTTAGTTGCTCACGGCGACGTCACGGCGAATGAGTTCTCGTTCGGCAGTTCTGTATGGCGCGGTGCCAGCCGACTCGCCTGGCACCTCCGACTGTTCGTTTTTCGCTCAATGTGCAACTGCGAAAGAGCTGGGAAACGGCAAAACTACACATCACGCAACATTCGAACGAGGGCAAGTATACAGCACAGTGTACGTAGTTGTCTTCCTATGCGCATCCCACGATTATCTGCCCTAAACGTTGAAACTGTTATCGCTCAAAAGGTCGGTATAACCTGATCCAACCGGCGCGCGGCTCGACAATGACCCATTTTGATGTGGCCAGTCGGATGATACTGATAAGTTGCAGATTCGAAAGATACCCTATCACTTCTCTTCAATCCTGGAACACTATGCAGAACATACGAGAAAAGTTAGAAGATTTTTAGCTTTATCCGACTAAATAAAAAGAAACTGGCACTCTTTTTTGTCGAGAAACGGTTTCCATCTAGTCCTTTTAGGATTACCAAAACTTCAAAACTGTCGATTGAGCTTGATACGAACTCTTCTCTGCTTTCTCATTTTGTCCAGATCTATGCAGAGAGACGTCGTTCAGGGGGTATGGGCATTACCTAACCCTCTTTGAAAAAAATTGTGCTGAACGCGAATCGATTCAAAACCAAGACTTCCTACCATTTCTTTGATTTTTCTGATTCACGTTTGTGCCCATTTTCGACACTACTGAATAGCTAATTTTAAAAAATTCGGTATTCTGGGAGTGTGTTTTCAGAGAGTAAGAGAATCCAAGGCAAGTCCCATGTGGGTCAGGTGGAGCCCCAACTTTCATAAACTCCTTATCAGTTTGAATGATTTGCGACAAAAAAAATTCTATTCTAGAACTCGCCAGGGAGTTGCCTCGTCAAATCTAGGTAAATAGTCCCAAATTGAGCTGCACTCAATATGCTGAAGCTGTCGACCTATCAAGGGACAATGTGGATCGACTTCAGTGACTACACGATTGGATGTCGCCTAACATTTTCACTTGATAGGGCGGCATTTTCATCACAATGAGGGGCTTTCAGTCTGCAACTACTTGCCTTGACGTCACGAGGCAACTCCTAAGCGAGTTCTGGAGTAGATGAGCCGAAGAGCACCACAACAAAACCGAAGAGGCTGATGGCTTAATGCGTGGTATACTAAGTTCACATAGAGATCAAATTTATGGGAATCCGTCTAATTCACTCCTTGTCCCACTCTTTTCCAGTTGTGCACCAAGCTATTGCGCTACAGGTACTACAAGGATTTCAGAAACTAAGCACACCCATGGATGACGGACGACCATAGCATCTACTAAGCTTGGTGGTGAGAAAGTTAGTCCTAGCTACCTATCCAGGAGTGAGAAGCAGGGGTGGTACCTCACAAAAACAGAAGTCGGAACTTTGTGGAGAACAAGTTTTTAGATGGGCCACAAAGTTCCAGTCTTCCCCAGGAAAGTATCGGAAAGAGGACACACCGACTCCCGCCCGCAGAAGTTCAGAACAGATCACAGCCACGCCAGGCAGCTCTGTAGTGGAGTTGAAATGGTGGCAGACCGGAGCCGATGAAGTGGCGGTGAGCCGCGCGGATGGCGCACTGGCTACTAGTATCGGATGTGCTGTTTACTAGTTGTTTACCGTTGGTGCTAGTGTTCGTGGCGACCTCTGCTCGAGCTGCGGCCGCTGTCTGGTCGAGCTGGTCTCCGCCTCCTCCCTCACTGAGGCTCTCTCCCCCGGTTTTGCGACTCGGCTGCGGTGCTATGAGGTGACAGTCAACATAGACAACTAGTAAACCAGTCAACAAACGAGAATTTCTCTCCTTCTACCAACCCTCTTGACAAACTAGACAGGCTGGTTCGCGACATGCTGCCGCCGCCACGCCTTGAGACTCCGCTTGCAGCCGCGGCGGGCGAAAGTCATTCGCGCATCTTCACTGAATCACGACAACTTTCACGAGCAACTGGTTCTATGGACACAAAGTAGGATGTGTGCCACGAATAACTGGACACGTTATCCTGTCAGGATGGACTCCTCCACCGAATAGCGATTATGGCGCCAGGAGGTGCCATGCCGAGTGCCTTTTTTTTCATAGGGAAATCGCGCTCAATGGCTCCGAGGGCATTCCACGTACACAGTTATTTTACGAGAATGGGTATCCCTCATTGGCCCCCTGCCAGATAAAAAGTGCTCTTGCCTCGTTGAGAAATGAAAATTAGTACTGGGGTAGGCTGTCCTCTCAGGTCTGAGTTTCAACGAACCATACTTGGCCATTATCTAAACAAACACTGGCCGGGGGGTAAACATTGGTAATAAAAACTTTTCCACTTCTACGAACAAATCTTGAATACCCTCGCCCAACTGGTATATAACAGTCGAAAATAAGTTAGATCCTAAATTAACAGCTAGGTTCCATTTTAATTTCAAGGTTCATGGTAAAATAACGTATAATATTCTTCAATACTTTGCACATGTGAACCGCGACATAGAAGATAATAACGGAATGGCCTCTCAAGGCCC
Organism: Aplectana chamaeleonis; assembly: GCA_029168955.1. Taxonomy (NCBI): domain Eukaryota; kingdom Metazoa; phylum Nematoda; class Chromadorea; order Rhabditida; family Cosmocercidae; genus Aplectana; species Aplectana chamaeleonis. The sequence goes on from JAPDOI010000440.1 coordinate 191,010, forward strand.
TCGAGTTTTGAGATGCAGGCTCTTTCAAAAAGATGTAGTTTCCACCCTACGCCTTTTTTGGTGTGTATGGTGCAGAAGAATTTGAAGGTTTCGCGTCTCAAACATTTCAAGTAAAAACTTTGTTTTGTGCTTCCTCTACAGTAACTTGTTTGAGCATGAGGAAATTTTAATGTACATAAATGTTTGTATGTTGGTATCTCTCAAAACAAACAAAGTATTCAGCTCATTAATAACTGTTCCTCCAGATCAACAACTTATGTTCTGTTTCAGAGTCAAATTCACTGTGTTCCTTTGCGCAGTTGTGCGGAGCGAGGGGAGAGGCAGCGAGAGAGTTTGGTAGAGAAAGAGACGCAGCATACGCGCACAAATGCACGCGATGGACGGAAATAAACTTCACCGCGAAATAGAGGATATGTTGTAGGCGGGCTCATCAGGTTGGTAGGCTGATCCACATGGTTCAAATCCGATTGCTAGCGCACTTTCTTTCTTACTTTCATTGGAATAATCCAAAGCTCTTATGATCTGTAATAAAGGAGAACTTTTCCGTCGTTAGCACTACCCTTTAGCCACAAGTTGCTACAGATCGTGGAGAAGCGTGGGGTCAGATGTGGACACGTGTAGGTGATAATCACCGATTGAAATCGTGGGGTCACCCGCGCCAACAGACGCACCTCATAGCTGCGTGAGGCGAACCTATAGGCGCTATACCATTTGTACACAACTGGCGACTCCAGGCCTTTACGTATTAATGCAATCAGGGAGGCTAGGTGCACCTTCATTATGGCGATATGTACGTTTGTGACAAGATTAAATGAGATGACACCAATCCGTGTTGCTGGGAAAGAAGCCCAAAACCTTTCTGTAACACACAAATACTCATTATGATTCGGTTGGGCTTACAACGCCGTGAGAGTGGATGACCAGCTGAGAGGCGAGCACTGGTTGTTGCTAGGCCTAGATCAATGACCTTATGCATTACACATATTCCTCGACCACATCTTAAGAAGTTGAAAAAACAACTGTTACTACCAACTAGCTTTTCCGGTAAGGAACTAAGCAATTTGTACGTTTTAGGAGAAGAGTCAAGCATAAATCACTGTCTCACTTCGGAGGCCTCCCTTTGTATATGCATGATATGAAGTGAGTGAGTAAGATCCTATTGCCACAAGAAAACACAGTCGAAGAAATGGAGAAGCAACCGCTCCTCTCCCAAGACAGCGGGCTAATAGACGCGTAGCCGCTTCCTAGAGATATGAGACAAATCATAATTACTTCCTTTAGGAATAAATCTCTGAGCAGGCGCGAAAATGAGTGAAATGATACATTACCAACAACTTTGAGAGTTACGGACTTTCTGCTCGATAAAGAAAAAGAAGGTGCACTTGGCTTCACAATACACACATGTGTCTAATGAACAACTTATTATGCATTATGTCTGGACTTGGCTCAAGAGGGTCTGAGAATGGGGAAACTCAATGCAAATCATAGATGACTCCCGGAACTTGAAGTGTATCTCTCGTATTTAAAGTAGTAAGTAATAGTAATGCGAAGAAACACTATGGTGGCATGCAGTGAGTGAGTGGTGATTTGATGTTTCCACGACGATCCCACTATCATAGTACGACTTGAACGCGGCCTGAATCGCTGCTACACGTACCCGATAGTACCAGGCTGTTTCCGCATGGAATATACAGACAAGAGAAGGGAACGATGGAAGAAAGAGGATCGAAAACGACGCTAGCGATGAGATACGCATAGAGTACAGAGAAATAGGAGAAGCACAAAATGTTTCAAACCCGCAAAAGAGCAAAGAAAACGACTCACATTTGGGTTCTTGCAAAAAAAAACCTCAAACACAAAAAGTACTAGAAGGTAAAATCATTAATCTTCACGTAGATGCAATATTGTTCAGATTAAAAAACGTGATGATTGAGCCCTCTTGATTGATATCTATCCAGAGACAGACGATAAGCAAAGAAGGTCTGAAGTTTAGATACCATATAATAGTATGGATCACTGGCTGCATGCGATATTGCTATGTGATCTTATGGAACAACCTTTTGAACAGACTCAGTCTTTAGGTAATTTCAGTATACCATTGGCTCACTGATGAGCCCAAGCTGAATTCATTCAGACAAATAACATTCACAACTAAGAAAACTCGGCTACCGAAGTTCTTTTTTGTTCAATTCAAGAAATTAATTCAAATAACATCTTGCACATCTAGTAGAGAGAGGCACGATTCCCGAGACTGTGTGTAGAATAAAGACCAGTGCAACCATTCCACAAAATGATCAGTCAGTGAGTGACAAGCTCTGACTTCCCTCCATGGCGACGAGCCTCTAAGTCAGAGCCATAGATTTGCCGTAGGTAGACGAGAATCCAGGCATGGCGTAAATTCATCTGAATCAAAGCCAATGAAATCCTATTCTCTGCTAGGATAAGTCAGCGTGGTGGGAGACCAGAACTTAGAGGTACGGTAGAACCTCCCGAAAAAAAATTCGATATCACGGTCCGACAGCCGAACGAGGCAACCCAGCCTAGAGCGAAGTCCAATTTATTGAAGACGGGCGAAAACATAAGAATAAAATGAATCCTCTACTATAGTAGAAGCTATCCAGGTACGATATTTCCAAAGGATTAAAGGCGAAACAGGGCCATGTCTTCCTTTCTTGACCCTGCTTATTAATCCGGTTGCTCCCAATCGTTCTGTGTAGAAAATCGAGTGGAACCTGGTGATAAGTTCTTTTAATAGAGAACATTGTAGAAAAACTTGAACATTTACACTTCGAATGATCATTTCCGAATCCCAGGAAACATCGAAACAACCTCCTTGGCCGATTATTGGGTCCTGTCTGAACAACGATGCTATAATTATAAAGTTGTGGAATAATTTCAGATTGAATGCCACAATCACTCTTTCGTAAGAACGAGATCGACTACTTTAAAATTCAAGGTGTCATTAAAACGGCGATATTTTATCTCAAAAAGGTCAAATAGATTTAGGAACACATTTCAACAGATCGCGAGGAAATATTACCGGAACGGTTGAAAGAAAATTTTTTACTACTTTCAGAAAAAGATCGGAATGTTTTTTTCACCCTTGCTGATCAGCAATGAGCATATGTGCGATTTCCTAAACCTTCAAAAAAGAATGCCCGATTTCCGCAAACACACTAAAAATCAATTTCTGACATCTGTGCTCCACGAAAATACACCCAAATACTTTGCATAGGTGCAGTTTGACTACTTCCAAGTCGGATATGGAAAACCAGCGCTTTTCCAAGCAGAGGAGGACTCTGCAAACTCATGTTTCTTTTCTGTTCATATGTGGGTGTTGAACTCCGTTCTCCATTTAAGGTGTGTGCGCATAGTTCTCTGATTACTGCGCAGAAGAATTCCACCTATCTTGCTTTCCTCGATTTACCCAAATAATATTCACATGACATAAAGTATTCTGAAGAAATGACTGAAAATGCAAGAAAGTGAGGAAATGTTTGCGATATGTAGTAGAGACTTGGCTGAAATACAACAAATGGAAGCAAAGTGTGGACAGTGAATACGGTAGATGAAATGTGAGTGTTAGGTGATAACTCGCAGGAGATTTTGAGTGCAGTTTCGCTGTTGCAACGGCCAGCCACGGCAACCTTGGACAGAGCCGGCGAGCAGCGCCCGGCCGGCCGGGGCCAGCCGTGCCAGGCAGGGGAAACCCGTCCATTGCGCCCCGACCCGGAGCTCGTTCCTATCACATCTACATAGTATACTTGAAACATGCACAGATACGCACGCATGCGGACGAAAGAGTGCGATAAATGTTAGAGCATTTAGGCCTGTGTTGCAGCCACGAGCATGCTCAACAGCAGACGGCCAGGAAAAAAATATTCGTAAGAAAGCGAAAAAGGACAAGATACTGGCGAGTGAGCAATCCGACGAAAAAGTGTGCACAAAAAAAACTCTGCGTTCTATCGACCACGGATGTGCAAGAAAGATATGCAAAAGAGCAGCAGCCCCTCTTATTTCAAAGAAAGAACCATTCACTTCAATCTTCACCGCTTTCTGCCGAGGGAATAGGTTGGATCAGCCATAATCGGAACATTAACGACGTAGAAACGTTGGAGACTGTTTGGGAATATACGGGCCACCTTTTCCAAAAGCAGTTCCTCAAACGAATGGGTTCTTGCTGAATGAGGAACTCCTGATGGAGTGAGCGAAACAAAAATGCGGAACTTCGGTACTGGAACGGAAAAATCTCTCTTGTTTCCGAAATCGGGTGCGAAAAGCCCGAAAAAGAGCAAAGCGCTGTCTTCATAGCTCCAAGCAGAAAAAATCGGAATTATTGATTAGGTACCATTGCTTCAATAGAACAGATAGTTCCGCGTTCTGTGAGAACCATATGCGGTTCTCGAAAAGCGGAAAGCGGAACCAAAAAAGTGTGAAATTGCGGACTACGGTGGGGCTAATCATCGTGAGCCCTTTATTAATCCAACACCTACGAAGTAACGATGGTTTAAACTTCTTAGAATAAGAGCGAAGCTCAGAAAATTCACTATAGTGAGAGCTGATTTTACCCTAATTTACCGGTCAACAACGAATTTTGTTCGAAGATGGTTTCCATGTGTAAGCGTCGCTTCTTTTCCTGAAGTTTGTCAATCAGAAGATGTTAGTAAACCACAAAAAAAATGCAAGTAAGAAAGGAAAGAGGGAGAATGAAAATGCTCTCATCCGGAAAAAAAGGTGATTTTCAAAAACCCTGCTTTGGACGACAACATCTCCCAAAAAGTCGTTGGGAGAAGCTGTGAAAACCCACACTGATCGTATCAGAAGGGCCGTACGACGGCGTCGATCCATTGCGCTGCTCTCGTCGCAGAATAATAACAACTACTAAAAAAATACGCGGTCGCAGACACGTCTCACTAGGATACGGATGGACCACTGAGGCAGCTCTTTGACCCCGGATGACCGCGATGAAGCAGAGGATGTGGTGCCAGGTTACGCATTGCCTGACTCACTTTGGTGCTATTGTTCTCCTCAGGCTAATGCTCTCCAATGGTGAACTGCGCAGAGACGTCGTCACCGTCGTCATAATTGTGGAGCACAACGTGGCACAATCGGTTGTCCAGAACACTGCCCTCGCGAGGGTCCGGTGCCAGTCAGGCACCAGCGAGGGAATCTTTGAGGGTAACTTTGAGTTAATTTAGAAAAACTCTATCAAAATGCTCTTCTTTTCTTGAAGCATAACTTTCAAGAATTCAAGTTCCTCCGAGTAGAGGATGGAAATCAAAGATGCAAATGCTTTGAACAACTTTTCACTACGTGTTCGCAGAAGATTTTCGGACAGTCTGAATCTGCATTTTTAGGTCCCAGTTCGAGTGTGTGGCGCGTGTTGGTGTACGTTGTGAGCAAGAAACAGCACGGAACGAGCATGTACTACAGAGACTCTAACCTTTCCTTACCAATTACGACCTATCGATCACAGCGCGTTCCACTAGGAACCTTCAGTCATAACTTCTGAAATGCGTGAAAGTTTCTGTGCTGGCGAACAACGCACCCGCATTATGCTTCATTAGTCTGATTTTCGATGCCTGGATAAGGAGTGATTAATTGATTTGTAAAAAACCCTTTCTGCAACATTGCTGCTTAAAAAATCACCGAAGAAGTTTTCCAAGTGAGACCTCGTCAATCGTCCTAACTCACTAAGGAGTTCAAGAGGCACATGAAAACTTTCCAGAAAAGTTTGGAGATATCTTGAAAGTCTAGTGAAAGTGTCAAACGATCAAGGTGCACGCTAGTGGCTGCTACGTCCTGTTTAGTTCAGAAAAGATAAGCATGAAAGAGCATAATTCTGTTAGGTGAGGCTATTTTGTGTGCTCATGTTTTGTTGTCCTTTCCGCTGATTCGCCAGATTTTCACTGACAAGGGAAGCGTTAGTAGCGCCAAACGTATTCGCTAAAACAAATTCTATTGTTAGTATCTCTTGTGCGACCATAGTTAAACTGCTTTGCATGCCGCTCCGGGCTGCTGGTTCAAAGAGGGTAAAAGCTCTAGACGGTCGTAATTTTAAACTTTTTGTACGCGCAGTAATCCTTTAGAAATTTGGCAACGGACTTCGTGGTCGTGCTCAGCGCCCGAAACAACCCCCTGGACAAAGTTTAGGTGGAGTCAGATTTCTCGAACAGTGAACGAAACGATAGCATTTTCGACTTATACGGATTGTTGGTTGAACGTTTACTTCCATAGGGGTTCTGAAAGCATTCGAGAAAAATTTTCCAGATTTGACATAATTTCTCCCAGCGAGGGTTATTTGATTTGTCGTTCTCGAATCTGAGGTTATTTAACGATTTTCCGAAATTTTCGACTTAATTTGTTCAAAGTTTCCCATCAGGGGAAATCTGAGGGCAAAACGCGACTTTTGACGATTTCCGGAATGCTACGATAGATATGGCTCAAAATGTTTTCTAGGGATTATTCGGAGCGCTAAGCTCGAATCTGATGCCCGTTTGTCGATTTTTTGTCAGCTTACGGTATATTACGGTGTGTACACGGTAGTTCGATCAAAGTCCCGGATTTGACTTGAAATTTCTATGCGGTGTTTATTCGTGGTACTGAATACTGATTCAATGTCGTCCATTTGTCGATTTTCAAATACTGAGGCAGCTTTTCCCCCATGGCATGTAACCTACCGTAGCCTTCAGCGAACCTCAGAATTTCGGCAATCGGACACCAGATTCTTTTTATTTTCAGCGCCCTAGTTAGGCCCAACATGCAGAATTTCAGCCAAACCAATTTTTTTTTGAACCCACAACCTTACCTTTTCGCGAAGCTTGAAGAACGCCTACTCAGAAAAATGAAAACAAGCTACTTGTAATATAAATGTAAGTTACTTGTAATATAAATGTAAGTTACTTGAATGTCTCAAGTAACTTACATCAATACTACATCTAAGTTACACTTATTTTACCTGTAGCTTACCCTTATATACTCACCGTGGGTGGCCATTTCGCGACGCATACGACACGCGACTCAGACCACGCTTCCGCACGTGGCCACACAAAGCGGAAAAGAATACTTCGAAAAGCGGAAGCGCAATAAATTTTAACTAAAAAAAAAAATTTTAACGCAATTTTAACCACCATTCCTCCAAGACGACACGTTACAATCGACTCCTAAAAACCTTTTTTATTCCAATCACTGACAGCTTGGCGCAGCTCTTAGTAGACTCTGAGCCATGCCTTGAGGGTGGGTTAGAACGGTGATTTCATCTGTATTTGTTATGAAGGTATATTGAGAGAATACGCTTCCATAGTGCCCAATGCCTATTTTTCTCTCCCCATTCCAAGTACCCCTACTCATTTTGCGTGTCCTGAGAAGGTTGAGCTCTTCTTTGAAGATCATTTTCAGGCATATTGAAATACTTGCGTGGATGCGTTCTTTTTTGAAAAGAAAAGCTTATTGTAATTCACCCCGCAACTCGAATCGGCAAAAACACGAGAATGAATGGCGCTCTCTTTTCCGCGACAATATGCGGAATTCAGTTTAGATCACAGTGAAATATTAAATCATTGAGAAACGGTGAGTCTCCCCCCACTTAGTACACGCTATCAGGTGATATACGTCCAAAGAATAGGTCCATGGGGAAGACTTGCATAATTTATTTAAGTTCACAGCGAAACTTCACAGGTCTAATGCTAAGAGAGTGGATCGCGTTAGGACTAATAAATAAATAAAACCTTGAGTTTCATGAAGCGCTGCGAGCTTATCAGAGACCGGACTAATCATTGCGATAACCCTGAGTTAACTGATTTGAGTTGGGCTTAGCTCGAGAATCAACGCGGTTGTGCTCGCGCTAAACCCAACTCATATCGGGTAACCCTGGGTTAACGCAATGATGGATCCGGCTCCGGGTAGTTGACTACCCTTTGTCTTTCTTTTGAAGGCACCGTTCGCGATCATCCTCAGCGACTTTCCACACTGAAATTATAGGCTAGAAGGATTCTAGGCTCCCAACGCCGAAAGAACGGCAGAAAACGAGCCAGGAATGGCGAAACAACGGCTGCAAATAAGCGCTTCAGAGTCCTAGATCCGCCCGTGCCCCATTTCATCCCCCTCGATGTGAACAAATGAACATTCAGATTACAGGAATGATCTAGTGAAGGAAGTGCTAATAAGTGAGCTGATCGCTTGATTGCATCATCCTTCATCGCGGTCAATTCCTCCACGCTCAAAAATCAACGTAAACAAGGAAGGGCCCATTTTGGCCCAAAAAACGCGGGTTTCGCGTCCTTTTTAAGCATGCCTTGCAAGATAGGGCACCAGACCTTAAAGGCAGTGTCCACGATGAATTTCGTCCTCGGTTTTTAGCCGGAAATCGAAAGTTCAGAGTCTCATTGGAGCACTGGGGTGGAAAGAACGAACGAATACGGGCCCGAAAGAGCTCCATACGGCTACGAAGTCCGCTCGCTCTAGCCCTTCCGCTCGCGATCGAGTTTTCCGAGGAACAGTTTGGCCGCTTCTTCATTAGCATTGGAGCGCGAGCGCGGCTGAGTTTTAGCATTGGCGCGCATTTGCGCACGCTGTCTACTTCAGGCCCATGCCCGCGCAACTGATCCACCGCTGAAATGTGGCTTTCAAGAAGAAGAGCTGACTTTGGATGTTTCGCAGCGTTTTTCATGATTCTTTCTTCACTGATGGAACAGTCTGACTTTAAACCTTAGTTTTCTGGTGGAAACTCGAAAACGATTTTTATCGTGGGCACTGCCTTTAAGTAAACCGTGCAGATATCTGAAGTGAAGTCTATCGGGAACACTGCCTTTAATGGAATTCCTCTAAACGTGAGGAGGTTTTTGTGCTCATGTTTGGATATTAAGATGCGTGGTTATAAACAGTATTTAACTCTTCGGCAACTGTTCCTATGGATGGACAATTCCTAAACGATGTGGGCAGGCTGATTCCAAGCGCCGGCCGATCCACACTAATTTTGCCCATTTTCTGGCCATCTTTCGTCGCTCTTTATCCCAACTTTTATTGAAAGGACTCAAAGCCACTTTGTTTTTTGGGAGAAAAACGGGACTGCTTCCCGCCGTAGAAAAAAACTGCTCCCAAACCATCTTCTTTTGTCTTAGCCGCATGCTTGCGAGTAACAGCTCAGCAAGAAATATATGGTCAGATCCACTAATCCTTTTCTAGCTTGCTGTGGACACAATAGTGTTTCGTTGCTACCCTCACGCCTTTGAACCAGTGAGAAATTCGTGAAGAACCTTCTCCAATGTTTTGTTTAGCCTCTGTTCAGACCACAGCTGCCCAAGAATATTTGTGCAATGACTTTTCATATTACATAGGAATCATGAGACGGCTATATGGGCGATGTGTATGTTTTCAGTTGATGTGCGAGCAGTGGCTGGCACGGATAGCCGACCGACTAGAAACCGCAACTCGACAGCGGAGGGGGCTGGCCGCGATGAAAGTTCGAACAAACATCGCGATGGCGGCGCTATGGAAAACGACAAGATAAGGGCGATACCACTGCGGGATGAGAGTGAACACGAAAGACTTGCACTTCTGGCCAGATCACAACTCAGAGACTTCGATGAAATCGAAATAGCAGAGTGATTTCGGAAAGGGTGTTGACACATTGTTTCACCCATGGATATGTATTGCGGTTTAGGCGTACTGCTACATCAATCAGATATGCTATGTTCAGAATACTATTTTGCGACGGCTAGGGCTTCTTAATTAAAGGCAGCGTCCGCGCAGAAAACCGCATCTGTGTTTTTCTTCTCAATCCAATGTATGAACCAAGTGGAGATAGTTGGCGAAGCTTGAGGTCTCAATGTTGCGTATTCATAATGCTATAGGCTCGTGAAAATCGCTCCGTGGTCTGAAAAGGCGTTTTCCCGGTCGATCATCTAACACGAGGAACAGAAACCCCACGACAGTCTTCGGCCGGCCGCGGAAATCCAATTTTCTAAATTCTTTATTCCGAAGAATCTTCGAGTTAAGACGTGGATATTGAAAGCCTCCTATTTTTAGATGATCATTGACAGCAGTAAAGCGAAAGGAATTGCGGAACCCAGAAAGTTAAGGGGGCTAAACCAATTCAGCCGTTCAAATTTTCGATATTTGTGTAATACACAAGACACACCGGACAGACGTGAGAAAAAGGAGGCTGAATGCTGCGAGATTTTCAAACGAGTTTTTCTCGGAAACTTGAGTGTTTTGGGTGGTCTCTTCATGATATATGACAACCTGGTAAGCCTACCTGCGCAAAATTGTGAAAAAAATAAACACGGTTTTTAGCGCGTACGCTACCTTTAAGTCTTGAAGGGTATAGATGAACTGTGCGCATGCTGCGATCATTGCCCGCTCTAAGCTTTAGATTGTACAAAATCCATTCCGGGTAGTTGAGAGAGCTACGGAAGGGGGAGGTACTCAAGTAACGCCAGCGTTCTGGGTTGCAACGACTTATTCTTGGTCAAGGAGTCGACGATAGGATCATACTGCTTGCTGGTGAATACTCAATAGTAAGGATGCAGTGCGAGCTCATGAGAAAGAGTTGCCAACACAATTTGAACCTTTTCAAACTAAAAAGGCGAACATCCTTAAAGGCAGTCAGTGTTCACGATAAAAAATGTGTTTCAGTTTCTGCTAGGAGTTTGTAGTGGAGGGGCACACTGTAACGTTGGCTTCGTAAGAAGGCATGAAAGCGAGCCAGGAAAAGCTTCAAAAGAGTCCGAAGCTGCCAATTCGAGCGCAACGCAAACCCCAAAAGCGCAACACATGCCTACTGACGTGAACAAATGAATGCTCAAGATCGTGAGATGAGCGATGATTTCCAATCATTAGCCCCGTTCTTCAGTTCATTCTCAACTTCTCTCTTTACTCAGGTCAGCTCGCATACATCGGCTGCAAAAGACGGAAGATACAAGCCTCAGACAACTCGTCCACCATGTTTCCTTAGCTCAATTTTCGAGGGACCATAACTCCGTTCTCAGGAGGTCTTGTACGATTTCAGAGACACCATTGGAATCATCATGGGGCCCTTTTCAAGATAGGTGGAAAAGCAGAAAAACGATTCTTATCGTGAACACTGCCTTTAAAGACACAGTCCAACCTCATGATCGTTTTTTAGTTTTTCCACCTATCTTGAAAACGGACCCAAGCCGATTCCAACGATGTCTCTGGAACCGTAAAAGACCCCCTAGGAATGGAGTCATGGCCCCTCAAATATGGAGCTGCGGAAGCTTGGTGGACGAGTTGTCCGAGGCTTGTAACCTCCGTCATTTGAGACCGGTGTAAGTGAGTCGACCTGAATGAAGAGAGAGGCTGAAAAACAAGGAAAGACTATTGACTGGGATCCATCGATCATCTCGCTTCTTTTGAGCTCGAAAGATCCTTAAAGGGGCGTGTCAAAGTGGCTTCCTGATGTGGGTGCCCCGAAGAGGCTTCCTCCTATATCTCGCTTATTCGAAGGAAACGAGAGCTTGCACTCGGCAGGTGTTATATGGGATGGGCCTACTTCGCAATTATGTGAAAATCTCCGATTTCGTCCCTGCCCTGGGCTTGGGCTGTGCCTATAAAGGCAGAGATTACGATAAAAAACCGCACTTTAGTTTTCGATGTTCTTGAGTAGCTAAGTCCACTAAGAAGGGGTTAATATGAAAAAATCCCCACAGAACACCTAAATACCGGAAAAATCATTTGGAGAAATCCCTGAAAAACTTGCCCCTGCCTGTTTGCGTGTTTCGGAGAATGTAGACAACGCATCGAACCTGACTTCAGTGAAATGGTTTCGCTCTTTAAAATCCCTAGGTAAGTGACTTTGCTTACCGTTTCCTGGACTGAGGATTCCTTAAAAAACAAGAGGGGCTATTGCACATCCTGGAATGTTAGAACCTTTCGCGATGAGAAAATATTCGAAACTTTGGTGCCTGTTCCTACGGTAAAACGAATGTCGACAACTTTTTTCTGAGCCTATGAGCACATTTCCATGGTTCCATGAATCTTCCCTGTTTGATATCATAAAAAAAGTGGCCAAACTCTCCTTCCTTGACACCTGATTACATCTTTACTTCCTTTCTGAAGAACATTGCTCATGTTATAGTTAGCCCTCTGTGCTATATTTATAATCAATCTCTAATGGTTTCTGAAATCCTATCACGGTGGAAGCATTCCTTTATCACACCATTTCTTAGAAAGCCCCCGCGAGTGATGTAGGAAATTATCGTCCAGTCAGCATTACTTCGTTCCTTTGTAGGGCGTTCGAGAAGGTTATCAAGGCTCATCTATTTGAATACCTACAGAATAATATGCTGATTCCGGGCTGCCAGCATGGATTTGTACCTTGCCGGTCAACAGAGACCAACTTGCTGGAGTGCATGAATGACTGGACCAATAGTCTCGATTTGAGAAAGGCAAATGATGTGGTATACTTTGACTTTTCGAAGGCATTTGACAGAATTAGTCATGTCAAGTTATTGCACAAGTTATCTCAGCTGAAAGTACATCCAATAATTTGCAAATGGCTCGGAGAGTTTTTGACTGGTAGAACTTTCCAGGTTAAAGTAGGGTCAGATTTCTCATCTTGTAGGAATGTCACAAGTGGTGTGCCGCAAGGCGGTGTGCTTTCGCCTCTATTGTTTAAGATATACATCTCGGATCTCTCTCAAACAGTGGGGCCTAAGTTGCCATGAAACAATTCGCTGATGACATAAAAATTTACCGAGAAGTAGTTAACTGTGAAGATAGAGCTGCTCTGCAGCATGCAATCAATCAAGTGGTGATATGGTCCCGCTTGTGGGAAATAGAGCTGCTCTGCAGCATGCAATCAATCAAGTGGTGATATGGTCCCGTTTGTGGGAACTTCCTCTTGCCCCTGAAAAGCCCGCAGTCATGAGGCTAGGAATTTCTGACGAGGTTTGTGACTATTTAATTGATGAGCAGTGCATCTCAGTGATTCGGTCTGTCAAGGATTTAGGTTTCTACTATAATGATGAGCTGGATTTCTCAGAACACCTTAGAATAATAAGTAGAAAAGCGCATGCGCGCTTTTTTCAAATATTCAAGGCGTTGTCTACAAAAAAATAAGGAAATTTTGCTGAAAGCCTATAAAATCTATGTCAGGCCAATACTTGAGACAGGAACAACAGTCTTCTGTCCTTACAAAAAGAAGGACATTGAATTGGTTGAAAAAGCTCAGAACAATTTCACGAGAAAGCTGCTAATTCGCTCTCGGGGTTTCTCCTATTCAGAAATCCCTAGTGCGAGGATGAGGAATAGTTTATTGAGACTGGTCAGTTTAGAATCAGGTCGTAAACTGAGAGATGTGCGCATGGTATTCAAAATGATATCCAGAGTCGTGAAAGTTGATGTTTCACCGTTCCTCACTCTTTCAAAATCACGGACACGAGGCGATTCCGTAAAATTTCGTATCGTAAATCAAGATCGAACATAAGAGCCTTTAGTTTTACTTGTCGAGCGGGCTCCGCATACGTCGCCATAAGACATGGAATACAACCTATCCCTCCCTTTTTAGCACATTTCAAGCGTTTCGCTGAGGCCAAAATTTTTTTGAATAAGATTGCGGTTGGCAGTATTATTGTTTTTTTCTCTCTCTCGAGTTCTCTTATGTTTGTCTTGAACAACGTAATAAATTATTAATATTATTATTATTATTATTATTATTACTATTATTATTATTATTATTATTATTATTCGATTTTTGGATGTTTTTTGCCGTAACTGCAGTTCAACGTCGCAGTGCACGTTATGGTATGTTTACACAAGGTGCTGAGTTGATCGCAAAACGCTTGGCTCCGGGCGAGATTGAACCAGCATATTCCCTTTCCGGGGGAGCGCCTTATCGCACTGCACCACCGGAGCCCCAGGGCCGCTCTCACTCAACTGCTCGGTAAATCTTCACCGAAGCAATCATCCTTTCACCCGCATAACGGGATGAAACAGGAATACCGCCAGAGACTATCTAACAGTCGTAGACCTGTCAAGATGATGCCCTAGTTAAGTCTTACACAATTTTTTGGATGTTTTTTTTTGCCGTAACTGCAGTTCAACGTCGCAGTGCACGTTATGGTATGTTTACACAAGGTGCTGAGTTGATCGCAAAACGCTTGGCTCCGGGCGAGATTGAACCAGCATATTCCCTTTCCGGGGGAGCGCCTTATCGCACTGCACCACCGGAGCCCCAGCGCCGCTCTCACTCAACTGCTCGGTAAATCTTCACCGAAGCAATCATACTTTCACCCGCATAACGGGATGAAACAGGAATACCGCCAGAGACTATCTAACAGTCGTAGACCTGTCAAGATGATGCCCTAGTTAAGTCTTACACGATTTTTTTTTTGGATGTTTTTTGCCGTAACTGCAGTTCAACGTCGCAGTGCACGTTATGGTATGTTTACACAAGGTGCGGGGGTGTGTATACAAGTCTGTTGGTACCTGCTCGTTGGTGCCCCTGCTTCTACTGAACCCAGCAGACGTTTGAGTGTACACAGGGAACGTTCGAGCGATATAGCGTGCACAACTATATCGCGGAAGTATCCCGCACATTGCATAAAGGTGTCGCCGTCCGGCACACTAAGGCCTCTGGTCCATAACACCTTAGGATCCGTACCTAGGGAGTCATGGAGTCTTTGGCCACAAGCCACAATTTCGCCACCCTGAACTGTCGATCGCTGTCGAGTGATATCCAAAAAACTGCGCTATCCAGACTTCTGAGCTATTTCCATGCACCGTTTGCTGCTTTGCAGGAAACCCGCCTCAAGGATAGACCCGTCATCAGCGTCGGAGAGTACACCATCTACTGCGGTAACGCTGACGATAGGAGAGTGGGAGGCTGTGCAATAGCTGTAAGGAAGGATTTCAATGGTATGGTCAAGGAGTTTGGCTCAACGTCGTGCCGGAATGCATTCATACGACTGCGGGATCACAGAGGATTCAATCTGTGGATAGTGAGTGCTCATGCGCCCACTGAAACCGCCGAAGACAATTCGAAGGATGCGTTTTATGAGGAACTCAATACGTTGCTGGCCAGGATACCTTGTCAACATGCTGTTGTCGTGGGGATTGACGCAAATGCGAAGATGGGACTTGATCAGGAATCCGAAGTACTCGGTAAATGGTTCTACCCAGTGGAGCAAACATCGGACAATGGCTACCGCCTTGTCGACTTTTGTGAACGCAGTGGTCTGATTATTGCATCGACATTCAAGAGGAATCATCGCCGCCATCAGCTTACGTGGCAGGGACCAACCCGGCTATCTCCAGAAGAGCAGCGGAAGCGGAAGATGACAACTTTGAAACTACAGCTTGACTATGTCCTGACGAGGAATATTCCAGTATCGGACATTCGAAGATCTAGAGCTGTGTGGGATGTCGCATTCGATTCGGATCACCGTCCTGTTCTGTTGAACTTCACTGCGAGGATTCATAAGAGGAAGCGAGGGCTCAGCCTCTCCAGAGGATTGACATGACAAGTCTCAGAGATGAAGAGTGCAGAAGGAATTTCCGACAACGCGTTTCTATTCACATCGGAGTACGGACTAAGAAGAAACTTTGCGACGCGGATTCTTTTGTCAAGTGCATCCAGGACGCTTCGAAAGAGGCACTCCCGGTTGTACAGCCTAAGAAGAAGTTCGCCTACGTCTCAGAAGAAACAACATCTACCTACAACAGAGTATGTGCTCTCCGAACTGCAGGAAACTTCGTGGAGGAGAAGCGTCTGAGGAGGAAGGTGCGTCGGCAGGTTCAAAGTGACCGCGAACGAGAGTGGACGTGTAGAGCTAAGGAGTTCGAGAAGGCTTGGGAGGAGAAGAATCCGAAGAAAGCCTACACGTTGCTGCGACAGTATAGCGGGAAGATGAAGAGATGTTCTCCTGTCCTGAACACTACCAATGGAGTTGCAGTTGGTGATGCGACGCTGCCAATATGGAAGGATTACTTCAGTTCACTACTGAATCGTCCAGCGCCATCAGTACCTGAGCTCCCGCATGTTCAGAGAGCACATTACGATGTCAGTGAGGAACCGCCGACTGAGTCTGAAGTTTTGGATTGTGTCCGGAAAATGAAGAATGGAAAGGCAGGTGGAGATGACAACATCACTGCTGAAATGCTGAAAGCTCTTCCTCCGTCTGGGATTCGTGAAATGACCAACACCATCCGTGCCATATGGATGAGCGAAAGGATACCCGATTCGTGGAGACATGCGATCATCGTACCTCTTCACAAGAAGCTATCCGTCACGGATCCTAAGAACTACAGAGGAATCTCTCTACTTCGTGTCATGTACAAGGTTTTAGAACGTATCATTCTCGAGCGACTTATCAAACATCGTGAAGGAACGACCAGAGATGAGCAAGCCGGTTTTCGACCTGGAAGATCGACCATCGACCAAGTGTTCGTCGTGAGGAGAGTAATTGAATCGTGGCAGCGGTTTTCGAAGCCATTACAGCTTGCTTTTTTGGACTTTGAAGCCGCGTTCGACTCTCCTCATCGTGATCGATTGCTCAATGCTCTGCGAGCGGATGGAGTCCCGGAAAAGTATGTTCGGTTAATCGAGGACATGAACAAAGGAACAACAGCAGCAGTTCGTACACTTGTCGGATTTACGTCAGCTTTCGAGGTGAAAACAGGAGTAAGGCAAGGAGCCGTTGCAGGACCTTTTCTTTTCAACTTCGCCGTTGATGACATCATGCGTAGAGTTGCAGAACAGTTTCCTGCGGATGTGATCCTAACACCATCAGGACGCTCCCTTGTCGACCTGGAGTACGCCGACGACATTGTGTTATTCGCTGAAAACAACGCAAAACTGCAAAGGATTGTGAACCTCGCTTCGAAGTATGCCGCAGCCTATGGACTTCGTCTTCGTCCCGACAAATGCAAGCAGATGTGGGTCTCTCAGAGGCCTTCAACTGGAGTTTGTGTGGACGGACAACGTATCGAACTGGTGGACGATTTCTGTTATTTGGGCTGTTTGCTGAAGAACGATGGTAGTTATGCAGCGGATATTCGACAACGATGTGCGAAAGCTACGTCTGCATTCAATTCTCTAACCAAGTGTTTGTGGTCTACCACCATCGCGAAGGAAGTCAAGTTGCGCGTCTACCTATCCGCTATTCGCCCTATCATGATGTACGGATCGGAGACGTGGGCAGCACCGAAAACGCAGATGGAAAGGTTGGATTGCACGGAGAGGAAGCTTTTTAGGCGTTTGCTTGGATATTTCTGGCCGCGTGTATGCCATAACGAAGACCTTTACAAGGAAATCGACGCAGTACATCAACGCTTGACACGAGGAGGTGCCAGCATCTCCTAACGCCATCTCAAGCAGCAATGGAAAGTCGACTTCGACTGCTCGGGCACATACTAAGAAGAACGCCGGATCGTCTCGTACAACACGCTTTAAAAATGCTTCCAAATCCTGTCTGGAAACGGCCACCTGGGCGTAGGCGAAAGTTCTGGACGGATGTGGTTAAAGAGGATTTAAAGTCACTCGGCATCGAAAGACAGTTCAGGCGCGATGTTTCGTTTCGCAGGAAATGGAATAGTGACAGCTGGATGGAATGTGTTCAAATTGTGGCTGAAGACCGTGAAAAATGGACACGGCTGACTACTAGGACGGCACACCTCGGTGAAGATGCGGAATGACCGCGTCAGGCGAAAGCCAACCGATTAAGTAAGTAAGTCACACAAGGTGCTGAGTTGATCGCAGAACGCTTGGCTCCGGGCGAGATTGAACCAGCATATTCCCTTTCCGGGGGAGTTAACTATTAGTTGAAATTAGTTCCCTTTAGTTGTAACTTTACCATCAAGAAAAAGTTTAACTATTAGTTGAAATTTTGGTAGAATATTAGGTATAATTTTAGCTTTTCAGATTTTGACTGGAACATTTCTAGCTTTTTATTATACTGCTGATGGTAGAATGGCTTTTGGTGCTATTCAGTATATTATATATGAGGTAAATTATGGTTGAGTTTTTCGTATTTTTCATTTTAATGGTGCTAGATTGTTTTTTGTTTTTTTATATTTACATATTTTTAAAGGTATATTTATAATAAGTTATCGTTTAAAAAAGGGAATATGCTGGTACAATCTCGCCCGGTGCCAAGCGTTTTGCGATCAACTCAGCACCTTGTGTAAACATTATTATTATTATTATTATTATTATTATTATTATTATTATTATTATTATTATTATTATTATTATTATTATTATTATTATTATTACATTTTTACCACAAGACAACGTGTAGAAACTGTCATGAAACGCTCATTCAAGAGCAGCGTACCGTGGAGGTACTGCAGTAAAAAGGTACGCGAGCTAGAACCTGAAGTCCTAGTGACAGAAGAACGACGGAAAATGAGAGTGTATTGATCAAAAATGGCTACAAATAAAGGTGTTCAAGCCCCAGAAACGCCTTCTGCCCCCAGAAAGCCTCCTCGCTGTGAACAAATGAAAACTTGAGATTGTGATAGCAACCATCAATCAAAAGAAATAAGTATTATGCAGTGAACTTTACCACTTGATTGCATTGATACATATCGTTCCTTCATAGCGGCCGATTATCCCAAGGTATGTAAGAAGTGAACCGGAGCAAAAGTGGCCAATTTCGAGCAAGAAAAAAAGAATTTCGCATTCTTTCTAGCAAGCCTTTCATATATTGAGCACAACACCTTCCGTATTCCATGGTACTCTCGGGGATGAAGTTTATCGCAAGCACTGACTTCAAAAGTTATTGATTCATTTGTCAACCTAGTCCTGCTACAGCACTATTCAAAATCATCTGCAATATATTCAACCCCCACCCCTTCCTTCACGGAAGTGTAAGCGGTGCAGATGGAGAACGCAAGAGTCTATTTAATGAGAAGGACTCAAAGATTGAGTGAAAAAGGGTTACGGGCAACGAAGAGTAGCACGAAGTGTTGACTAAGCTAATCAGTAATTGTTTGAGTGGTGAGGTTTTCGAGAAAATAGTCCAAAGAAGTCAAGAGCACATCCATCTAACTGTTCATGTACGACTTTCGAAAAGTCTAGCCATTGGCAAAGTTGATAAGGGCAGCTGTCTTGTGCACCATAGAACCGAGTATGGTACAGACTTATGCGACCAACGTTTCTGCGTCTTCGACGTCTTTGGAGCTTGGAAAGTTGAGAGCATTTGGGAAAGCCATTGGATCAAGCGTAATTTCATCCTACAAAT
Source organism: Aplectana chamaeleonis (assembly GCA_029168955.1). Taxonomy (NCBI): domain Eukaryota; kingdom Metazoa; phylum Nematoda; class Chromadorea; order Rhabditida; family Cosmocercidae; genus Aplectana; species Aplectana chamaeleonis. The sequence continues at coordinate 210,215 of JAPDOI010000440.1, forward strand.
TCTGGTTCAGTGTGAAGCACGACCACAAACGACGCGAAGAAGTAAGGAGAAGCAGACGAACCTTGGACTGTTGAGCCGAGGAGCTCAACGAGTCACACGCATCTAACTACCTTAAAACTCAAGGTCGAAAAAATAGTGTCAACTCCGAAAACACTAAACTTAGCAGCACTATTCATGTCAAAGAGTACATAGAAGATTCTATAGTCATGGTCCTTGTCGAGACTTCTCGAGATGAGAGACCACGACAATGAATACTAGGCATATGAACTATAGTTGTACACGAAAGAAATTTTCGAAAGATTTTTTGAATTTTTTCTCGTTCGTTTTCAATCGTTCGAAATTTCGTCGAACGAATTTTTTTTCAAATTTCGTTCGTTCGAAATTGTTTCGAACGAACTTTTTTCAAATTTTGTTCGTTCGAAATTTTTTCGAACAAAATTTTTTCATTTTTCGTTCCTTCGAAACCCTTTCAAACGAAAAATTTCGATTTTCGTTCGTTCGACTTTTTTTCGAAATTGTAGAACTATAATATGATCGATAGGGATGAAAAACGTTGTGTCGCGTCGCTTGTCGCGTGAAGTGTGAACCCGGTCATATATTTAGACCTCTCAATCATGACTTTGCAGACTGTTAGATGCGCTCACAATTCATCAATTTGTGTGTTCTCTTTCTTTGAAAAAATGGGAAACACAGATTTGTAAAATATGATAAAATAATTCGTGGTATGGAAGAAAACAACTTTTTTCCTGACAAAAAAACTCAAAGATTGAAAACCTGGATTTTTCTACGCTTCGAACAAGCGAAACTGTGCTTTTCCTCTGTAGGAAACACTCAACTGCCGCTTCTAACAAATGATGTGATGAGACTGTACATGAATGTTTGTGTTGCCCTCAGAACCGATAAATTCTACGTGAAAAAGTTTCAAATACATGTAAGGATGTTCTTAACATTGCACTACTGGTTATTTAGGAATGGTGGGAAGAGTCAGGAATAACAGGAATTCCACAAGAGAGATTCATTATTGAAACAGAAGAAAGAGACCTTCGAATCCTACAGAGCTTAGTTGGTAGGGCTTAACCTACAAATGACGTGACCAAGGTGTACTTTCTATAATGCCGATAGATGAGATTGGAGCACGAAGGCTGAAGTAGTAGTAAGGCAGCAAAATAGATGGTACAGCCTGTTACTGGATTGATTCCCACCCGCAACACAGGTACAATAGACGCAGACTCAGGGCTAACAGCGTGAAAAGCGCACGATTGCGGAGACGCAGACGATGAGACGGCTACGACGAGACACTACGCACTTTTTAGAGTATTGTTAGCCCCGTACATTGCTTGGTCTCCGACTAAAATAGAGGTCCCTGGACCAGATTTTAACTGTGTTAATATGGGAAACATGGCCACTGCTTCAAAAGGCTGTGGGAGCCAAGAGAAGTCACGGCCTGACACCGTTTGGAGCAACTTTCGCATGAGAGCGCTCGCAGGAATGTAAAGGAATTCAGAACAAAAACGCTTGCACCTCGGGGATAGGGAGACGGAAATGACGACTTACAAGGATATGAAATTGAGCTCCTCTTGAATGGAACTTGAAACTGGGTTGTGTTGTTGTTCGGAGGCCGGATTCGTCATTGCGCAAGCCCTGGGTTTGCCGATTTGGGTTGGGTTCAGCGCAAGCGCAACCCAATTTTTCAGGATTCATCAATTCAATAACCCATCGAAAAATGGGTTTGGGTTTGGGTTTGCAGAACCCGAGGCGGGAGCGAGGGTCTACGCAACCCAACCCAAAATGAGCAGTTAGAAAACGCGCTCTAGCGCCATTTTCAGAAATAATGTTATATGATTTGAAGAATTAACTTATAATGAGTGGGCTTACTACCTATATACGAGATTGAAGAGATCGTCAGTATCTATTTTCGACGTCTTTTCGTGTTTAATGAACTACCTAATAAATTATCGACTCAAGCGCCGGCTGGAAAGTGTGTGCCCATTTTCAAGCCTTTTTGAATCTTTAGACTTCCAATAAAAGTAACTCATTTCCTTTCCTCTAATATTTTCGTTCATTTCACTTTTTCCTCTTCTTTCGCTTCCCAAACATTCTCCACCCCAGCATCTCAAGTCATTCTTCTGTGCCACCTTGATTTAGCTAATGTTCATTTCTCATCCTAGTTTTGATTTTCTTTAAATTTCAATCGTTCTCCTCTTTCTATGAGTTCCATTTTCTTGTTCTTCTGTTCACCTCACTTTGTTTTCTCCCAGAAAGACGACAAGAAGGAAGTTGTTTCCTTATAGAGCTGTGAGAAACCAGTTGTGATCGATATAAAGGGAAACTTCAGCGCGACCCGCGCGTGACGCTCGGGCGTGGCGTTAGAGAATGAATGCTTTCCTCGCGCATCACGCGGGTACCGCGCTTGCGGAGACTATGAATACTCCAGCAGCGATGCCATGGCGGTGAACGGAAAAAAAGTGGGCCGTAGGTTTTCCATTCCAAACAAGCAAATTCTGTACACACTTTAACCATTAAGCTAGGAGAGGATAGTAAGGGAATCAATTATCCCGACACGGAATGAAGGATCAATACTGTAAATGATTAGAAACCCGCTACGGCCGTCGCCGCCATGGCAGAGAGGCGTCACGCGCGTGCCGCGCTTGCGTTGAGGAGTACGAATAGCGCCTAATGAATTTTAATACAAACTGCATCCAGTAAAAGATTTCCCCAACTTGGAAAAGTTCCGTTTTGCGATATTGATTCTGTTTTATATTTTCTTTTTGAATATATCTATAACCACTGCAGGGTGTTATTAAAGGTGTACATATACATATAGTGTCTTGCTCGACTATGTACGGTGCAAAATCGATAACAAGCACTATATTCACCCATAGCGTACTCCACAGTTCTCTATTAGTTCGATCGGAAACAAAGGCGGAACACTTCAGGATACTATGCGAAGCTCTATGCGAAGATTGATAACGATAAATTTATTAACACTCACGTTCAGAAAATCATTTTTAGAAGTATAGGGGCTATAGCGTAAACGCAAAAAATATGCTACACGACGCAATATTTTCGGAGGCAGCTTGAATTAGGGACAACAGAACATATTTGAACGAAGTCTTTCAAAATATGGTATAAAACTGGCTTCAGACAGCACCAGAAGTTCTGACAAACGCAAAAAAAAACATATAAATTAACAGGAGAGCATGAAAATTTTAGTCACGAGAAAATATGAAGAAATTAATCAAAATGGTGACTACTAGAATGAAAATTCAACACTACAAGCACGAGAAAAGTGAAAAATGCGATATAAGGAATTAGCCAAAAATAATCGAGATAGACGTGGCGAAAATACGTTGTGCATTCGCAGACGCCTCTCGTGTCAACAAAAAATGGGTTCGGAGAACCAACCCAAGATTTGCGCTGATGAATCAAAGGTGCTGGGTTATCCAACCCAAGGCCAATTTTTGAACCCAGGTCTGGCGAGCCCAGGGCAGGCGCTAGCCCGTTTTTCAACGATGAATCCGGTTTCGGCGGGTTGTAGTTTAGCGGTCACTACCTCAATGTTCACCGAAGTAATTTTTTAAAATAGTTCTGTCGCGAGGAGTAATGGGGAATGCATTCCGAATCGTTTCTGTAATAAAAACCTTCTAGAACGGTCAGAAAGATTTTCTCTATTTTGAAAAACAGTTCGGTTTTAAGAATAGTGCCACTTTCGTTTACCTACGAAATGTTTCTTGCCACTTCCTCACCGATTCCATCAGAAGGTCTCGTCTTTAACGAAGGATCCCAAATCCGAGGACACTGTCGTCAAGTCCTTCTTTGAATCCATTTACCATCAATAAGAAAATACGATCTACGATCCTACAAATAAGAGCGGCATATTCTTTTCGTGAAGGATTTTTTCCGTTACAAATCGTGTCCAGCCATAATAACCCACTGGTCTAGTTTCGGCTGCCACTTGATGAAATCTTGGCTTGCAGGATCTAATTCTTCTCAAATTTCCCCCCATTTCTCTGGGGCAGGACAAAGGACCGGTCGTTATATATATTTCTTATTATTCTTATTAGTAATTCTTGCCTCATGAAAATCTTGCACGCCCTTAGGACAAGCTCTAACCCATTTCGCAAAAACTTACGCGTAATCCCTGCTAACTAGCTAAATTGAGCATATAAGGCTCGACGCGGCTGTCACTCCTATCAGGTTTTTGAAAGATCTAGCATCACCTATTTTTTTGGAGAAAATAAAATAAGATGGGAAAATACGCGCCGCGTGTCATCTGATATCAATTTGCTTTTCGAGATTATGAGTACTACCCATGAATAAGTTTCTCCCCTCCAACCTCTGATATTTACATACACATAGTGGAGTCTCAAAACAGGTTCAGCCTGCCGTTACGGATATAAGCACGCGTAGGGACAAAGGCTTTTTTCCAGACACTGAAAGGTACTTATCTAAGCGATTGTGCAGCCGATTCCGCCCTCTGTTAGCTGCAGAATGCATCGCTAGGACTCAATTTCGTGATGGCAAGCTGAACGCCTTTTACTTTTTGACTGCCTCTCATACAGTCCGCACGGACAATTTTAGTTCTCCGTTGACGCTTGGCGCAAACTCGTTGCAAGTATGTTATGACGTAAATGAAACGAGCTTGCGCCACCCGTCAATTGGGAACTGAAGGTGTCGGTGCTCTCCGTGCCGACTGTACAGCTTCATTACATTTGTCAGATCAGCAGTGATTTAGGACAACTCATTAAAAGTTTCGTTGCGGTCCTTTTGCGATGCGTACCTCTCTGTGCTTTTGTAGTAGAGCCGATTTAGGACAAGGATTGACACCTTTCAATCTTAAAACATGGCCCTCTATATTTCCCTTCACTACCACAGACTCTCTCGTCCCGTACATACGTACATAGGTGGGCAAATACCAGGAGAAGGAAGCATAACAGTTGGATTTCGCTCTTTTCGCACACACTTGATGATAAGAATCGTGTCTTGCTTCTCATAGTTTTCGCGCAGGTAAGTCCGCAAAGTAAGAATTAATAGCTGAAAGGCTCCATAAAACCCATTAATTCCAGAGGAAAAAGTGGTTTAAAATCCTCAAATATCAAATCCTGTCCCTATCTCTACTTCAGTGTTTTCGGTACAGAAGGTTTTAAGACGTCGGAGATGGTTCTGCGTACTTTTTTGACGGAATCTATTTTAGCGTTGTGCGAGTAGAGCAAAATTAGGTAAATAGCGTTATTGCCCATGCTACGAGGAGTAAAAATTGGGAGCGACTCCGGTTTAAATTTAGATTTGAAACTATTAGCTCGAAACGATACGTTTCAGTATTGAAATTAGGTTCTCTCTAGTGTAAAGTTCCGTAAAAGTCCAAAACACCGAGAACGGACCCTATAGTCGGGTGCGCAGTATTTCCGATCTGTTCCAATTTTACGACTTGTCAAAACTCGACTTGTTAGAAAAGCTAAATTTCCTAGTGTTTTTGCAGTGTCTTCTGGCGACGTATTCAGGCAAAGTCTACCAGATAGTTGAAATTGGAACAGATCGGAAATAACGTTAGGCATGTTTTACTCATGTCCCCCCCCCCTCCTCGCCCCTCCCCTCCCCCCCGAAGAAGTTTTAGTGGGTTATAGGAGGAGTTGTGAGCGAGAAGTAAGACTGCGCGAAACCCTTGGGCGCCAGCCGGTCCTGTCTCCTCTACACGGAGCTGAAGTCCGTGGCTCGGGCTTTCGTGGCGCAGTGGTCGTGCGAAGAGATTCACAGGCGTCATACTAGGGTTGAAATTCCCTTCCCGACAGTACTTTTGCATTCTGTGGAACGTTATATTTAAACTTGAAATCGCATCCGAAGTGTTATTTGGACATTTAGCAGCGCATTATGACCTTGTGTTTAGAATCATAGATCAAAAATATGGGATTGAAGAATGCGTACCCCAGCAAGGCATTCTCTTTTTTGTTGGTTGCGTCTTTCTGTGTCCTCCTTTTACCGGAATTCTTGCGGAAAAAAGAAATTTTAGACGCGCATTTTTCGATGTAAGGATAAATAGGACTATTCAACACAACGTCAAATGTTACTTTAGATGAACAACTCTTCTATGAGGTGGGCAGGCTGATTCAAAGAACCAACTGACGCTCGCGATTTTCGCCTGCTTCCTTGGGATTTTTCTATGTTCCTAATATTCCATCGAAAGGACGAAAGCCTACGTTTCTAGAGAAAAAACGGAAACTTTTTCATTGTGAGCACTGCATGTGAAGGCATCACACGCCCATAGAAAGATCTGTTTTTTTTTGCTATCCTTCCCTAAGTTGGCCCTAGATCAGATCATCGGTGTTTTCAAAATGCATCAATTCTACAGGTCAATTGCAATATGCCCCCCCCCACCAAAAAAAAGCGGGTATCAGTTATCTAACACCAATTGTTTCCCAAGACATTTCACTAAAGGCATTGCTTTCCTTGCGAACAAATTTGAAACCAGGGCGTCTTAATAAGTTGACAACTTTAAAGGCTCTTCGGGAATTTCCGTTCACTGCAAAATACGTATATCTACTATCTACTCAAAATAGAGAAGAAAAACAAATTAGATGTGCACAATACCTTTGTGGAGACTTTTCCATGCATACGCTTTATAAGCAGGATGGCAGAAGTCTTGTATAGGTTCAAGAAAACGACGCATAAATATGTTCTACCGAAGCATCTCAGATTGCTCACTTTTCAAAGGCAGTGTTCACGATGAAAAAAGTACTTTGAAAAATTGCTAAAATTTGTTCTGTTCGAAAACAGCTGAAGAACTGCGAAGGCTGCGCGGTGAGAAAGGAGCTAAGAATAAACTCATTAAGGCACAAAGATGCCGATCTGTGCACAGGTACACAGCCCCGCCCATAGAAAGTGGAATCTGCTGCTAGGCCTGGTCAAAAATCTGCGACGTGCACAGCAACCAATGAAGTAGTTTTGGAGCACACATCTTAAAACATATATAAACTTATTATAGAGAGTGCAAAGAAATTTCACGAGAAAAATATTTTAAGGAATGGTAAGATTCCGATACGAGAGTATCCCTAATTAATTTTCGAGAAATCAGGAATGTAGTCTGTACACTTTAGAATCATGAAGAAATGTATATGACGTTCGTATGGTTCTTAAAATTCTCAACGGAGTTGTTGGAACTGATGTTACGAAATTTTTAGAATTCATGCTTCTAGGACCAGGGGTGCAGGGTACGCACGAGGTGTGGACAAAGCCAATTTTACTCAGACCCCTCCGGAAGCAAATTTCTGGCGATTTTCTCATACCCCTCCCAGAAGCGCTGTTAGCTCAAATTTTCGCCGATTTTCTCAGACCCTCCCCAAGAGCGCTATTTGGTCTGTTTTTTTCTTGTTGTTGTAAAGTTCGAAGAAGATGAACAAATCATTTTAAAGGATGTGAAGAAGAGGAACTACTTGAAAAACGTTCAGGGTTGCGTTCCAAGAAAATCTCCACTGGACGAAATCGTATTTGATAGTGATACCAACCAATGATAGTTTATGAGTCTGCCTGAAATGAACCTATCTTTTAGCCTATCATTTGTTATATCTTATCAGACCCAATTTTCCTCCCTTGAAAACCTTCGTGGAACGCACCCCAGAATGATCCACTTGACTTCCCAGTGGAGCTCACATCCTCCCCCTCCATCCCTATGCAGCTCAGGCCCCCTCTGTGGATATCCACACACCGCGCCGTACCCTGCAGGGGTGATTCGGAGAAAGTCTTGTACAACACACCAAGGACTGGGCACAGTCTGAATGGTTTTACGTGCAGGGCTGGCTCCGTTTTTAATTCGTTGAACTCGAACATTCCCTTCATTCCTATCTGCTTCTGTTCTTTCAAGCTATTTTCGAGAGGAAAGCTGCTAAGTTTCTGAGAAAATTTACTCTTTTCTTATGACAGCTCTTCCTCATATTAATGTTGTGTGTATATAAGTTATTCACAGTATCTTCTCTATACTTTTAGTTGATATACGAGTGAGCGATTTTTTCTATAAAGTTTACCTTCTGTAGCGTAATCAATAAATAAATAAATACAGAAACAAACAAAACTAAAAGTGTTAGTGTAAACTAAATGTGATTAATGGAGCTCGAGAAACGGCCAAGTCCACGAACTGAAGTCGATTAGTGAGTGTCAGTTTCGAGCCAGTTGATGACACATGATACTACAAATCAGCACTAGAGTTGTGCGCTAGCCCAAAAAGGCCGATTTAAGGCTGATAATTTCACTTCGGAGCTTTTTCCGTGTTTTCCTCGTATAGATCGTACTACTGAGAACCCAAACAAGACTTTACTATGAAAAACTCAACAATCGTACATATTTCATCGTGAACACTGCTTTTAAAGGCAGCAGACACGCTCGAAAATGGTATCGATTTTATGACATAAATCAAAGGTTTGGAGCTGATTGTATTGGGAACTGACGAAAAAACGAACGAAAACTTTGTGCAGATAAAGGTTTTAACGGTTATTTTATTATCAGGTGAAAGTGGACAAGTTTTACGGTGCGCGGTTGAAACAGCGAATATTAACAACAAAACGGTTGCGATAGAGAAGCCGATATACTCTTACAGCCTTTACTGAAACGTTAACCTCATTGGAAGCATCAAAAACAGGTCAAAGGGACCGTATTAGTACTATCAATCTGGACGAGTTTGTATTTTGGGGCGGGGTTGCAGAAATTTTTCGATTTGCATTGCTAAAATTTAATAGTTTTGACTCGTTCTTGACGCTTCCAACGGCGTGAGCAGTCTACTGGGAGCCATGCGACTTGAGAAACGTAGTTATCTCAACAGCTTTTTCGAGCGTGTCTGCTGCTTTTAAGTGCAGGGAGGTCCCAAGCGTGTGGGCAACTTTAGGAATAATCCTCATTTCCTCTTCCCTTGAGCTACAGCCCCAAGCCATTCGCTCTCTTTTTACAATCTCTAAAATAATACAGGAAGAGGTTTGTGCCCCTCAAGAGAACAATGGGTTACGAATTCAATGATTCGCTGGAGTTTTATTGGTTCCAGAATCAATTTTATTTTTCCTGACCGGACAATCCCGTGCGATTTCGGACCCAACAGGGCGACCGCTGACGTCCTCGATGTTCGCTGTTGCTTCAGATTTGCATGTGTATCGTAGCGGAGGAACGGCGATGTGTTTTTCCATGGCGTCGCAGAGCCCCGCACCGCATGGTACCGCTGGCGCCCCCCGTGTGCTGGCTGCTATAGCGCCGCGCCGCCTCGCGCAATTAGAATAGCATAAGCTCAATATAGAAAACGGAACGGCGTTCTTTGGTTCGATGAGTCAATCCTCGGCTTCGCAGGCCAGCGGGGATTTCACACTTCCGCGATTCTCTGCCCCGCTCCCACTTTACCTGCTAGAAAAAGGGATGCATGTTCCATTCTCTCAATGTATGAGAGCGCATCAACGGCCAGAAGGAAAGCAGACAGCCTTTTTCATTACGACCTTTCTGGCTCTAGTTATTTAGCTAGCCAGAATCACCAACTAACTAATTTCAGGCTTTAGTGAAAAAGATTACCTACAAAGGACGCTACTCCGGGGCGATAAAGAAATCACAGGCACCATTTACTGTGTTTGACAGGGCAGCCCGAAGCTCACCCCGACCAATTGGAAGTGTAGGTACAGCTCACCTAAGCACCAGGGCTGTGCGTAACTGAATTTTGTAATTTCGTAAATCGTAAACCGTAATTTTAAAAATTTCTTGTAATTCGTAATTCGTAACTGATAATGAGTAGTAATCCCACACAAAGCCCGAACCTCACTCGATGTAGGAACGTCGCAGAAGTTCAGTGATGAAGTGTTTCTGTATAGAAGGAGATTCGAGGTTGAGGATCAAAATGAAACTGTTTTAAGCAGTACTTGAAAAAATTCCCAGTATACATAAGTGGGATAAATACCAATGAAATAGACAAAACTGAAACTCTACGCGTATTCAAGTACCAACCTGTGCCACGTCTGCTCAAGCTTTGAAACCTAGAGAAGCGCAAAAACATGAAGAACCATCGCCTCACTAAACACAGTTCAATCCAAGCTAAGGAGGTTAACACTGTGATGAGGAAAAACATCGCAGTTCGATAGTTTTAGACACGATCGATTAAGGGAAGGATGCTTGGACAAGGTGGTTATCTTAGAAGGGCTATATACGCATTTACCTCTCCAAAACCACTTTCTGAACCATTCGAGGCTGCCCTCTACATTTGTGAAGCGTTACTTCGAATATATTTATTAGCGTTCCTTCCCATAAACTTCCCATAATTTCTTTGCGGTGAATATAGCGGTTCGCGATATTGCATAGGAATTTGAAATGCAAAAAGGTGAAGGTTCCTTCCAAATCTCTGATTACAAAAATGACGAAATTCTTACTCTTCTTTTTTCTTTGCATTTGCTTCGAATTTGCTTGAATTCCCAACTTTAAAAACATGTAATAACCTTTTTGAAAAGACGATAGACTGCAGCCATAACTTTTCTTGGAACTTTCCTCATCAAATCGGGAAATCATCGCTCTTTCCCTCGCAGCTGACTTGCCTCTGGGCATAAATATCTATGAAATCTTATTTCAGGGATCCCCGTGAAACTCTTCGTCGAATAAATGGTTTCAGGTTGGAAAAATATTTTCCTGATCCTTCAGCAGGTTTCAATCCACGAAATAACAGTTTTCGTCCGAAACTTTTGAACCACTGAACATTCGCGGTGAAGGTTGTGGGTTCCAAACTTTATTTGCTCCATAAGCCAGCTAGGCCTCCAGAGCCGAACCCCATATTTGATTTCTATAGCGGGATGGAGCTCTAGTCCGCAGTTGCAGACAATCGCTTTTGCAGGCTACAGTTGGACGATAAACGTGCTGGGACGAAGACTAATCGTGCCAGGACCTCGTAGTCCCAGCATGCCCCTGTTTGCAATAAGTGTTGCAACAGCGGTTGTCTGCAACTCCGGACCGGACTTTCGCTCCGAAATAGGCGGTAGCTCTACCATATGTCTGCGTCTGTCATGTTCATGATGGCGGACTAGAGCATTCTATGAAGAGAAACAACTGTGGAGCTCGGCTCCGCCGACCCGGCGCGCATGTGCAACAAGTAAAGGTTGGAACCCTTCAATACTTTTAAGTTGGTCAGTGTGAGAGGCAGAGCTGTCTGTCATACCTGAATTTCGTTATCAACTACATATTATATTCCGCCATGTCATGTTATCTCAAGCCTAGTTTTGACTGCATCGCTGCTGTCTTTTATCGCAGCGATTTCACTCCCGCTGATGCAGCGATATAGCAGCGGCAGCGATTCCGTTCATAGTGCATAGCCTCACGGAAAATCGAAGAAATTCAATCAATCAGTGAAATTAATGGCTGGTAGTTATCAATAACACATTTCGACCCGTAAACACTGACCTTGTCATGTGAAAGGGTCAACGTTCACTAGACGAAACGTGTCATCCGCTGGCAATCGCTCCATCGCTGCCATTTTGGCCGCGATGGAGCGACGGTCAGCGACCCTTGAGAATCGCTCTTCAAGCAGCGATGCAGTAAAACATATGATTTCGTCGCCGCGACCCAGCGATGTAGGACGTTTGCCACGAAACGATCACAATTGGAGCGGCTTTCCATTACGCGCGATGAAAAAGGAACAGTTGTCCCTGGCCGCAGCGACCATTCGCAGTTAAAACTAGGCTTCAGCTCATCTGGGAATAACAAGATTTAACCAAAATCAGGTATTGGAAAGAATAATCAAATATCAAGAATGCGGAAGAAGTGCTACATTTATCTATGCTCTGGACCGCAAACTTAGTTCTTACAACCGCATTTTCACGATTTGTTACGATTTGTTACGATTCGTTACGATTTTGGGCCGAAATTTCGTAAATCGTAAATCGTAAAAAAATTTGCCCAAAACACCCGTAATTCGTAAATCGTAAATGGTAATTACGCACAGCCCTGCTCCGCACTGCCGTTCAGTACGCAAAGTGCACGCTGATTGCGAAAGGCGAGGTTGCGAGTATTCTCAGACAGGGATGTGGAATCACCCGGGAGGTGGGATCACCCGGGCACCAAAGGCAAAAAAAACGCCCGGGTGATCCCACAACCCTGTGTGAGGATACTTGCGACCGCGACGCAGCACGCTTTCGCAATCAGAATGCACTTTGCGGACTGAACGGCAGTGCGGAGGTGAACTGTACACTTCCACTCCCCAGACTCAAGAAATCAAAAAATTCACCAAAACTCCGCTAAGGAGGGGGGTTGAAGTGCTCTACATGAATAAGAGGTCTGTTATTGGCGTTTCGTAAGAGTACGATGTGTATACAGTTGTGAAGTCAAAGTTTCCCTTTTGAGTAAAATTATTTTCAGGGAGGTTTCGGGGCGCTGATCAGGAAATCATTGCTCGTTTTCCTGTTTCCGGAGGAGAAGCCAATCGACATTCGTCCTACCTACACCTATCGTAATCCTTCGAGATTCCAAGAAGGGTAATAAATTCGTGCAGCAGTTCAATGAATTCTTTGGACGAAATCTCAGATAAATCGTAACTACGGTTTAAGTACCGTAACCTACCATAACCCCTCAAGAACTGGAAGTGGACCCAACGTTTGTCTTCATCTCCGCGAGTAGCCTCCCTGTACGAAAATTGGGGAACAAAATTTCTACCTCTGGAGTCCAAAAAATGGAGTAGTGCCGGTGTGCTGTTCGCCATCCTGGAGAAATCTCGAGACAGTTTTGATGGTGCAAAAAGGTTCCAGTTCCATGCGGATATCGGTTGGTTGGGTGGCCTCTCTATAATATTAAGGAAACATAAAGAAACTAAAATGTTGCCAAATTTTATTAGGAAGCACTTTCTCAAAGGCAGAATGCATGCTCACAAAAGTGGTTGAGATAACGAAGGTAATAAACTCATACGTCCGGTACTAAAACTCATACGTCGTTCGAGGCGACAAAAATGAACCAAAGCGACCGTTTTTAAGCAATCAACTTTCTTGAGAAGGAGGGGTTCAACTGGCAAAGTGGGCGGAGATCCACACCTCGCTGTACAAAACTGCTCGAATACGGTGATTTCGGCTCGTTTTCAAGGCTTCAAACGGAGTAAACCCTCAGCAACAGGCCATACAAGTGGGTTAACATCCCAGTCACATTTGCTCGCGTATACAATCGCGAGCGCTGTCCGCTTTCAATCGTTTTCGGGAACAGCATGTCAGTTCCTCATTTTCATCGTTTTTTTTTGGGATTTTTTATCAGTTCTCGATACTAAAAGCTCCAAGCCTCCTATTTATACCATGCAATCAATAGCATTTTTGACCTTGTATGCTGCCTTTGAGAAACCAAAAACGCCACGCTGAACACAAAGGCAGAAAAAGAAAAAATCTCTGACGGTCTCAGCGAAAATTGCGAGGGCCTATGCATTCTACAGTTAACCTGGTTCGTGTTTTTGTCTTTCTTTGGTAGTATGTTCCTAAATCTTGAAAGAATGTACTCAAGGTACTTGAGTAATATGGTTAAAAATATCCTCAACAAATTTAGCGAACAGAATCGGTAGCTGCCATCAGGGGTGGTAGTAAATGGGGGTGTTAAACGCGAATTAACAGGTGTTAAGTTCGCGTTAAACGCGAGTTTAACCACAACAGAATCTGAGCAAGACTCCTAATAATTGGTAGAGATTTCGCTCTAGTTTCACCTTAACATCCCTCAGTGGTGGGCACTTGTTACACTTTCAATGAAAACGCGTCGAAAAAGCGATAATTGTAACCTTTGTTACAAAAAATAGCGATTTCAAAACGTTTCCAGGTCTGTTTTTTTCTCTAAAATTCCAATGTGGCATCCTCGCGGTAAGTTCGCGTTTAACATGCTCTCGCAGACAGCACGGAAATAGTGCTGAAATGCGAGAGGAACTGGCGGTTAACGAAAAACTCCTCCCGAGGAGTTTTTGGATGCGGTTAGCAAGATACAGTAGGAAGAGTTTTGACCATCTATACTGAGGGCAAGTACGAGTCTAATTAATGCAGAGGGTTAAGGAAGTTTTATAGCACTGTTAGCCATCTTGATTCAGGACGTCAGCCTATCTTTAAAACTGAAAGGTGTTCCAAGGTATAGCCTTTTAACGGCTTCCGCCAGGGGAACGGGCGATGAGGGATCGAAAACAAAGCAGGGATCATTGCTGAAACACGTTGGCCGTCTTCTTTGGTGGCACTAATCAATCCCTCCCAATCAGCTCTTAATTTTTTGGCGAGCGCCGACACTTCTCCCGCTTTCGTTTAGTTTCTTCCGAAATTCATTCGCTTTGCTATTTTCAGGTTATTTTCATTTTCATCATTCATTGCATAGCACAGGCTATGAGGAGTATGCAGTAAATTATTTGCTTGCTCGCGTTTCGAACAGGTTTCCCCAACCTTTTTAGTGCAAAAAAGTGAAAATTTTCCAAGCCACTGATTTTCAAGTGATTTGATGCTTTAGTAATGTTTAATCAGCATTAGTCTGGGCGTATCGGGCGAGTTTTGTGGAAAAGAAATGCGAACTTGTTTCTAAAACCAACTACATTTGTTCTCCTTTTTTTACAAGATTCAAATACTCCTCTTTCATTGCCAGATCACTGCCATCGTGGCCTCTTTTTTTTTGAGGGTCCGCGACGCACTTGCTTTGGTGCATCGGTAGAGACAATCGAAGTGTTTCAAATTCTTACCTTGAAATATGTGCACAAAATCTTTTCCTTGCATGATGCGCATATGAGTGTGTAACAGTGTTTCTATATATTTTCAGCACTAACTGCGGGCGGGGAATTAGTTTCATTTTGAGAAGACGGCAAACACTTCACAGATTCAACTGCATCAATGACCGAAACCACACCATTACCCCAATCTCGGACATCCTCAGTTGCACGCTTCCAAAAAAAAACACTTGAATTCTTTTTTCAAGAACGAAAATAGACTATCTAGTTTATGATCATTCTTATAGGTTTTTAACTATCCATTTCAGTTGAATGCGGGACATTTTTTGAATTTATGCATTACTCGACGAGTTTCGGAATGCCTTTTTCGCACCTAGCGTTACCTTCCCAAGAACACCTTGTAATTAATTCATCCAGGAATTTTCAAATTTTCGTTCGCTCGAAATTTCCTTTGGAGAAATTTTTTGTTTTTCAAAAAAACTTTTGTTTGAAAAAAAAAACGTTAACAAAGTCACTACAAATGCAAACTTTTGTCAGATCACATGCACTTGATTGATTGAGGCTAATGATTAACCTTACATGTATTTTCGAGAGTGGTCCTGAAAACTCACGGAGCTCATAAAAAATTACGATAATTAGGATTTCCAAGGAAAATTTTGAAAAATTGCGTTCTGATCGTGTTTCGAGCAAGCGAAATATTATGAAGTTCCCTTTGAATGCTCTACCCAATGAATAAAATAAATAACATTACTTGTGTAATCTTTCCGATCCCTCGTCTTTCCACCGTAAACGTCTTTCGTGCCCAAGTGTAGAAAATACTTATGCGGACGAAGGTCACGCATAATGTATGTGTAAGCAGAGGGCAGCTTTCGTTAAACCGGCAACAAACCGTGGCACCTATGTCGCGGATCGTAGCCGGCCAGGAGGTGGCGGTTTGTTCGCTTTAATTTGGCGGCTCTACTGAATTTATGTCGCGGTATGTTGGCGGCTTGGAGGGGCGGTTTATTCGCGTTTAACACCCCGTTTACTACCACCCCACATACTCCATCAGTCTTGTAACAGAAGTGTTGCTCATTGGAGACCAAGTTCCTGACTTTTCCTAGCGCTGCTCCAGACGGTTTGAACTTCGGAAGTGTCATGTTCAACCGCATTACTTGTAGATTATAAATCAAATACAGGGCCTCTGGGCCTCCAGGCTTCAACTGTGATTGAGTGATGTGAAGACGCATGCAACGAATTCATGTGAAATAAGCCTGGAATCATCATAGGAATGAAGCAACCATGACACAAACCAAAGATGATCAGAGTGATCTAGCCAGTTTGTATAATACTTGACAGACGCATGATGGTGTCATTGCCCATGTTTGAAACAATACAAATCCTCAGCATAATTAAATTCGGTGCTATATTGTGAATGTCCATAAGACCACAAACAGGCATCAAATCGTGAATTTATCATTACTGACTATAACCTTAAACGCATCGTTTGCGCTGGAAACCAAATTCAATTTTTCAGGATCGATTTCATGAATGAGCCGGGTAGACCCCACCGGTAAACTTTGGCACGTCAAAACGTAGGATTATCAGATTTGAAGAAGTTAAAGATGAGGATCCGCCACCAGTTATCGCCAGTCATCTAGCACTTTTCCATAGCAAGCTGATGCGACTGTCAAACAACATGAAAAACAGTTACGGCACAAACTCTACAAGCAGAAAAATTTGGAAAATTACAGTGACAAGGTCTTCAAATGCAGAAAACTTCAAAAACGATTTTGGCGCGGAACTCAAATTCAATTTTGAAGAGTGTTCAGACTGACCTTCAGAGGTGAAATGAAAGTTTTTCATGGACCCTTTCGACAAATTCCTTCTCTATAGAGGCCAAGCTATACAAAAACCTAGGGAAAAATAATACGCGGTTTTCTGCGCTAACGATGCCTTTAAGAGCCATCTGTGGAAATGATTCTAGGTAAAGTAAGGTGGGAAGAAGGGAGCACAACTCCGTAACGGACGATTTTTTTTCGCTTTCGACTGTTTTTTGATTTCTCCGGGAAGCCCATGCACGTGAATACTCCTATCTACGAACAAGCGAACTCTCATAGCAGGAGAGACACAGCATTCTTCTATCTTTAATTCTATCTTCGTTGTCGAAGCTCTTTCCTACACATCTAGAGAAACGAAGCAGGGTTGGTTAGGGAGAGAATAGGAAAACGGATAAATGGTCCGGCAGGAGAAATATCGGTTGATTTAGGTGCACAAACAAAGTTTTTGTCATCGACCCATTAAAGGCACAGTCCAAGCTCAGGGGTGAAATCTAGGATTTTCAAATAATTGTGAAGTAGACCCACCCAATATAACACCTGCCAAGTGCGAGCCCTCGATTCCTCCAAATAGGCGAGATATAGGAGGAAGCCACCCTGGGGCGCCCACACCAGGAGGCCACTTTGGCACGCCCCTTTTACGACCTTTCGAGCTGAATAGTGGCGAGATGAGCGATGCTTTCAGATCAGAAGCCCCGTTCTTCCCTTCATTTTCAGCCTCTCTCTTCATTCAGGTCAGCTCGCATACAGCGGTTGCAAGGGACGGAGGTTACAAGCCTCGGACAACTCGTCCACCATGCTTTTGCAGCTCAATTTTGGAGGGGCCATAACTCCGTTCACAGGGGGTCTTGAACGATTCTAGAGACATCATTGGAATCAGCGTGGGACCATTTTCAAGATAGAGAGAAAAACAGGTAATCGATTCTGAGGTTGGACTGTGCCTTTAATTGATGTCACATCGGGATTGAGGATTCAGGCCAAGTCAGCACAAACGCATGTGGCTGGTAAGACCAGGCCCCAAAGATGTCCCTTACTCATGAGTAACTAAGCCAGAACTGAAAAACTAAGGTCCGTTGCTTTTAACTGTTTTGAACGAATACTTTTTTAAATTCTGAAAGTGCTATCAGATTCACAGCTCGAATCCCTACCTGATTGTGTGCTTTGTGAACCTAAGTTTCCTAAAATCGCTTTGTTTTTAAATGAAATAGTTTTTGTGGTAGTTTTTCAAAAATGTCGTGCGCGGCAAGGTGCGGCGAATGTTTGATTTGTAATAGTACAAGTAATGGATGAGCAAACTCTATGTGTACTTCGAGAATTAGATGCAGTTGGGGCGGTCTCG
This sequence comes from Aplectana chamaeleonis, assembly GCA_029168955.1. Lineage (NCBI taxonomy): Eukaryota > Metazoa > Nematoda > Chromadorea > Rhabditida > Cosmocercidae > Aplectana > Aplectana chamaeleonis. The sequence goes on from JAPDOI010000440.1 coordinate 228,024, forward strand.
GACTATCTGCAGGTAGAATTTTGGAAATCCTCAATTGAACACGCTTGAGAACTTCCTAAAAAAGTGTGACTTGTGCTGCGCAAGCTTCAAAACGTTAAATGAAGGAGTTCGAAAATTCTTTCTGCACAACTCTGCAGATTGTCCCATCTGCATTTAATTCATGAAGAAAAAGTGAAGATTACTCATCTACTGCTTTTACAATTACAAATGAAAATTTCGCCGCACCCGTGCGCGACGTTTTTGAAAAACGACCGCAAAAACAATTGCATTCAAAGACAAAGCGATTTTCAGGAATTTCGGTTCATAAAATACATTATCAGGTGGAAGTTTGAGCTGTGAATATGATAGCGTTTTCAGAATCCGAAAAAGTTATCGTTCAAAAACTTTATAAGCATCAGACGCTTTTTTTTGCTATGTTTGGCAAACGCGCCCCGTCTTTACAAAACTTAGCGCGGGTATTGTAGTTATTTCACATAATTAGTTCCTAGTATGCAAATTAGTGTACCTTCCGTTGTGTGACTAAGAATCCCAGTGGTAAGTATAGTAAACGTTATCTGCTTCGGCTGAAAAAAAAATCATGAGAGCTGCACATTTGATTAGTGTGAAGAAGAAGAAAGCCTGCGAGAACCTGATTATTTTATTTAAGGTCAGACAAAGGCATGACTTCGACGAAATTTTCTCATTTCTACCTACGGCCAGGTACCTGAATGATTCCACCTAGTTTGTTTCAATACCCTCTATTATGCGGAGAAACGCTAACCAAGTTCTTGATCAAGTGGTTAGCCAAACTGCCCTAGAACACAACTTTTCGTCATAGAATTCGTTTTATTATAAGTGGCATTGCACTCAACCTTGCACAAGAGAAGATCGGATCATGTTTATTCGGTCACTGTTTTGGATCCAACCCTAGCACGAGCGCGAATCCAACAATAAGCCATCGAGGTTTTTGCTTCGAGAAGCTTAGCGGCAAAAAGTCGCTCGGCGATGGCGAAACCCGCGGGCGAATTCCGCTTACGAGGACGACAAAAAGTGAAAGAATGCTGCTTTGTGTTATTGGTGAGCGGCGAAACTTGGATCACTGGAAAAAACACCGCACGATCGTAGATGGGTTTTTAGCTCTCCCTTTTTCTACAAGCAAGTCTCCCTCCTTCTACAAGTCGATCATGTCTCATAAGCCGTGCCCAGTTTGAGTGATCTCCTCACAAATACATATATGTACGGTTAAATGTGTGCTATGAAAATGTCAAATCCCACAACTACAAATAAGTTTCTTATCAGTAGAAGATGCTTCATCTTCCTACATTAGGACGAAAATATAGACACAAACTGCGATCACTTTACAAAAAAAACTTAAGCTTGGAGACATTCCTATGATAATGGTAGGGGATGCTTTTTAGGGTCCGGAAACCATTGTTTTTCACGTGTTTTTGTGTAGCTTGGCCTCTTTAGTGAACGCAAATGCTTCAAAGGTCCTTGAAAACCCTTCAATTTAAAGAAAATCCCTGTTGGAGTACACTGTAAAAGTAAATTTGAAGTACGCGCCAGAATGTTTTTGGAGGTTTCTTCTGCATTTGGAGACCTGGTCACCGTAATTTTTGAGGGTTTTCTGCATGCGGAGTTTGTCCCTTATTTGCTTTCCATGTTACCTGATGTCCACCATCTGTGAAAAAGTGCTAGATGGTCGACCCTGAAGTGTTAGATGATCGCGCCGCAGTTTTCAGGTGGTCATACCTATACTGGGCGCATTTTCAGAGCCTCACGTTTTGTAGGTAATACCAGCTAGCTCCAATTGTTTAATTGTACACAAAAAAAAGTTGAGTGATTTCAGCGCGCATGATGCATTCAAAGGCAGTGTTCACGATGAATATCATACCCTAGTTTGACTCAGAAATGAGCTTGTTTGGTCGTGAGTAAACAAATAATTAAACAACAGCGAAGAAAAGCGCTCAGAATGAGCTGAAATAGCGGTTTTCGACGTACGTACATGTTCAGAGCGCGGACGAGCTTATACGCCCTGCTAGTTTTTGCGAGCGCGTGCTGATGGTGAAATTTGTGCTAATCGATCAGGCTGGATGTGGCAGAGTTGCTTGGCAAATCGCCATCCAAAACTTCCGCGACGCCACAAGCTGGTCAGATTGGGGGAGGCATAGCGGGCTGAGCAGGCGTACTGGGCTAACGAAATCATCACTTCGCGGCCGTTTTCACCGATTTCTGACCCGTTTTCGCTGCATTCTTCGACGCACTCCCTCCAGCATCTGCCAACATAGTAATTCACAATGAAAACTCGGAAACTATATTTATCGCGAACACTGCCTTCAAGTAGCTGGGAATGCTCTAACAATGCTGCCATCAATTTGTAACACCACCACATACGCGACGTTACTAAATCGCGCTTTTTCGTTCAAACCATTCATAGGTGCCAGTAGGTATGTACAAGTCTAGAGAGGATGGGAAGGAAGAATCATAAATGCAGGAATCGCCGGAAACGAAACTAGAAGGTTTCTAAGAAAACAATGAACTGAAATTACTCTGATTTTTTGCATTCCGCAGGGTTTTGCAGTCGAAGCAATAGTGTCACAGATCTTCTTAGAAAAGCATCTGAAGAAATTCTACGATGGTATTTTGTAGAGGACGAACACTGCAACCTATTTACAATCGGGAAACAAGTGCGAAAAACAGCAAATAGGCCTGCTACGAATGCCTACGGTCTATATCAAAACGAAGTTCTCATAATTTTTCCGCGTGGGTGTGCGGAGCGAAGGTTAGAGACAGCGAGAGAGAGGAGGGAGACGAGTAAGAAGCATCACGCGCGCGTGCACGGGTGATGAGCGATGGGAAGTTTGTTTGGAACTAGTTTATATACATTTTTACTTAATTGGGATCCTGCTGTATTCTTACATGATGAGAAGATGAGGATTTTGACTTTCCAATCCAAGAATTGATCTAGACTATACTCTGATTAAAGGCACAGTCCAACCTCCGAGGTAATTTTTGATATTATGGTCCGGTCGCCGCCTATAGCAACCCTGCCAAGCGCGAAATCTCAATTCGCTCAAATAAGCGAGAAAAAGCTAGGAAAAAGTCGGTCACGCAACCTTCAAAAGGACCCCCTTCGAAAGAAAACATGTGTAACGCCCACAGCCAGGTTTCCGACCTCTATAGGGAAGAGACGCGCGAATGATTTTATTCAAAACCTATTCTCTTCGATTTGTTTTCGGCCTGGCTTTATAATGTGGCCTGCTACAGAACGATGGCTGCGAATAGCGAGAAAATACAGGCTCGAGACAACTCGTCCGAGAACTTCTAACCGTATAAAATCAAAATTTTCGAGAAGCCGTAACTCTGTTCGTAGTGAGTTCTGAGCGATTCTGGAGACACCATTGTGATCAGCGTGAATTTTTCTCCAAGACAGGTAGGAAAACGAAAAATCGATTCTGTGGTTGGACTGTGTCTTTAAAGCAATTTTCCACTATCATCGACGCTCGCAAACGTCTTCATCTGAAAGATGAGCATGTCAAATCAAAACCGTGTGAGCTAAAAAGTTTGATCTTGAAACGTAAGCAGAATTGACTGAATGTAGGCCTGAAATACGTTGATACACACTGAGAAGAGCACGAAAACCCCTAATCGCACTCATTTAGGCAGATTTTGATGAGAGAATCGAAGAACCTCAACCTCGAAGATGGTTCTGTAATTATGCAGCTAACCTATGGGCAGTTGTTGTCACACAAATGCTGGTTAAGTAAAAGTTTATTCATTGTTATTATATAAAGGCTCCATCAGACAATCAGAGGAAGGCTGACTGTTTGATAAGAACAGTAAAAAAATATAAAAATATAAAAAAAGAAAGAGAGTGTGCGTGATGTTCCAGAGTTTGTCACGAAGAGTGACGCTATTCAATATTGCTCAGCAATAGGAGAAACGATTCGCGCAAAATGTGTAGAAGTGGGAGTCAAGATTGGGGTGGAGGATGGAGGGCACATGCAAGGTTGACGGCAGTATAGGTTGAGTTACATGAGTGTATCTCGTTGAGCTGCGCTATGATAGGGATTTCCTACATTAGCAAAAACTCAGAAAACAACTAAAGGCAGGGTCCACGATAAAAACCGCCTCAGAGTTTTCACTGCAACTTGAAAGGTGGGGGCCCATGGCATCGATAATGTTGATAATGTTGTATGAATGGTAAAAAAGGAGCCCCGAATAACCCTATACGACCTCAAACTTCAATGTAGAGCGCATCCCCCGTATATTCTTATCAACATATCAAAGAAATCAACAGGAAAATTGACCCCAAGGAAAAACCCTATACTTAAAGGCAGTGTCCACCATGGAAAACGTCTTTGAGTATTTACCGGAAATCGAAAGGTGCGGGCTTCATACCAGTAGAAACGTCGTCGAAGAAAAACAGCAAAAAAAGATCCCCGATTAGCCCTACACGGCCATGAACTTCTGTGTAAGGCGTAATCTCCGCCCACTGATTAAAACTAACAACTGAAAAATCGACTATGAGGAAAAACAATATTTAAATGGGGTGAATTTTTCTCAATCCGTGCATCATAGCGAACAGTCTTGATCACTTGATCAACGCATGTTTTGTTGAAGTCAATTTTCCAGTTGTTGGTTTCGATCAGTGGCCATTGAGTGGCGTGGGCGGGGATTGTGCTCTACACAGAAGTTCAGGGCCCGTAGGGCTGTTTGGGGCTCCTTTTTGCTGTTTTTTCGACATTACTACTTTCATAGGCTGTCAAGGCCTTTGAATTCCCTGGATGACTTGAAGACGGTTTTTATCGTGGACAAGGCCCTCAGAAATGAGGAACAGTTTAGCAATGCTCTGTAAGTTTCAAGGCCTTCGAAGTATAGAACAACGGAGAGCTCAGCGAATGCAGCTATCACAGAAAAAAATCACGAACTTCGCTCTACTCTCCTCCGAAAATTTCCAGGTGTACGATCCCGATCTGAGCAGGAACATAACAGTATATTGAAAATATTTAGGAAGAAGATTGAATGCTAGAAAAAAAAAACTAAACGTTCTGTTGATGAGGAAATCTGATGAAAACCAAGCGTGCTGAAACGTGCAAAGAGTTTTCAGACTCCTCGCGACGGTCGGCGAGAGTCGTTATTTATCCACTACTCTCGAAGGTGATATGGAAAATAAGCACGTCGACGGCTAAGGGTAGGTGAATAGAGAAAGACCAATAAAGAACCCCCAAACTAATATGCAAAAAAGCAATGCTGCTCAACGAATATTTTTGACAAAAAAATTCAGTTCGCCATACAAACAGAAACATTGAATTCTAGGAGTTGCTACCCTATTGTACTCACCTGCATCCCCTACCCCATGCATCAGCCATTAGCTTTCACCCGACCCCCATTCACCCAACCCCCGTAAATTGAATCCGGGTGAGGGGTGACCCGCCACCAAGCATTCCCGTTGTGAGCGACCGCCGGTGAGCGAGAAGCTCAGATACTCCGTTGAAAATGCACAACGTGCTACCGGCGCGTGCATTTGAGGTTGCTTTGTGAATCCTTGAATTTTCTCTAAGCCAGCTCCAGCGTACATAGAACTGGACAGTTGACTACATCTTAGACCTGAAATCACATGAGAGGGAAGGCTGGAGATCAGAAAAAAACACCATTCTCGGGAAAAATCGGCGTAACAACGGGTAACGAAACTTAATCAGGATACAAAAGGCCGTATAAGGAACGTGAAACTTCGAAACTTCGTGAAACTTCGAAACTTGTACAGATATGATAAAAACAGATTGAATGTCTTGTTAGCCTTCACAGGGGACTCACAAAGGTAGGTAAGTTGTGCCGAAGAAAACAAAAACTTTTGTGAAGAGTCGATAAAAATCACGACTCGCGGGCAATCCACAGTCGTCGCTCATATCTGGGATTTCGTTTTGTGAGCTGGCTAGCTTTCTCTATTCAGTCAATCTCACGAGAACTGTGAGAACTCGAATAATTCAATTAGACAGGGGGGAATCCTCGTTCCGAGGCAGATTGAGATGTTTCCAAGTGTGAAATAAAAGAAAAGTAGTGACCCCTCAAGGAAGGTGCTGGTCAGCTTGGCCATGACCATGAGGTCGCGACCACAATTAGGGGGTCAGCGGGGAGACGTATGACGGCGGATCGAGATGCGGTTGCGCAACTACAGCTGAATGAAACAAGAGCGGCGCCTCAGAACGCGATATCTCAGAAGATCTTGTTGTCACGATGTCGACGTCCGGGTGAAGAAGCTCTCGTTGGGGTGCGCGCTGCAGGGGGAGAAAGTGCCTGCTGCGGCATGTTGACAACTAGGGATGAGGACGAGTTTCGCTGCATGTGTGTGTCTCATACAAAACTGGAGATAGAAGACGAAAGAGAGCGAGTGAGCGCGAGCTGTGCAGATAATGCTGGACGAAGGAGAGCGAAAGGAACGACCAATACAACGAACAACAACAATTAGGCTGGAATAGTAAGCCGAACCGGTACAGAAAGGGATGTGTTCGGAACACGCGAGAAAGCTGGCGTCGTCATCATCATGCCCGTCCGACGCCCCTTGTCCACCACGACCCATACGCAATATCGCCGCAATCGTCGCATACATTACGCTATTCCTCTCCCTGCAAGAAGCGCTTCGGCTTAGAAACACGCGATAGCGACATGAATGAACTGGGATTCTCGATACGGGGAGACAAATTGAACCGCTGATAAGGTGAATGGGAATCACCATGCAAAATTTCACCTCAAAAGAATATAAAGCAATAAGGGCAAAGAGGTCCCTGAACAACACGGAAAATGCTCATCCGAAATATCATGCCATCTGATGTAGCCCTAAAATGCTTCTCAAGTGATTGAGGAACAAAATGGGGCCGCATGTGGACTACTGGTGAATGCCTCTTTGATGCTTGCAAGCGACATCTGATGTAGCCGGTAGACGTTATATATATATATATATATATATATATATATATATATATATATATATATATATATATATATATATATATATATATATATATATATATATATATATATATATATATATATATATATATATATATATATATATATATATATATATATATATATATATATATATATATATATATATATATAAACCCTCAGTGTCGTTTATGTAGGGGCCACGACACACCAGCATGGCAAGCGCAAAAGCGAAGGGGTATTGGTGATCATGCCTATCTATCAAATGATATTATATGCTAGGTTGCTGCGTCGCGGCTTACCACGAAAATAACATTGAGGAAACCAGTTTAGATAGAATATCAATGTGACTTCAACAAATGAGCTGCAAATTTCAAAGGTCGGTATATACACGAATTGGTTCCTTGCTCCAGAAAACCGCTTCCCTCGCTGGGCACCGTTCCGAAGATAAACTGGAGTTTTTTTAGAGGGTTGTGGGAGAGGGGGGGGACGGAAAAAGGAGTGTAATCAAGTTTTTTAGGTAGCATTCAATGCATCTGGGTAGATCCAAAATCGACAAAATATTTTTTTGCATTTCAGAACTTCAAACATCTCAGGCAGTAACTCCGGCTGAGGGGGCAGGCAATACCGGCTGACTAAACATTGTACCCGGGCATGCCCCGGTATTCACTGCCCCCTCAGCCGGTGAATGGTGGAGCGCTCAGCCGGCAAGTGGTCGCCCCCTCAGCCCGCATTCACTGTTCCCTCAGCCGGTAAATGGCTGCCCCTCAGCCCGTATTCACTAGCCCCTCAACCGCTAAATGGAGGTCCGCTCTGCCGGTATTAGTTGCTTACCACGTGAATGATATCGATCTGCAAGTGTAGATAAAGCCCCTAGTAGGCTCTCCCTATTCCCCAGCAAGTTCGAGGCTTGCGTTTCATTTCTGAAACGGCAAGCCTTACCTTGCTTCAAAGATCATGAACTGACCAGCTGTCACGTCCCCACGGTCACAACGAACCGTGAGGGGTGAGGGGTCAATGATCCAAATCGTGTGGACCACCCGTTCGAATGCCAACACCCGAATCAGCTCAAAGCCCATTTCGCCCGCTCCGTACATGAGCCTGGTTTGCTTTAGTGTCTGGCCGGTCAGCCGGTGATATGCTCCGCCATTGATTAATGTCTGCCCGCTCACCCCGTAAAGCCATGCCCCTCAGCCGGTAATGCTATGTCTGCCCGATCAGCCGGTGACATGCTCAGCCGTGGATTTATGCCCGCCCGCTGACCCGGTAAAGCCATGCCCCTCAGCCGATAAAACGCATGCCCGCCCGCTCAGCCGGCAAGACGCTCCGCCCCCAAAATAATTCTGCCCGCTCAGCCGGCGACCCTACTTCTCCGCCCGCTCAGCCGGTGTTATTATCTGAGATGCTCTGCCCGAACTTTGTCCAGAGTCGTGTTATGAAGCGAAATTTATGAAAGCGATTCGCTCGGTAGGGGTAAAAGCATCGGCACGTTTGATGATTACCCAGCCAAAGCGGGATATTGCTAACCTATTGCGCCCTTGGCCAACAAAGACTGTCCGGGTGGGAGACCTTCTACCCGCACGGAGTAGCCATCTAACGTGCCGACATCCATAATTCTACCCAACGAAACGCAATGATGAATTCCGCCCCTGACCACGAGTATGATGATGTTCGTTTCCCGATCTATCATAACCCATCATAGGCCTCCGAGGAACTGAAAAAGTTCGGCCCGAAAACATTTTCGAATACTCGAAAACAATTTAGCCGGTTTTTGATCTAATAATGAGAATTGAGTGAAATTTCAAAACCTGAGCTTTCTCCATCTCCCCACAACCCTAAATAGACTATTTATCGGAATCCCAGTACGTGTTCGGGACGACACCTAGCGAGTGTGGAGGGCGTAGCCCACATTGAAATTTCGCGCACTCCAACACGAGGGCAAAACGCTCCTCAACTCCTCCCGACTTGAAAAAAAGGCACACGAACGCATATGCAGACGTTGGACCCAACTAAATTTCGCTCCGAAATGGAGGGTGTGTGTATTTGTGTCCATAGAATGAAAAGCCCCGTTCAGTCAGTAATAAGAAAATGATGCACTATGTTAGTCCGGAAAGTTGTGGCATGGAAACCAATAGTATCGATGCTAACCACCGAATTTCGCAAGGAGTTGAAACTCCGGGCTCAGTACTATTAGCAAATGTTTAGACATGTTCGACCGCTCGGTTGGCTTCATCAGCCAGTGGTCCACAGCCTGGGGTTTTGCTCCTCGAGGGACGTTGGGCCTGCGGCTGTGCGTCCGTCAGGGAAGGAAAACCACGAGCTTCGACGAACTTCGATTTGAAGGCAGTGTTCACGATGAAATTTTTTTTCTGTTTTCACGCCTATCTTGAAAACGGTCCCATGCTGATTTCAATGATGTCCCTGGAATCGTAAAAGACCCCCGGAAACGGAGTGATGGCCTCTCGATATCCAGCAAGGGAAGAATTGTGGACGAGTTGTCCGAGGCTTGTAACTCCCGTTTTTTTGCAGCCGATGTGCGCGAGCTGACCTGAGTAAAGAGAGAAGTTGAGACTGAAGGGAAGAACGGTGCTTTTGATCGGAAATCATCGCTCATCTAACCACGAAATCAGGGGAACTGCTATAGGACGTGGGCGGAGTGGCCCAATGGGTTGGCTGGCCCACGAGATTTTTACCCACATACAGACCGTTTTTCGTCGCACTTCCGTTCTTAATCTACTTAGAGGGACCCAAAGCTTACGTTTTAGTCGAAAAAACGTGCAACTTTTTCTTCGCGGACACTGCCTCTAAGGGTTCAGACGGCTCCTACCGTCCAGAACCTCGACCAATGGGAAGATTATCCCTCACTCCGGGATTTCCCTCCCTTAAAGGCAGTGGTCGCGACAAAATATGCTTGTTTTCTTCTTTTCGCTGAACCCTTCTCTGGGTATAAAGTAGTAGGACCTCTAGGATAAAATCGCGAAAAAACCGCTGTTTCGGGCCAAATTTCAAACCTGAGCTCTCTCGTATTTTGATAGTGGACGACCCCACTCCACATCATCGGCATCGATGATCTCTAATATCAAAAACATCAGCTGGTTCGAAATTGAATTTCAATCAATGAACATTACTCATCTAGTCAAAAACATTGACTGAAGTGACTATAGTGGCAATCTGTCTGGTATTTCTCCTTTCGCTTAGTGATTATTTTGGCTTGAGCTTCCCAAAAACCCAAGATCAGAAGTGAGAAAAATTCCAACTCGATCGCTTACGAAGCCGCTATCTTTTCGTCCTGCGACTCGGATTGAGCCGAAATCGAGGCCACCTCGATGTAGTAGACTGACATCAAAGAAGGTGCCAAAGTGGATATCAATAAAACCCAAAATTTTTATTTATATTGCAGGCCATCACTGGATCAAACATCAGGAACAAGAACCACAGAATAAAAAACTCAGTTCGACCATCAAAAATGCGTGCAAAATTCTGGTATGGAACAAATTTGGAGTTTAAAAACGCGAACGGAAAGGTCTATCTGCGGACATCACATCGAGACCGCCCTGTCAGGTAGGTCAGCAGATGATCGGAGAGAAACAAATCGGCTCAAGTTCCCAAGCCCTTATTCCGTTTATTCAAAGGGTGATCAGGAATTGCTCGAGGTAGTTCTGTAGCCGGATAGAGATGGATTCATTGACGAGCTTTCGAGTCCACTATTGCTTCTATCAGACTAGTTCAGAATCATCTTTTACGACACTTCTGCCATCCTTTTTTACAACTCCCATCAGAGAGATATGTACATACTCGGACGAAGGTGCGCACCTGTCAAGCAAAAAATTGTGGAATAGAATATGCCGTGCCCAAATAGAGGCTGAGCAGAGCTGCACCGCATCGGGTCGACAACAATGTCCACACTAGGAAGATAGGATGAACTCATCGCTGCTTTGTTTCATTATCTACTTCATAAAATTCTAAGGGATGACGAAACCTGGGTAAGACCAAACCTCTCCAGCCGCTTTGCGGCTGGGGCAATAACCGTCTATTGTTTTTTTTCTCTCATTAGAAAAAAAGGAAACCGCTTTTTCTCTTTGGGTTTCTCTCACTTGTATTCCCTCCCCGTCCTCTATTTGAAGTACGCCTCTGATAGAAGTATATATATATATATATATATATATATATATATATATATATATATATATATATATATATATATATATATATATATATATATATATATATATATATATATATATATATATATATATATATATATATATATATATATATATATATATATATATATATATATATATATCTATATATATATATATATATATATATATATATATATATATATATAGATAGATAGATAGATAGATATATATATATATATATATAGATAGATAGATAGATATAGATATATAGATATATATAGATATATATACATATATTTATTTATTTATATATATATTTTTTTACATGTACTTCTATTAGAGGCGTACTTTAAATAGAGGCTGTACTTCTAATTCTCAGCCCTCATTTTTTGGTGTACTTCTATTAGAGGTGTACTTCTAATAGAGGGTGTACTTTTATTATTTGGGCAAATTTTCTAATACCCAGTGGTAGGCTGTTTGCATTCCCGGCATAGATTTCCAGTGTAAGACCGAAAATTTGCATGTAGTGAAACTTCAGACCGCAAGCACAAAAACTTAGCCACTTAAAGGCACAAGACACCCAGAAAATTATTTCTCAGGTTTTGTTCTCATCTTGGAGAGGATCACACTCTGATCACAATGGTATTTCTGGAATCGTCCAAGACTTCCTACGAACGGAGATATGGCTCCTTAAAACTGCCTGTATTTTGAGGGCGAAAATTTGGTGTACGAGTTGCCTCAGGCCTGTATTTCTCTTGATTCGCAGTCGCGGCCCGAGAGCAAAACAGGATGAGGAGACGGATCGGAAAGGGAGTGAAGAACGACGACTCGGTTGAAAATCATCCATCCATCTAGCCGCTATTGAGATTGAAAATCAGTAAGGGGGCCGGGCCTGTGGGTGGTGGCTGGAGGGGGTCGGGCCTGTGGTGGTCGCTTATATCTCGCTTATTTGGAGGAAATGAGATCTCGCATTTGGCAAGTGTTATACAAGAGGGGTCCTCTACACAATTACACAAAAATCTCAAAACTCATATCTCAGGTGTACTGTGCCTTTAAAGGCAGTGTTCACGATAATCTTCGATTTTGAGATTAAACGCTAAATCGATTGCTTGGCCTCAGGGTAGAACCGAAATGACGAAGAAATCGGGAAAAACGCCCTAGAAGGGCACCAAATCCTTTACTCTCACTCCACCTTTTTACTCTCACTGGAACTGTTCGTTATGACAATGAAATTTTTTGAGGACCCGTCCCTTGCGATTCTCTACTCTCTACTGCTCCGCCCTTTCCTTCGGGCCCTAACTAATACTGCTTTGCCTAAAATATTCCTCCAATTTTGATTAACCCCAATTTTTACTGATGACAACCACCGTGAACATGTTCATCCAGTCGGACAACTAGTCCAGGCCAAAGAATAATTTCACTGAAATAAGACGGTTCGGGCCGTTTCAAGCCGTTTCTTTTCCAATTTTGGTAATACTTGGGGGGCTAACGAATTGTTTTATGTGAAAAACTCGGGAACGAAAATCATCGTGAACACTGCCTTTAAAGGCACAGTCCAACCTCAGAATCAATCTTTCGTTCTTCTGCCTATCTTGGAGAAAATTTCACGCTGATCACAGTGGTGTCTTCAAATTCGCACGAAACTCTCTACGAACGCGTTCGTCAAAAATTTTAAATTTGAACTGCTCCAGTTGTCTCGAGCCTGTTTTTTCTCGTTACTCGCAGCCGTCGCTCTGAAGCAAGCCACAATATAAAGCCAGGTCGAAAACAATTGGAAGAACGCAGAATTCGAAAAAAATCATCGGTGCGTCTCTTCCGTATTGTGGTCGGAAACCTGCCAGTGGGCGTTACCCATTTTTTCTTTCGAGGGGGCGTAGTCGAAATTTTCCTAGCTTTTTCTCGCTTATTCGAGCGAATTGAGATTTCGCGCTTGGCAGGGTTGCTATAGACAGCGACCGGACCATTATATCAAAAATTACCTCTGTGGTTGGAATGTGCCTTTAAAGGCAGTGTTCACGATGAAAAACGTGTTTCAGTTTCCACTAGGAATGAGTCGCGGAGGGGCACACTTTAACGTTAACTTCGAAAGATTGCACGAAAACGAGCCAGGAAGAGCCCCAAAAGAACCTGAAGTTGCCACTTTGAGCGCTAGGCAGACCCCAAAAGCGCAATGCTCGCCTTCCTACGTGAACAAATGAAAACTCGAGATCGTGAGATGAGCTATGGTTTCCGATCGGTAGCACCGTTCTTCCCTTCATTTTCAAGTTCTCTCTTTACTCAGGTCAGCTCGCATACATCAGCGGCAACCGAATCGTGGTTTCCACAATCACTGATATCTTATTTTCAAACGCTTCATTCACACCCTTCCCAAGCCAATTTCTTTCAAAGCCTGTATACGTTCGGTAACCCTTCCGTTGACACGTGCTTTATAAGGAAGAGAGAGACAGGTGAGAATCAACCTATTACAATGGAATTGATCGCCTTTCGAGCCCTCCAGATCGATTGAAAATGGGCGGTTCTGATCTTGATTTCCTTTTCGTAGGAACGATTCCTCTACATGAATGATCAATCTTCGTAACGCTACGGAATCTTGGCGTTTCAATGAACGTTGAAGTCAACGTCTTGGGCCAAAACAACTCAACTTTGAATCATTCAAACCCAATCAAATCAAAATGCTTGTATAGCATCTAAAGGAACTCCGTTCATTCTCCGAGGATACCAGTAATATCAAGTTTCAGCTCTAAGTTTTTTCGGTCATTTGAAGTTCGTTGAAGGTTCATCGGAAGTCCTCCCATACAAGCAACTTTGACCGAGAAAGAGGCGGCCGATAGTTTTTTTATGAATATTCAAATCTCAAATATTGAAAAACAATATATATATATATATATATATATATATATATATATATATATATATATATATATATATATATATATATATATATATATATATATATATATATATATATATATATATATATATATATATATATATATATATATATATATATATATATATATATATATATATATATATATATATATATATATATATATATATATATATATATATATATATATATATATATATATATCATTATACTTAAAGCAGTTATGTCCCGATGTTTGTATGTATGTATGTGTGTGTGTAATTGCGTTTTCCCGCGGATCTCCGGAATGGCCTATCAAAACAGGGATGAAATGGTACCATCATTTGGGTGGGTGGGACATCCTTCGATTACCAAAAAATCAGCCTCAATCCCCACTTGCGCGCCTCGGGGCAACCGAGTGTGTCCGTGGGGCGCACTTTTGGCCTTGGGTCATGGAAACTTCTGTGAGCCGTCTAGCGCTAGAAAGGCTAAGCTCTAATCAAGGCGACCGGTATTTAGTAGTGGTGGATGGGACGCCGTTCAGAACCGCCAGGGTTTGAGGAGTGTGGAGGACGTTATCGATAGTGTGCAGGACCTCAGTGGGAGTGTGCAGGACCCAAATAGGAGTGTACAGGACGTCATAAAAAGTGTGCAGGACCCCGGTGAGAGTGTGCAGGACGTCGTTGAAAGTGTGCAGGACCCCTGTGGGAGTGTGCAGGACCCAAATGGGAGCATGCAGGACGTCATATAAAGTGTGCAGGACCCCAGTGGGAGTGTGCAGGACGTCATAAAAAGTGTGCAGGACCCAAATGGGAGCATGCAGGACGTCATATAAAGTGTGCAGGACCCCTGTGAGAGTGTGCAGGACGTCATAGAAAGTGTGCAGGACCCTAGGGGGAGTGTGCAGCACTTCATAAAAGATGTGCAGGACCCATATGGGAGTGTACAGGACGTCATAAAAAGGGTGCAGGACCCCGGTGAGAGTGTGCAGGACGTCGTTGAAAGTGTGCAGGACCCTTGTGGAAGTGTGCAGGACCCAAATGGGAGCATGCAGGACGTCATATAAAGTGTGCAGGACCCCAGTGGGAGTGTGCAGAACGTCGTAGAAAGTGTGCAGGACCCAAATGGGAGTGTGCAGGACGTCATAGAAAGTGTGCAGGACCCCAGTTGGTGCGTGCAGGACTCAAATGGGAGTGTGCAGAACGTCATAGAAAGTGTGCAGGATCCCAGTAGAAGTGTGCAGGACGTCATAGAAAGTGTGCAGGACCCCAGTGGGAGTGTGCAGGGTTCCAGTGGGAGTGTGCAGGACCCAAATCGGAGTGTGCAGGACGTCATAGAAAGTGTGTAGGACCCAAATGGGAGAGTGCAGAACGTCATAGAAAGTGTGCAGGACCTTAGTGGGAGTGTGCAGGGTTCCAGTGGGAGTGTGCAGGACCCAAATCGGAGTGTGCAGGACGTCATAGAAAGTGTGCAGGACCCAAATGGGAGTGTGCAGGACGTCATAGAAAGTGTGCAGAACCCCAGTAGGGGTGTGCAGTACGTCGTGAAATGTGTTCAGGGCCCAGATGGGAATGTGCAGGACGTCATAGAAAGTTCGCAGGGCCGCAGTGGAAGTGTGCACGACGTCATGAAGAAAGTAGAAGTGAAACAGAGAGATTTTGTCAATTTTCTCATGCGAAATCTTAGCCATTGTGTAGCGAAGAAAACATGGGAAATCTTGTATCTTGAGAAGCGTGCAGCGCGTTTTGAGGAGTACGCAAAACTTTGAGAAACTTCCTCGCCAGTCTGACGAAACAAGCAGCAGCTCCACTTCCGCATCATCTCTGTTCGTCACTCATTACAACCGCTCAGTCATTTTGATTCACTAACTTCCATAAACCAGTTTTATATTTGTTGAAAGTCTGAGCTTATCAAAATCTGCTTCACAAAAACATAAACATCCGCGGACATATTCCATTTATTGAGAACAAAGGCATGGTGTTGGTCAACAAGGGAAACCACATATAGAATGCGAGTGCTTTTTTCTTCACATGACAGGGATGGTAAAGCGAGAATAATAGCTTGGGTACATTACAGACGGAAGGGGTCGTAAGTAAGATGCCGGTAGCCACCGACGATCTACCGCTGGCTTCTTACGTTTCGCTTTTGATCCCACATTTTCATACCTGACGCCCTGCTGTAAATGTGCGGCAGCCTGCTCTGCTCAGGAGAGTCCATACGGGCAGCAATTTCGGTTAGACGGAAGGCAGTCAACACCGTTTTGTCAGAAAAATCTGCCTCAGGAAGCTAGCGCCCGTGAAAGTTTTCTTGAGCGAAAACTTCGCTAGGTCTCGCTAGTATGTATATATATATATATATATATATATATATATATATATATATATATATATATATATATATATATATATATATATATATATATATATATATATATATATATATATATATATATATATATAACCAGCTTTGAAGTACACATGGTGCGTAGGCTCTTCATTCAGACCTACTCATACACTGGAGGGGGCTAGCGCAGCTCTTCAGAGGCAACCCTCCGGGCACCGGCGCTTGCCCCCCCAATCGGGGGGCTACCGCCGGAGTGACAATTTGGCTTGATCGGAGCCCCGTTACTGCCCTGAAGCCCCCTGTGACTGCCCTGAAGCCCCCTGTGACTGCCCTGAAGCCCCCTGTGACTGCCCTGAAGCCCCCTGTCACTGCCTCGAAGCCCCCCATCACTGCCCCCGGAGCCATGACGTCACTGCTCCGGAGCAGTGACGTCACGACACCGGAGCAGTGACGTCACTTCTCCGTAAAGCGTCTCCGCTTTCCTCCAAAAATATCCCTTTCTGACAGTGACTCGAAGTCGCCGTCCAGGGCCGGCCCTGTTGGGCCGAATGCGGCTCTCCATGAGGTGAGGCGTCTTTTATACCGGTCTAGCACGTGATAGATGCCTTCTCTGGTCTCTATTGTCGTAAACTACCTTCTACGACTTCTTCCCATCTTTTCCCTCTCTTCCTCTCGGGGGGACAAGCGCCGGAGGAGAGCAGGGGCCTCCCCTGAAGCCCCCCTTGGGGGAGGCCTGCGCTGTCGCTCTCCCAAGTCGAAAACGGGCTCTATTGTCCGGCGCTTGCCCCCCCCCCGCAGAGTCTGAGTAGGCTGCGTAGAAATATGCACGGGTCTTTGTCCGAGGTGATTGGCTGAGGCTCGAACCACCCATTTCCGAAATACAGTTCTGCATCAAACCCTCGGCTTGATCAAAAAACCAACAATCTAGATGGCCACGAAGCCTGATGAAGATTGCTATGGAGAAAGTTCAAGGTAAACTCTGGAGAATTTCCAGTGAGCTTACTATAAATGCTTCAGAGCTTACGTCTCACAAAACAAGTGAAAATTTCCGAGTTCTTGGATAGGCATCGTTTCGGAATTCAAACTTGATGCATTATTTAACTAGAGGGCCCCAGATATTTGGAAAAAAATTTCAATGGTTTTACTCGACCTCTCTTATGAAGACAATTTCTCAAAATCACTGGTTGTCACGAAAGTTTCCTGAAGTTCGACTGTGTGTTTTCGAAACATTCCGCGTTGCTTTTTCAGCCTAGTGCAAAGTTTTATTCCAAAGCGGGAATTATTTTCGGACGGATTCCTCTTCCCACTCCGAGTACAAACTTCCGAAATATACATAAAGTCTGCCCGAACGCGATTGTCCGCTCACCCGGTTGGCGTGCATGTCGCGCAGCCATCGCGAAGATATTTTTGGATGAGTCTTCCCATGGCTGCAGACAGCTGGCTGGGACATTATTTGCTATTCGTCTATTATTCATGCTGACCGATTCATAAGCCTGGAAAAATGCCCTACCGAAGGCTTCTCGATAGACTCGCCGACCGTGTGGGCGGAGTCTCATTCAGACAGGCTGCATGCTAAAGTTCAGGGGAAATCTTTTTTTTTGAGCATAATTAAATGCTTATATTGACTTGAAGGAAAATGACCAGATCTGCCAAAAATTACAGAAAAATTCAGCCACTCGAGGGCTAGATGATAGCATTTGCGCCAATTCTCAATGGAGCGACATTGTAAATTGTATACGGGTCTTCCAGCTACAATGAAAGGAAATCCGATATTTTCCAGAAACGACAGAAAATCGAGTTCGTCGCGTGGGTGAGCAGTGTAGACACGCGACCCCAAGGACTCAACAGCCGTGGGTGCCCTGTGTAGACGTGGTACCCTAGGTGTTGAGCATTGTGCACAAGTTCCTACCCAAAAATACTTTCTCGTCAATAATCGCTTTTTTTTCAAAAAAGGAGCATAATCACAGAAAAACTCTTTAAAAAAATTGTCAATGATTAAGAGACCAAGTAGGGACTTCTCTACAAAACCTAACACTGACGTTTCGCAAAGGTGACATGACTACATGACTACGTGATTGGGGGTGTGTATACAAGTCTGTTGGTACCTGCTCGTTGGTGCCCCTGCTTCTACTGAACCCAGCAGACGTTTGAGTGTACACAGGGAACGTTCGAGCGATATAGCGTGCACAACTATATCGCGAAAGTATCCCGCACATTGCATAAAGGTGTCGCCGTCCGGCACACTAAGGCCTCTGGTCCATAACACCTTAGGATCCGTACCTAGGGAGTCATGGAGTCTTTGGCCACAAGCCACAATTTCGCCACCCTGAACTGTCGATCGCTGTCGAGTGATATCCAAAAACTGCGCTATCCAGACTTCTGAGCTATTTCCATGCACCGTTTGCTGCTTTGCAGGAAACCCGCCTCAAGGATAGACCCGTCATCAGCGTCGGAGAGTACACCATCTACTGCGGTAACGCTGACGATAGGAGAGTGGGAGGCTGTGCAATAGCTGTAAGGAAGGATTTCAATGGTATGGTCATGGAGTTCGGCTCAACGTCGTGTCGGAATGCATTCGTACGACTGCGGGATCACAGAGGATTCAATCTGTGGATAGTGAGTGCTCATGCGCCCACTGAAACCGCCGAAGACAATTCGAAGGATGCGTTTTATGAGGAACTCAATACGTTGCTGGCCAGGATACCTTGTCAACATGCTGTTGTCGTGGGGATTGACGCAAATGCGAAGATGGGACTTGATCAGGAATCCGAAGTACTCGGTAAATGGTTCTACCCAGTGGAGCAAACATCGGACAATGGCTACCGCCTTGTCGACTTTTGTGAACGCAGTGGTCTGATTATTGCATCGACATTCAAGAGGAATCATCGCCGCCATCAGCTTACGTGGCAGGGACCAACCCGGCTATCTCCAGAAGAGCAGCGGAAGCGGAAGATGACAACTTTGAAACTACAGCTTGACTATGTCCTGACGAGGAATATTCCAGTATCGGACATTCGAAGATCTAGAGCTGTGTGGGATGTCGCATTCGATTCGGATCACCGTCCTGTTCTGTTGAACTTCACTGCGAGGATTCATAAGAGGAGGCGAGGGGCTCAGCCTCTCTAGAGGATTGACATGACAAGTCTCAGAGATGAAGAGTGCAGAAGGAATTTCCGACAACGCGTTTCTATTCACATCGGAGTACGGACTAAAAAGAAACTTTGCGACGCGGATTCTTTTGTCAAGTGCATCCAGGACGCTTCGAAAGAGGCACTCCCGGTTGTACAGCCTAAGAAGAAGTTCGCCTACGTCTCAGAAGAAACAACATCTACCTACAACAGAGTATGTGCTCTACGAACTGCAAGAAACTTCGTGGAGGAGAAGCGTCTGAGGAGGAAGTTGCGTCGGCAGCTTCAAAGTGACCGCGAACGAGAGTGGACGTGTAGAGCTAAGGAGTTCGAGAAGGCTTGGGAGGAGAAGAATCCGAGGAAAGCCTACACGTTGCTGCGACAGTATAGCGGGAAGATGAAAAGATGTTCTCCTGTCTTGAACACTACCAATGGAGTTGCAGTTGGTGATGCGACGCTGCCAATATGGAAGGATTACTTCAGTTCACTACTGAACCGTCCAGCGCCATCAGTACCTGAGCTCCCGCATGTTCAGCGAGCACATTACGATGTCAGTGAGGAACCGCCGACTGAGTCTGAAGTTTTGGATTGTGTCCGGAAAATGAAGAATGGAAAGGCAGGTGGAGATGACAACATCACTGCTGAAATGCTGAAAGCTCTTCCTCCGTCTGGGATTCGTGAAATGACCAACACCATCCGTGCCATATGGATGAGCGAAAGGATACCCGATTCGTGGAGACATGCGATCATCGTACCTCTTCACAAGAAGCTATCCGTCACGGATCCTAAGAACTACAGAGGAATCTCTCTACTTCGTGTCATGTACAAGGTTTTAGAACGTATCATTCTCGAGCGACTTATCAAACATCGTGAAGGAACGACCAGAGATGAGCAAGCCGGTTTTCGACCTGGAAGATCGACCATCGACCAAGTGCTTGTCGTGAGAAGAGTAATTGAATCGTGGCAGCGGTTTTCAAAGCCATTACAGCTTGCTTTTTTGGACTTTGAAGCCGCGTTCGACTCTCCTCATCGTGATCGATTGCTCAATGCTCTGCGAGCAGATGGAGTCCCGGAAAAGTATGTTCGGTTAATCGAGGACATGAACAAAGGAACAACAGCAGCAGTTCGTACACCTGTCGGATTTACGTCAGCTTTCGAGGTGAAAACAGGAGTAAGGCAAGGAGCCGTTGCAGGACCTTTTCTTTTCAACTTCGCCGTTGATGACATCATGCGTAGAGTTGCAGAACAGTTTCCTGCGGATGTGATCCTAACACCATCAGGACGCTCCCTTGTCGACCTGGAGTACGCCGACGACATTGTGTTATTCGCTGAAAACAACGCAAAACTGCAAAGGATTGTGAACCTCGTTTCGAAGTATGCCGCAGCCTATGGACTTCGTCTTCGTCCCGACAAATGCAAGCAGATGTGGGTCTCTCAGAGGCCTTCAACTGGAGTTTGTGTGGACGGACAACGTATCGAACTGGTGGACGATTTCTGTTATTTGGGCTGTTTGCTGAAGAACGATGGTAGTTATGCAGCAGATATTCGACAACGATGTGCGAAAGCTACGTCTGCATTCAATTCTCTAACCAAGTGTTTGTGGTCTACCACCATCGCGAAGGAAGTCAAGTTGCGCGTCTACCTATCCGCTATTCGCCCTATCATGATGTACGGATCGGAGACGTGGGCAGCACCGAAAACGCAGATGGAAAGGTTGGATTGCACGGAGAGGAAGCTTTTTAGGCGTTTGCTTGGATATTTCTGGCCGCGTGTATGCCATAACGAAGACCTTTACAACGAAATCGACGCAGTACATCAACGCTTGACACGAGGGAGGTGCCAGCATCTCCTAACGCCATCTCAAGCAGCAATGAAAGTCGACTTCGACTGCTCGGGCATATACTAAGAAGAACGCCGGATCGTCTCGTACAACACGCTTTAAAAATGCTTCCAAATCCTGTCTGGAAACGGCCACCTGGGCGTAGGCGAAAGTTCTGGACGGATGTGGTCAAAGAGGATTTAAAGTCACTCGGCATCGAAAGACAGTTCAGGCGCGATGTTTCGTTTCGCAGGAAATGGAATAGTGACAGCTGGATGGAATGTGTTCAAATTGTGGCTGAAGACCGTGAAAAATGGACACGGCTGACTACTAGGACGGCACACCTCGGTGAAGATGCGGAATGACCGCGTCAGGCGAAAGCCAACCGATTAAGTCAAGTAAGTCAAAGACATGACTACAGTACCGCGCATGTTGTTTTTGCAAAAAAAACGTTTTGCGGCGTTTTTTAAGCTCACAAAGCGCCGCATCGCCATAACTCCTTTCAAAATTGACGAAATAAGTTTTTTTTCAGGAAGTTTTCGTGTTCCTCTATGCGAAGCGAATGTACGAGTAGAAACCCCTTGTAACTCCGGTATTTCGTTCAAAAATTGTATTTCCTTCTAAGATTCACATCGACCCCAGGTCAAAACAGAACAGATTTCTGCAATCATCACCATCTGATCATTCATAATGAGGGATTTTGTGGTACAAATATATATTTTTCCATGAACTTCTTTAGTTGGACTCATGATTTTGTAACACTATCGTATAGGACTGAATGGAAACAATCTAAAAATGACTTCAGAAAGGAAATTGGACCACTTTGAAACGAGAAGGTTATGGCATTGCGGCGCTTTGTGAGGTTTCACAAAGAGTACGCAGTATGTCGGTCAAAGAGAGGGTGGCCCGAGTAAGAATGCGGATAACTTCATTCAAATTTATGTAGTGGAACTTCAGAATCAGTGTTCGGGATGTCGTGGAAAACACGCTACAGTGGTAGTAAGCAGGACGCTGTGAGGAGGGCAGAGCTCGAGAAGGATGTGCAGGACCTTTCAGTCCTGACACCAACAGTGCACATGACATATCACAAAAATGAGCAAGATTGTTGAAGTGTAAAAGTTACAAACAAAAAACGGTCTATATGAATATTTTTGGGCGCCACTGCCTATAGAAAGGCAGACAAGAAGCGTAGCGGTGTAACAGGTCACGCTCGCTACAATCCGAACCTTTAAAGACAGTGTTCACGATGAAAATCGTTTTTCTGTTTTTCCGCCTATCTTGAAAAGGGCCCCATGCTGATTCCAATGATGTCTCTGAAGTCGTACAAGACCTTCTGTGAACGCAGGTATGGTCCCTCAGAGATTGAGCTATGGAAACATAGTGGACGATTTGTCCGAGGCTTGTAAATTCCGTCTTTTGCAGCCGATGTATGCGAGCTGACCTGAATAAAGAGAGAAGTTGAGAATGAAGGGAAGAACGGGGCTAATGATTGAAAATCATCGCTCATCTCACGATCTTGAGCATTCATTTGTTCACGTCGGTGGGCGTGTGATGCGCTTTTGGGGTTTTCAATGCGCTCGAAGTTGCAAGTTCGGGCTCTTTTGGGGCTCTTCCTGGCTCGTTTTCATGCGCTCTTTCGACGTTAACGTTACAGAGTGTCCCTCCACTACCCAATCCTAGTGGAATTTCGAAAACGTTTTTCATCGTGAACACTGCCTTTAAAGGCAGCATACACGCTCGCAAAAGTTGTTGAGATAACTACATTAGTGGGGTCGCACGGGCCCTAGAAGAGCCCTCACAAAATTGGAAGAGTTGAAAAAGAGTTGAAATGACCGTATTTGAGCTGTATTGAGTCAAAAAACGATCCTTTCTCCGCCCACCGATACGGGCTCCGCCCCACAATACAAATGTTCAATGCTCGATTACGGTCATATTGGCTCATTTTTTAAGCTTCGAACGTCGTAAGTGTTCCAGAAAGGGTAGTACGAGTACATTAGCGTCGTTATCCCAACAAATTTGTCGCTAGCTCCGCTATTTCAGCCAATGCGGTAAAGCTCGTCCACATCTGGGTCAATTTAGAACGAACCGTTTTATCTTCATTCCAATATATTTTTTTCCGGTTTTTTCGTTATCTCTAAATATTAGCAGCTTCAAACCTTCGATTCATTCCATAAAATTGATATCATTTTCGAGCGTGTATGCTGCCTTTAAGTGGTCGTTAGCACAGAAACGATTCGACGGGAAGTAGCTAACGCAGTCCAACTTCAACAGATTTTAATAAAAAATCATGCCTTGTATTACAAGGTGAACAACATGTGAAATGTGAGCAGTAAAACAACTGTCGTACTCAGCAGACCATTCGAAAGACAGTACTAGTTCGTCCACCTCTACCTTCCTGATGTTGTAGTATGTAGTAATTATCACACTACAAAAAAAATTCAAAACTGTTCCATGGAGGGGTAAGGGGGTGGATTGAGAGACGAACCAGTGGTAACGCTGTATCAAGCAGGTCATACAAATAGAAGGCCCTCGAGAGGACGTGCCTTTTTCTCGATGACGAATCGCCAGATGTGAGCCATAGAGTACGAGTGTCAGAATGTGAGTGTGAGCGGTGTGAGACTCACTATCAATGCTAATATTTCGTTTCTCAGAACATTTTCCACATGGGTACAAACACACTTCTATAAGAACTCGCACCTGCCGGGACTACCAAGCAAGCCCATTTTGAAGCCCGTCCACATGAGGAGTATGGAACCCCTATGCTACTAACTCTCTAGATTTTGGGAGGGAAAAGAGAGTCCGAGTGGTTGTGAAGTTTGGGGTGGTGAAACACCGAGTTGTGACGCCACCGCGGCCTGGTGGGACCGATTTCTAGGACAAATGACAAGTACATCAGCATATGTCGAAGCTGCGACAGAATTGCATCGCCGTGATAAGAAGGAGCTGCCCTGAAAAGACGGCACTGAAAGGTGAAGTCGGTTGACTAGTTAAAGACTGGTATCTTCTTTCCCGGAGCATTTAGCGGCGAAAACGTCAGATAGCCTAACGCCTTGCCAGTACCCGACAACTAAAAGCTGTGAAATCGATACTGACCACCTAGTGGAAACCATGCTCCTGTACAAAACGAAACGAGTATGCGCAACTGTTGCTGGAGGCCTTAGACTCCGCTCACCTATCAGAGGTTACTACCAACTACATACATCTTTGAAGGCAATGTACACTATGGTACTTAGATCCTTATCGGATCGCAATTGTAAGAGCTCTGTCGAACAGAGCTGCAAGAATTCATTGAGAAGCCGAGCAACGGGTGGCAAGATCGAGCCGAAGATTTAGTAATGAGGTTCCAGATGAATTCAATATTGACAACTAAACAAAAAAGCATATGACACAACTGTTGTCTACCGATATACTGCTAGTATCCGGAAACTCTTCTACCAAATGCCGCATATTACACTGATCCAGTTGACAAACAAGGGCGTGACCAACAGGCCTTTCTTAGCCTCCCAACAGTGCTTCATTCCCGTTCGGTATTTGCAGGATCTCTGAAGTTGATCCAAAACGTCTGGAGAGTTCCGCTAGAACCCATCACTGATGTGCCCGCAAAATTCAAGACTGCCAAGTGCGAAATACCATTCCATATATCAGGATTTCTCGAGCGCGAACTATGTACACTCATAGTAACGCGTTGTGTCGAAAAAACGGTGAGACAACTTTCTCTGCAGAAACTGTTTCTGAAGGACTGATTTGCAGTGGTTGTCTCATACTCCTTTACTTTGATGGCCCACCTCCATCAGAGACCTTCTTGATTTCAAGCACATTCGCACCAGCTTTTCCTAGAAAGAATAACAGCCAACCAGTGTCGTAAGTTTTTTTTTGTTTAAATGGCTTGCCAAGAGTGTCCTTCCGAAGCGTTGCGAGTCAATCTAGTCTTTTTGACGTCACGTGGGTAGCAGTATGATCTCTGTGCCAATTTCAGTTTAGAGAGTGGCGATAGATTGGTGTTCGCGATCGAAACTCGTTGACAGGTGTTGCCGGGAATGCTGCACGGTCCGCGGCAATGGTCCCGTCACGTCTATTCGCATTACTAGATTTGGCGAAGGGACTACACGTGATCTTAATACTCCGTCTCACACCGATCCAGGGCAGCACGTTTTCTCCCCATCTGTGCTTCAGATTCGATATCTTAGACTGCATATAGAATACCAGACTCCTTCCAACGTTCATTGTTGCTCAGTCCTTCTTGCCACAGTTCATACAAAGGATACTGCTCTACAGTGTCTTGTGCAATGATTTCAGGGCTACACAAAATCCTTACTGTGAACCCAAGTCTCGGTACTGAAGCACAGTGCAAGCAACTCACGAATCGAACAACAGAGCCCTCAGCTTACCATCTTGATTCTCAATGGCCACTTCTCGGATTGAGGCTTTCGCTGCCCACGCTGCTATTTTTCGTCCGTAAATCTCCTCTAGGAGGTCGTGTATTACGTTGACCTCATGTTTGAAGTAGATATAGCTATCAACTCTGTCCAGTTCGCTTCCGTCAAGGAAGATTGGCCCGCCATTGCGCTTCTGGTTAGCAATCGTCCAAGCCTCCATGTTAATTACCGAACCAACTCCCATTCTTCTCTTTCAGCAGACAGAGAGAGTTTTGGGGTTATTAAAGGCAGTATACACGCTCGCATAAGTGGTTGAGATACAATACCAGCGCTAAGTTTTGTAAAAACGGGGAGCATCTGGCCAACTCGGCAAAAAAGCGTCCGATGCATGTAACATTTTTGAATAAAGACTTTGAATAAATAAATAAATAAACAAATAAAGACTTTTTTGAATTCTGAAAACTCTATCATATTCACAGATCAAATTGCTACTTAATTATGTGACTTGTGTGCCGAAGTACCCTAAAATCGCTACGTTTTCAAAGGAAATAGTTTTTGCAATCGCTTTTCAAAAACGTCGCGCGAAGTGCGGCGTGACTTTGAGCAGTGTTTGTACAAGTAACGGAAGAGCAATCTGTATGCTTTCTTCATAAATTGGGTGCAGGTGAGAGAATCTCAAGGTTTATGTTGGTTGAATTTTTAAAATCCGTTTTCAAGATAGGGTAAAACAGAGAAACGACTTTTATCGTGAACACTGCCTTTAAGAGTCCAGGGTTTGCGCAACTAGCGTGTTTAAAGGCAGCAAACATGCTCGAAAATGGTATCGATTTTATGACATAAATCAAAGGCTTGGAGCTGGTTGTATTGGGAACTGACGAAAAAACGAACGAAAACTGTGTGGAAATAGAGGAATAACGGTTATTTTGTTATCAGGTGAAAGTGGACGAGTTTTACGGCGCGCGGTTGAAACAGCGAATATTAGCAACAAAACGTTTGAGATAGAGAAGCCGATATACTCTTACAGCCTGAACTGGAAAGTTAACCTCGTTGGAAGCATAAAAAACCAGCCAAAGGGACCGTATTAGTACTATCAATCTGGACGAGTTTGTATTTTGGGGCGGGGTTGCAGAAATTTTTCGATTTGCATTGCTGAAATTTAGTAGTTTTGACTCGTTCTAGACGCTTCCAACGGCGTGAACAGTCTACTAGGAGCCATGCGACTTAAGAAACGTAGTTATCTCAGCAGCTTTTTCGAGCGTGTCTGCTGCCTTTAATGAAGCATTTTGAGAATTTAATCAGCACGAACCTTGAGATTCTCTCACCTGCACCTATTTCGTGAAGAAAGCATACAGACTGCTCTTCAATTACTTATACAAATACTGATCAAAGTTTCGCCGCACTTTGCCGAGCGCGACGTTTTTGAAAAACGATTGCAAAAACTATTTCCTTAAAAAACAGAGCGATTTTAGGGAACTTTGGCACACAAGTCACATAGTTAGGCAGCAATTTGATCTGTGAATATGATAGCGTTTTCAGAATTCAAAAAAGTCTTCATTCAAAAATGTTACATGCATCGGACGCTTTTTTGCCAAGCTTGCCAGATACTCCCTCTTTTTACAAAACTTAGCGCGGGTATTGTAGCTAGATACATTAGTGGACTCGGACGGCTTCTAGTAGAACGCTCACGCCGTCGCAAGCCCCAAAATCGAGTTTAAATTACCGTTATAGGGCAGTATTGTGTCACCGAGCCATAGATTCTTCGCCGACCCAAGAAGGGCTCTGTCCTTCAGTACAAACCCCTCTCAGTAACTAGTGCTCGGGTATGATCACTTCGGCTCGTTTTTGACGCTTCTAACGGCCTTATGCGTTCCAGAGTGCATTAGCGTCGTTTTCCCAAGCGTCGTTGTTGCCTTTGTCCCGCATCTCAAATAAGTTTTGAGATCCAAGAGAAATAAATTAAAAGGAATTAATAGAAAAGAACGCTAAAGACGCAAAAACGCGTCTCCGCGCCTTTTTGCCAACTCCCACGAGCGGTATTATGCGCGAAACTTTACCCGAATATGTAGACGAAGCTGATAGAAAAACGGAAAAATTGCATGAGTACAGAAGTAAGGTGCTCCATCCAATATTCAGCGGTGTTGACCTGGTCGTAGATGAGCGAGTAGTGTCAGGAAGGAGTTGGCGACTGACGAGGGCCTGTCGGAGAAACAGCAAAACAACGTGAATAAACACTTCTCGAAACAACTTCGAGTAGAAGTTGATGGCCTGCTTGCATTGGGCGGGGCGCCAAACTCGGGTGAGGGGTCAACCCGTTCTTAGAAACTGGACCAGGGGAAAAGGCGGCATCAGGCCCGAGTAGACGCGTGAAACGATGTGACCATCGCTCGAAAAGCACGAAACAGTCGGTGGTCGCCTTCGAATTCGCCAACGCAACTGGTCGGGCGTTCGAAGAAACTGTCAACAAAAAACGAATCACAAGCAACTGGCCAGAGCGCGATCTAACCTCGGTATAAAGATCTTTCAAGACCTTAAAGGCACAGCGCACCGACGAAAACTATTTTTCAGATTTTCTGTTTATCTTGGAGAAAATCACCTGCTGATCACAATGGTTTCTCTGAAATCGCTCAAGATCCCCTGCAAACGACGTTATGACTCCTCAAAAATGCCTATATTCTGAGGGCGAACTTTTTGTGGAAGAGTCGTCTAAGGCCTGTATTCCTCTTCATTCGCAGTCACTGCACTAGAGCGAGCCAGAATGAGGAGACAGACGGGTAATGGAGTGAAGAGCGACGATGAGGTTGAAATTCATCCGTCAATCTATTCATTTTATTCATTGATGCACGCAGAGGTGCACATAGATAGGCATCTTCAAATCAAAAATCAACCCGGTCATAAAAAATTTGTAAAAAACAACAAATAAAATGTTAAGCACAATTGAAACGCTAAAAGCAACAACAAAAAAATATTCTAAAAAAATCAAACACGCCTCGCGAATAGGCCACGGACGGAAACACAACTCGTTTCGCACAGAAAAAAGTCAGCAAGCTTCATGATACATCACTAGAATATTGTCAGGAATGAACTTGCAGGTGTATTCAGGAACAACAACTCATGAGCTTTAGAGCATGCATGCAGAATCTGGTGCAGGATTTTCGGATGTTAGGTATTCCCTACCCCTGACAATCGAGCTCCAGACCCACCAACAATTGTAATTGAAGCAAACACAAAACAGCCCGTTACATGGGCTTCCCATCCAGCTGATTGCAAGTCGGTCGAAACAAAATCTAGGGCATGATTATAACGCCTTGGTCACATGTACTACGAGAAGTAGAGCCTATGTACTACATCTCGCCAAGAACGGTACTGTTAAGAGACGACAAATAGCGATGACAGAAGTTGTTCGGAGCACTCTCGGGTCCAGACGGTGTAGATTGCCGATGCACCTCTTTCAAACAAGAAAATCCTACACATCTGGAATATCAAAATCGCAAACAAATCGACCTTCTTCAACCTGTTTTTGAAAACTGATACATTTCCAGCTTCAATTACTTCTTGTGGTAGCCTCTCGAACCACCTCGCTCCCCTGAAGAATAGCGAGTTGACTATTTTAGTCCTATTTATTCTCTTGTCACTGGGACACTGCAGAGACAGTCTGGAAACTCGCCCTCTAGACGGTCGGAAGCACCAGTATTTACTAACCTCCAGTATCAAATCACCCTTCAGCAACTTGAAACAGAAGACAAGGTCATTAGAAACTCTGTGATGGTAAAGACTCTGTAATTAGAATAGATCAAGGCGTTGCTGATAACTGCGAAAAGTCCAATCTATCCGCTATTGGGTTCGAAAGTAAGAAAGGGGGTGTGGCCCGTAGCAGTTAATGACTTTGGTCGGCCCCATGGTGATCGCTTACATCTCGCTTATTTGTAAAAATTTAAATCTCGCACCTGCCAAGTGTTATACAGGAGGGGTCCACTACAAAATTACATGTAAATCACATGTCCATACCTGAGGGTATTGTCTGAAGTTGACGAAGGAGCAGGAAGGTTCCTTATAAAGCTCAGTATTTTAAGGAAGACTGATAGTTAAATAGTTAGCAAGAGTGTCAGCACTAGTGCTAATACGATTCTTAGACTTTTGCTCAAGAGCGCAAGTAAAGGGTTACTGAAAATCATTGCTGAGATACCTTTTTTCGATCTGAATCATTGCTGAGATACCTTTTTTCGATCTAACTACTGACAACCGAAGGTTATCGCGCGTATTTATAAGCTCTGACATTTGCTTGGGAGTCGCCTCGTAGGGCGGGGCCGTTTTCGCTCAATTTTTTCGGCTGCTCTACACTATTCTCACGTCGCGCCGAAGCCATGGCCGAAAAAAGTGGGGAAAAGTGGTGAAAATATG
The DNA here is from genome assembly GCA_029168955.1 of Aplectana chamaeleonis. Classification (NCBI taxonomy): domain Eukaryota; kingdom Metazoa; phylum Nematoda; class Chromadorea; order Rhabditida; family Cosmocercidae; genus Aplectana; species Aplectana chamaeleonis. Next base: position 258,029 of record JAPDOI010000440.1, read on the forward strand.
AGGCGACTTCCAGAAAAAAGTCCCCCAGCTCGCGCCTTTATTTCCAACGCCAGTCCCAATGAAATACGATCGATGTGGCTCATAGCTAATTTTTCATCACCATCCGTCCACTAGTTACTCATTCTATGCTCTCACTTCTACTTTTCTTATTTCCATTATCTCTTCTTGTACTCGTCTGACAATTCTCGTGATCACTGTGTATTATAGTTCTACAGGAATGAAATTTTTGAAAAAAAAATCGAAAGCTTTTCCGAATTTTTTTCGTTCGTTTTCGTTCGTTCGAAAGTGTGTTGAACGAACTTTTTCCATTTTGTTCGTTCGAAACTCCATTTGAACGAATTTTTCTCAAAAATTTTTCCATTTTCAAAACCCTTCTCAAACCCAACGTTACATTGTTTCGTTATTCCTCAGGCCGAGTAGTAGTGGGTTTGAGCGAACAACTCGCCTGCTCAAATAAGTTGTTCTTGTGACCGGATAATATAAAGCCATTCTCGCTAACATGGATGGCTCGATAAGCATCACTCCAAACTGGTTGAAATAAGGGAGAAAGTAGAACATTCTCGCGACTTGAGTAGAAATCGAACACGTGTGGTTCTTTCTTCTACTGAGCGTTGTAAATAAAGCGCTGAGTCTGCTTCCGGAAAAAAAAGATATAAAACTCTCAAGGAGTTTCAAAAAAAAACCTAAACTTCGAACGAAATTCCAAAAAATTCAAAATTTAGAACGACTCACGAAAAAAAAAGAAATTTTATTAGATTCTAAATTCGTTTTTTTCGACCTCCGGAATTTTGAGAGACTTTCGGAATTTGTTTGTTCGAGAAATTTTAAGACGAATTTTAGAAAAAAACCGAAATTTTGAAAAGAATACGATATTTAAAACGAACTTCGATAAAAAATCTAAATTTCTATAAGTTTCTAAATTTGTTCGTTCGATATTTTTTCGAACGATTTTTTTCACTCTTCGTTCTTTCGAAATTGTTGGCGAGTGATGGCGGAACACATCAGGCCCAACCGGGTAATTTTCTCAACCTCAACCTACAATTTTATTCATACGTATCGACCAGGTGGGTGTCGGCGGGTCACGGCAGGTCACACCAGGTGTTTTTTGCACCCATTTCCATTGCTTTCTGTGTGTATCGACAGGGCTGGCTACGTTTGCTCAACCAACTCTGACAAGGGCCTTAATGGGCCAATGATAATAGTCTGTTTTCAGCATCCCGAATACCTGCCGCACAGAACTTTTGAGTCACATCTGAGACTTCGACCAAACTACCGTATACTAACCGTAATCTACCGTAAGCTATGAAAAACCACCGTATATCCACCGTGACCTACCGTGAACTGTATGAAACCGATGAAGGTACCTCAGATTCGTGTTAAGCACTTCGAATAAACTCCAGAGAAAGAAGTTGAGTATAAAATATTCCGATTTTCTTCATCTCTAATATTTGGTTTAGGTCTAAGATTTTTGATTTAGGTCTAAGTTTTGCCAATGGGAGGTTGACTTTTTTCCCTTTTTGAATGTGGTCATTTGTGCTCCGAATGCAATTCAAGAATCTATTACTCTCCCATAATTTTGTTGAGAATAAACATTTGTTATTGTTTTCGAAGTTAATTTCAAAACACTTGTTGCCGTCGTAGTGATTTTTGCTCTACTACTCAGGCACCAGTTCGATTCGACCGATGGCCGAACCGCTTTTTTCTGCCACGTCGGGGCGAACGAGAGACGTTTCGGCAAAGCTCCGCCTTCCCGTTTTCCACGAGAGAAACGGGAGACGTCGAGGGTTGGCGCCGTACTAATCGATCGGCTCGATTGGACCGACAGCGAAACGGAACATTGCGAAATTCGCTCAGGCACCGGTTCTATTCGAGCGCCGTCAGAACGAGGTTGGACCGTTAAACCGCTCGGGCTCGAAACGAAAAAAGGGACGGGGTCGAACCGAAGCGTGGCTCGTTCGTTTCGGGAATGACATCGGTCCACCTCTCAAAGCCGGGATTGCAGTCTCGATGATTTCGTAACTACTCCGTGGATCGTGTCTCGGTCCACCTTTCATAGCAGGGATTCTGATAACATGGTGACGTCATCATCTTGTTACCATCGATTCTACGCACTTACCCTGTATAGCTGATATCGTGATGACGTCATCCTTGATTTTCGGAGCATGTGGTTATATGGCTTTGCCACCATGCTCGAAAAGTCAAGGATGACGTCGTCGCGGTGACCGCAATGCAGGGTGTAGGGCGTAGAATCGATGCTAACAAGATGCTGACGTCATCATCCAGGTTTGGACCGTTAAAATCCCACGCCTCAACAAATACTCGAATTTATTAATACTGAACAATCAGTTTTCTAGTGATTGGTTTACACTGATTTATAGTTCAGAGATTTTGTTCATTCTTGCCCTGTTTTTGTTGTCATACTGTCGTTTTCGGAGCTAAATTCCGCTCTGCAATTGCGGATTACCGCTCTTGCATCATGCAACACGGTATTCGTGCTGGAAGAAAGGTGAATCGTATTCACGTATTCTTCAAGGCCTGGCGGCAAGGTAGGGGACGGCCCTACGAAATTTTTATGGTGTTCTAAAAAAAATCGGATTTGGCTCAAAGCTTGTATATAAGGGTAGTCTAGGGTGCTGAACACGAATCTGCAGTCCGCTTCTCAAAATTTTGAAGCTTATTGTAGGTTACGGTAGGTACCATACCATTTAGTCTGCCAAACCTATCTTACTGTTTTGGAAATCGACAAAATGGACATTAAATCAGCATCCACCACCCCGAATAACCCTCGCATACAAATTTTGAGTCAAATCTGAGACTTTGACCGAACTACCGTACACCCATACATGATCTAATATAATCTGCCAAAAATCAACACTAGTTTTCCGATGGTCAACATTTTCCAATTCTTTTTTTTTCGGTTGAAACGGTAAATTCGTTGAAGTTCCTAGATCCAAGTTCCTCTACATATTCCATGCAACCAAAAGTATCTTCAAAGAACCACCATGCAAGGACGAGCGTAGTATCACATATCAACAGTCGGCATGGATCATAGTGATACAATACCGCGCAAAGTTTTTGCAACAAACGTTTTGCGGCATTTTTTGCGCTCACAAAGCGCCACATCGCCATAACTAGCTTCAAAGTAGTCCGATTTCAAATTGGAAGTCATTTCTGAATTGCTGTCGTTGAGTGCTACACGATAGTGTTACAAAATGGTAGATTCAACTCCAGAAGTTCATAGAAAATTACATAATTGCACTACAAAATATATCACTATAAACTGATCACACGGTGATGATTGCAGACATCTGTCATGTTTTGACCTGTGGTCAACGTGAAATTTAGAAAGAAAAACGCATTTTTCAACAAAATACCGGAGTCCAAAATACTTTATACACATATCGCTGCATTTGTCTGACCGAGGGGAAAAAGAAAACTCCCTGGAAATCTAATTTCGTCAAACTTCCAGTGAGTTACTTCGATGCGGCGCTTTGGAGCACAAAAAACGCCGCAAAACGCCGTTTTTGCGAAAAAAAACGTGCGCGGTACTGTACGTTGCGTTCACTACTGAAGGTTGGCGCAAACTCGGCGCCATATGCTGCCACATACTGTGCTTCTCTTAGCCATATTCCGGTCTGCAATTGCGTCCCGACACGCTTTGCGGCCGCACGCTCTCGAGTCGGTCGAGTTTCCAGCGCCAAAGATGACTCGATGTGGGTTTCATACAGTTTTCTCTAATTTTGTTTAGTTTCCAGTTTCCAGAACTCACCTAGAGTCAACAGATCAGCGGATGCTGCGCTGAAAATTTTTCCGACTCGTAAGCGCGCGGCTGCAAAGCGTGTCGAGACCGGAATTAGGCCCAGAGAAGCACGGTAGGTGCCCCGAATTTGCCCCAACCTTCAATAGGGAATGCAAAGTATCGCCAGTGTGTACGCCAACAAACCTCTTAATGACTGACTCCTAACAATGAAATGTCAATTTAGTACAAGAAATGACGTCCCGCAATGCTATATTCTCAATGGTCCGTTGGATTTGAGACGGGGTACGCTGTGGAAAGTTTCAAGTTCGCCGGATAGAGGACCACTTTGATTAATCTTCTTGACAACAGTATTGGGAAAAATCAGCAAGAAACTGGTGAGAAAAATATGAAAAGTTCCAATTTTGAGAGTGATAGAGCTTACAGCTATTTCAAAACACGGTCTCTCTTTTCCACCCCATACCTACCATATAAAGCGCAGATAGAACTCACGAAAACTTGCCATTTGGTCGTGGAGTTCCAGTTTGGAAAGGTGAAATGCCAGAATTAACAGGACGTTTTGATTTGTTTTCACGCTTTTGCAGCAATCCTCTCCAAATTTTCGCTACATTAAGGATCAGATCTAGATCTTCCTTCAGAAAAAACTCAGGATTTTTTTATCGCGGTCCTGCGTTGAAGGCACAGTACACCCTCTGATAGTAATTTTGCGATTTTCTTGTAAACGTATAGAAGAACCCTCCTGTATGACACGTGCCAAATACAAGATCTCAATTTCTCCAAACAAACGAGATATAAGGGACCACCACAGGCCCGACCTCCTTCGCTTAGCTGACCACCACGGGCCACATCCCTTGCCCGTACAAACCCCAGTATCTCATCGCTCAACGCAGGAGGATTACGGTAATTGCGTAAAGTGTACACGGAGTGTGCAACCTTCCTCTGCATCTCTGCCCGACAGAGCCGCGACCGTGGGAGAGCGCAGACAGCGAGGGTGACCGCAATGCAAATGCATTGAGTGACTCGAATGGAAAGGTGAGGCACGTATTTGCGTGGTGAGTTATGTGTAGGCTTTTCAGGCCAGATTTTAGCCGCACACGAGTTCCTGGGAAGAATCGGAGGAGATTTCAAGCGTGGATCGAAATCAGGGGAGGTTTCAAGCCTGGATTGGAATCATTCAAAATCCCTCGGTTGCAAATCAGATACCAAATCTGAAAAGAAGCACTGAGCAGGGTCCAGCAGCCCTTTGGTATATGTCGGAGGAGTTACGGCCAGCTGAGGCCTTATTCCGAAAACTTTACAATCCCACTTCAATGTGTAGAATTTTTGTTGTCTTCCAACACAGGCAAAAATTGCTAGGTCAACTTTTGTGTTTTTCGAACAAGGGCAAATCTTGCTGAATTGGAACTTTCATTTTTCTAAGACTTTTTTCTGTATTTCTTTAATTTGAAGGTTTTTTTTTGAATAAAAAATCATCAACCAATTACGAAATTCGGGACAAACGCTTCCTGGCTCAGCATATTCCGCGCCATCCCCTTCACCTAACATTTGGGTACATAGTTACCAAAAACAAACTGCTCATTAAAAAAATTTCAAACTAAAATATCTCACACATCACTCCAATTTTTCATTTTCTCCTCGTAAACTTTCACGACACTTCTGGATAGCCTGCCACTTCCCATTCGCAGGCTATCCAGTTCTGCTCGGCTCTGCCACTGAACACAGAAGCGGTGTCTGCCAGTTCCAGAACTGTCTCCGAATTTGAAAAAAAAGCTTAGATGTGGACGTTTGGTCTGACCTAGGAAACTTGGAATAAAGACGTAGTGGAAGCTTATTTTCCCAGCTATCACACAAAAATGGCTATACTAGACGAAGTTGGGCAGTGAAATTCCTCACCACAACTGTGACAAAACATGCGAAACTGGAGTTGTTTTTCATTTTTCAGCGTTCAGTAGTACGCGAGCAGTTTTGAATTTTTACTTGCTCTGCATGTGCTCTACCCTTCGGACTAAGCGTCGCGCACCCCAAAAAATCTGAAGCTCATTTCGTTGATAATTGTTCCGCCCTTACCATGTTAGTTTTTGGCAAAGTTATCTTCTATCGCTGGCGGCTATCCGTTTATCCTAGTTGTTCACGAATTTATTCGCATGAGCGAATAACTTGTAGCAGAACTACTAAAACTTGAAACATCTCCTTTTATTCCCGAAAAATCATCAGGAATGGCGCTAATACCTGTAAACTAAGGAATTTGCATGATTTGGTGAGATTAGACGTCATCAAGCCCCGATAAACATGAACATTTGCCATCTTCAAAAATGTTTTCTACAAATTAGTCATGAAATCCATTGCATGTTGTGCAGCGACCACTCAATGCATTTCAGTCGCCGCCACCCTCGCTTTCTGCGCTCTACCACGGCCGCGGCGGGCAGGGATGCAGAGGCAGGTTGCACACTCCATGTACACTTTACGCAATTACCGTAATCTTTCTGCGTTGACCGATGAGATACTGGGGTTTGTACGGGCAAGGGATGTGGCCCGTGGTGGTCAGCTGAGCGAAGGAGGTCGGGCCTGTGGTGGTCCCTTATATCTCGTTTGTTTGGAGAAATTGAGATCTTGTATTTGGCACGTGTCATACAGGAGGGTTCTTCTATACGTTTACAAGAAAATCGAAAAATTACTATCAGAGGGTGTACTGTGCCTTCAACGCAGGACCGCGATAAAAAAATCCTGAGTTTTTTCTGAAGGAAGATCTAGATCTGATCCTTAATGTAGCGAAAATATGGAGAGGATTGCTGCAAAAGCGTGAAAACAAATCAAAACGTCCTGTTAATTCTGGCATTTCACCTTTCCAAACTGGAACTCCACGACCAAATGGCAAGTTTTCGTGGGTTCTATCTGCGCTTTAAATGGTAGGTATGGGGTGGAAAAGAGAGACCGTGTTTTGAAATAGCTGTAAGCTCTATCACTCTCAAAATTGGAACTTTTCATATTTTTCTCACCAGTTTCTTGCTGATTTTTCCCAATACTGTTGTCAAGAAGATTAATCAAAGTGGTCCTCTATCCGGAATTTCGCAATGCTCCGTTTCGCTGTCGGTCCAATCCAGCCGATTGATTAGTACGGCGCCAACCCCCGACGTCTCCCGTTTCTCTTGTGGAAAACGGGAAGGCGGAGCTTTGCCGAAACGTCTCTCGTTCGCCCCGACGTGGCAGAAAAAAGCGGTTCGGCCATCGGTCGAATCGAATTGGTGCCTGAGCGGGAATGGTAGCCAACACATTTTAAACAGATGCAGCTGTCATTGGCTTCTCTTGTCTACGATATGGAATGTACTCAAATCCTTCGAAAAAGAATTATTCACCGTTTTCTTTCTCTACCGTTAGTCAGCCAGCCTCATTAAATCGGCCGACATTTATCTTCTTTTGATTTTTCGCTAAAAGTTAGAAAAAGTGAATCCGTTTGGTGAATATACAAACGTCTTAAAACATATTCGTCAACTTCTGTTGCTCCTCGATGTAAGAAATCGTGGAATAAGCGGATATTAATCGAACACCAGGGTGCAGGTCTTCGAGATGTGAAACATGGCAATTTCGCTCGGACTCCCCACCAGGGGTGTGCACTTACCGTTTACCGAATTACCCGGTTTGGGAGTTTGCGGTAAATTTTGATTTCCCGATTTACCGACTTAATCTCGAAATTTACTGAAATTTTAACCGATCAAACTTGACCCATTCACGACCACGCCTAATTTTGGGTGGCTGCACGTTCGGACCGCGTGCAATATTGCGTCACCGTATAACGTGCCCACCGGTGGGACACGCTGGCTCGATTAGCGCCCCACGGGTAATTCATTTTTCTTTATTGTGTCCATTATGTAGCTAGCAACGATGGTCGGACAGTGTCAGAATTTGAGCTTCCGAGACGCTTTCTTTATCAAGAAACAATTACTCAAAACCAAAACGGGGTCGACTGAGCTACAACGCTTTCAGAAAAGTAAACGAGTTTCAAACGATAGGTTTGTACTAAACAACCTAAAATCTCGCAATAGAAGGAAAAAGAAATCACTACGCGCTTCTTAAGCTGCTTTACAGCACTTTTTTCCTCTACTTCAGCCCACCTTAATTTAGAAAGTTCTAAATATGTTCTTGCATTTGACCTACTGATGGACCACGAGGTTTTTATTTAAGTCTTGGGTAGGTCAAGACATTGATCACATGTAGGTTCGAAAGTAGTTTCTTGTGGCGGAGAAATTGATTTTCAAAAAGGGTGTCCCACCGGTGGGACACGCGGTCCGAAGTGGTAGTCAACGCGTGTCCCACCGGTGGGACACGTGGTCGTGAATGGGTTGAGCAACTTTTCGCTTAATGGATCCATTCCTCGCCTTAATTGCATGAATAAAGCCTATTTTGATCTGCATAAAACCACCTTTTTTTAGCATTCTCACGCTACTGATTGCCGTGTCTTTTTTCATGGAACTTTTCATGTTTCCTTTTGGTGTCTTAGCGTTTGGCTTGTCAAAATTAGATATTGATGCCTTCAATAGCGCTAAGTCATGCTCTTCTATGAGGACGGTTAAGAGTATGAATCGAGTCAAATCCATTCCAGCCAAAAAGTCTACTCAAATTTTTTTTCTAGATTTCATACCTACCTTGGAGAGAGCCACTCTCTGATAACAATGGTATCTCTGAAATCGTCCGAAACCCTACGAACGTAGATATGGCTCCTTTTCAATGCCTGCATTCTGAGGGCAAAAATTTGGTGGACGAGTTGTCTCAGGCCTGTATTTCTCTTCATTCGCCATCGCTGCACGAGAGAAAAACAGGATGAGGAGATAGACAGGCAATAGACTGAAAAACAACTACTTGTTGAGAATTCATCCATTCATATAGTCGCTATCGAGTTAAGCGACCACCACAGGCCCGACCTCCTTCGCTCACCACCACGGGCAAGGGATGTGGCCCGTGGTGGTCAGCTGAGCGAAGGAGGTCGGGCCTGTGATGGTCCCTTCTATCTCGTTTGTTTGGAGAAATTGAGCTCTTGCATTTGGCACGTATTATACAGGAGGGTTCTTCTACACATTTACAAAAAAATCGCAAAATTATTATCAGAGGGTGTACTGTGCCTTCAACGCAGGACCGCGATAAAAAAATCCTGTTTTTTTCCGAAGGAAGATTTAGGTCTGATCCTTAATGTAGCGACAATTTGGAGAGGATTGCTGCAAAAGCGTGAAAACATATCAAAACGTCCTGTTAATTCTGGCAGTTCACCTTTCTAAACTGTAACTCCACGACCAAATGGCAAGTTTTCGTGAGTTCCACTTGCGCTTCAAATGGTAGGTATGGGGTGGAAAAGAGAGACCGTGTTTTAAATAGCTGTAAGCTCTATCACTCTCAAAATTGGGACTTTTCGTATTTTCCTCACCAGTTTCTTGCTGATTTTTCCCAATACTGTTGTCAAGAAGATTAATCAGAGTGGTCCTCTATCTATTTTGAAAACTGGAAACTAAACAAAATTAGAGAAAAATGTATAAAAAACCCACATCGAGTCATCTTTGGCGCTGGAAACTCGACCGACTCGAGAGCGTGCGGCCGCAAAGCGTGTCGGGACGCAATTGCAGACCGGAATATGGCTAAGAGAAGCACAGTATGTGGCAGCATATGGCGCCGAGTTTGCGCCAACCTTCAGTAGTGAACGCAACGTACAGTACCGCGCACGTTTTTTTTCGCAAAAACGGCGTTTTGCGGCGTTTTTTGTGCTCCAAAGCGCCGCATCGCCGTAACTCACTTGAAATTTGACGAAATTATATTTCCAGGGAGTTTTCGTGTTCCCCTCGGTCATGCAAATGCAGCGATATGTGTATAAAGTATTTTGGACTCCGGTATTTTGTTGAAAAATGCGTTTTTCTTTCTAAAATTCACGTTGACCACAGGTCAAAACATGACAGATGTCTGCAATCATCACCGTGTGATCAGTTTATAGTGATATATTTTGTAGTGCAATTATGTAATTTTCTATGAACTTCTGGAGTTGAATCTTCCATTTTGTAACACTATCGTGTGGCACTCAACGACAGCAATTCAGAAATGACTTCCAATTTTAAATCGGACTACTTTGAAGCTACCTATGGCGATGTGGCGCTTTGTGAGCGCAAAAAATGCCGCAAAACGTTTGTTGCAAAAACTTTGCGCGGTATTGTATCACTATGATCCATGCCGACTGTTGATATGTGATACTACGCTCGTCCTTGCATGGTGGTTCTTTGAAGATACTTTTGGTTGCATGGAATATGTAGAGGAACTTGGATCTAGGAACTTCAACGAATTTACCGTTTCAACCGAAAAAAAAAGAATTGGAAAATGTTGACCATCGGAAAACTAGTGTTGATTTTTGGCAGATTATGGTAGATCATGTATGGGTGTACGGTAGTTCGGTCAAAGTCTCAGATTTGACTCAAAATTTGTATACGAGGGTTATTCGGGGTGGTGGATGCGGATTTAGTGTCCATTTTGTCGATTTTTAAAACAGTAAGATAGATTTGGCAGCCTAAATGGTGTGGTACCTACCGTAACCTACAATAAGCTTCAGAATTTTGACGAGCGGACTCCAGATTCGTGTTCAGCATCCTGGACTACCCCTGTATATAAGCTTTGAGCCGAATCCGATTTTTTTAGAACACCATGAAAATTTCGTGGGGCCGTCCCCAATCTTGCCGCCAGGCCTTGAAGAATACGTGAATACGATTCACCTTTCTTCCAGCACGAATATCGTGCTGCATGATGCAGAAGCGGTAATCCGCACTTGCAGAGCGGAATTTAGCTCCGAAAACGACAGTATGACAACAAAAACAGGGCAAGAATGAACAAAATCTCTGAACTATAAATCAGTGTAAACCAATCACTAGAAAACTGATTGTTGAGTATTAATAAATTCAAGTATTTGTTGAGGCGTGGGATTTTAACCGTCAAAACCTGGATGATGACGTCAGCATCTTGTTAGCATCGACTCTACGCCCTAGACCCTGCTTTGCGGTCACCGCGACGACGTCATCCTTGATTTTTCGAGCATGGTGGCAAAGCCATATAACCACATGCTCCGAAAATCAAGGATGACGTCATCACGATATCAGCTATACAGGGTAAGTGCGTAGAATCGATGGTAACAATATGATGACGTCATCATGTTATTAGAATCCCTGCTATGAAAGGTGGACCGATGCGTGATCCACGAAGTAGTGACGTCATCATCGAGACTGCAGTCCCGGCTATGACAGGTGGACCGAGACACGATCCACGGAGTAGTTACGAAATCATCGAGACTGCAATCCCGGCTTTGAGAGGTGGACCGATGTCATTCCCGAAACGAACGAGCCACGTTTCGGGTTGACCCCGCCCCTTTTTTCGTTTCGAGCCAGAGCGGTTCAACGGTCCAACCTCGTTCTGACGGCGCTCGAACCGAACCGGTGCCTGAGTACAATAAACTTTCTACTGTGAGAGGGATGCGAAGCGATTTGTGCATAGGTACAGGAAAATTTCACCATTCCACGACAAAATTTTCACTGTGAGAAGAATGAGAGGCGACAATTTCATTACAAAATTCGTGGTATAAGAAGAATGCGAGGCGACAATTTCACCACAGAGTTCGTAGTGTGAGAAGAATGTGAGGCAAAAGTGGGGCTAGAGTAAGGCGAGACGGCATTTCATCGGGCAGTCCCTAGAGTCGCCTCACTTTTTTCCCAGCTGGGGATGAAATTTCACCGTAATGAAGTTACGCCCAAGCCGATTCGGCGGGAGTTGCCTCGAAGTCACGAGGCGACTCTTACTTTTCATCGAGGCAACTCCCAAGCGAATGTCAGAGTGTGTTGACAATGTACACATTTGGAGGACCTCAAGAACGCTGGCGGGTTTAACAAGATAGTTTCAAGAGCTCATAAGTTGCCCCAATTGAACTAGGAGAGTTAGCTGGCCTCTGCCCATCCGACTCAGGCTCTCAACTCTTTTCGTGAAACTAATAACAAGCTCCGGAAAATCCCCAGTGAGCTCTTGATTTCGACCATCACTAGCAGTGAAGCGGTGGGCCACGGAGATATATTGACTTACATAACTTAAAGACAGCATACACGCTCGTAAACGTAATTGAGATAACTACGGAAATAGAATGGTGTGGCTCAGAACACAACGCCTACGCATTTTGGACCGTCAAAAACGACCCACAGTAACGCTATACGAATGAGAAGTTGGCCCCGCCCCCTGCATTTGCGTCCTCATCCGAAACAGAGAGGCTTTGTCATTCCCACCGTCGGCGTCGTTTGTATGTGGTACAATATGTAAACCACATAAATCGACAACGGTGGGAACGGTCCGGCACCCCACTTTCGGAGGAGGACACAAATACAGGGGGCGGGCAGATACAGGGCGGAGCCAGCTTCTCTCGTGCAGCATCATTGCGGGCCCTTTTTGACTCTTCAAAATTCGTAGGCGTTGTGTTTTGAGCCATACCATTCTATTTCCGTGTATGCTGCCTTTAATCGGTTGGCTTTCGCCTGACGTGGTCATTCCGTATCTTCACCGAGGTGTGCCGCCCTAGTACAATACCGCTCGTAGGATTTGGTCAGAAAGCGAGCGAGGTCGGGTTTTTCCCTTCTTTTTCTTTTCTGTATAACTCGCTTCAAACTCAATTTTGAGCGAAACTAGGGTGATAATTATTACCCTGGCGTCTAGAGCTGCCCAATGGTTAAGCCTTTGTGGTGGTTACGCTGAGAAATATATAAGTTTCGCAATCAGCCACGTTTGTAATTACGGTATCGTGGCGGGTGGGGCGCTACCGTTTCTGTCTGCGTTTTCCTTTGTCTACGGTATATAGAGCGCAGGCTGATTGCGAAACTTCCATGGTTCTCAACGAGGCCGTAACAATGGCTATACCATTGGATAGCGCTCAGAGCCAGGATCATGATTATCTTTCTAGTTTTGCTCAAAGTTGACTGCGAGGAGAGTTATACAAAAAATACGAAAAAAGACGCGAAAACCCGACTTCGCTTAATTTCTGACCGAATCCTAGCGGTAGTGTAGTTAGCCGTGTCCTTTTGTCACGGTCCTGAGCCACAAGTTGAACACAATCCATCCATTGTTCGCTATTCCACTTCCTGCGAAGTAAGACATCGCGCCTAAATCGCCTTTCAATACCGAGTGATTTCAAATCCTCCTTCACCACATCCGTCCACAACTTTCGCCTACGTCCTCGCGGCCGTTTCCAGACAGAACTCGGAAGCATCCCTAGAGCGCGTTGATCTTCGTTGTGGCACATCCGCGGCCAGAAATATCCAAGCAAACGTCTAAACAGCTTCCTCTCCGCGTTAATAAGTAGACGCGCAACTTCCTTCGCGATGGGGGTAGACCACAAACACTTGGTTACTCAGGCACTCGGGGGGCACGGCCGCCGCATCTTTGGCTGCCGAGCCGCGCCTCCGATCAGCGCATCGATGTCGGAAGGTGCGCGGATTGGCGTCCTCCGGTGAAATCTGTCGGTCCGCGGCCTTTGAGCGCTTCAAAATTTCTCCATAAGCCGCACAAAAACTGTCCATGTCCATTTTTAGCGTTTACGGGAACCCGTGGACATCCCACAAGGATCATCCCTGTTGAAATCCCCACGGAGTGGGTGGGGTTGACCCCACCGCCACGGTCCGTAGTGGGGGTGCACCCACCGTGGACCGTAGGGAGATGGCCCCATGGTTAGGTACCACCCCCCCCCCGAAACGTGCGGAGATCCCTTCGGCGACAAAAACTATCCTCCGGTATCCGGTGGATCTTCTGGAAAGTGACTCGAGGCCACCTTCCAGGTCCGGCTCCGAAGAGCCGACTGAGGCACACGGTGAGATGAGGAGCCTTTCATACCAGCAACATTGTTAATACCTTTGTCTAAACATGTTGATCATTCTGAGCGACTGCGCAGGGGCGCGGATGGCTTCAACTGCCAGTGTGCGTAGACGCGTCGCGGTCGAGAATCTCCGTCGCGGTTGAGAACGGGCGCGGATGGTCGAATGACTCTCTCAAGGTCAGCGGATGGCCGTTTCGGCCTCAAAAGTGTGGCGGGCCGTCCCCCCGAGTGCCTGAGTAGTGAATTGAATGCAGACGTAGCTTTCGCACATCGTTGCTGAATATCCGCTGCATAACTGTCATCGTTCTTCAGCAAACAGCCCAAATAACAGGAATCATCCACGAGTTCGATATGTTTTCCGTCCACACAGACTCCCGTTGAAGGCCTCTGAGAGACCCACAGCTGCTTGCATTTGTCGGGACAAAGACGAATTCCCTAGGCTGCGGCATACTTCGAAACGAGGTTGACAATACTTTGCAGTTTTGTGTTGTTTTCGGCGAATACAAGATGCCGTCGGCGTACTCTAGGTCAACAAGGAAACGTTCTCATGGTGTTAGGATCACGTCCACAGGTAACTGTTCTGCAACTCACCGAATGATGTCATCAACGGTGAAGTTGAAGAGAAAAGGTCCTACGACAAATCCTTGCCTTACTCCTGTTTTCACCTCGAACGCTGACGCAAATCCGACAGGTGTACGATTTTCTGCTGTTGTTCCTTTGTTCATGTCCTCGATTAGTCGATCATACTTTTCCGGGACCCCATCGGCTCGCAGAGCGGAGAAATATAACTGCTGATAATGGCGTTCAGACAACACGTGACCGCGTGATTATCGAAATCGAGACTCCTACAGAACTGCCCCAGAGCTTATGTAACTAACTACATTGAACTGCTGGGTTCATTGTTTCCTACAGAAATTTTTACTCACAAAAGCATAAGCGAAATACAGCCCACAGAAACGGAAAAACGAGGTAGTGCGGTTCCGTTCTTTCACTAAGCATACAGTAGCCATGGCAGGCTCGATCCCAACTTTGCCATTAATCGATATGAAGCAACCGGTAATTCTTCCTGGCCTCTTTCTGACCCCTTTCTCTTTCCTTCATTTTCTCGTTTTCTTCCTGTGTCTGTCTATAGTAGACTCTGACAATGAGTGAATTAATACTGTGTGTCTGAGGGGAATACGTAACGCGTCCGTCCGGTGACAGACATTCGTTCGTGTCGCTTTTCAAGGCCGATATACCTCGCATATGTCTGCAGCGGCTTCGAACGCGGATGCTTTCGGATAAACGAAAAGAAGACGGGCGAAAACGCAGCTTATCGAGACGCAGCGCAACGGGTTCGGCGACGTTGTGTTGCGCGTTCGTCTAGCAAAAAGCGCATATGAGTGCAGAAGCAGCAGCGGACTGGTCAAGCGACCACTCTCGCTCATCATCTGATGCAAAGATTTCGAGAAAGGGGAACACAGAAAAGAACAGTCTTCTCTAAAAAGGGGTGGATTTCTTGAAATGACAACCTGCATATAGGCATAAAAATTTATTCATAATTGAATACTATATGCAATGAAACCTCAAAACAATAGAAAATCAGAGCACACGTACACGTAAGAGAACAAGAACACAAAAAACGGAAAAACATCGGCCATTCTGGTCAGTTCAACACTTCAGGATGGAGTTGAACGATTGTATCACTCACTTTGTTGACCTAAAAATTAGCTCAATTGAAAAGAAAACGTTAAAGAGCCAACAAAAATACAAGAATGATTATTTCTATACTCTCAGGGTTGAAGAGAGAAGAGTATTTCATATACAGCAAAACTATCGAAATTGCACTTTCAAAAAGACTATTTTTCACGCCTCAGCAAAGTCAATGTGACACTTGGTGAAACTTAAATATGTAATAGGTCATCATAAAATAAAACTAAAACACGCTTCAAGTTGAATCTTGGATGCACAGATTCCTAGATACACATTTTTATAAAGATTCCGCAGCTTTAACTCAAATTTGAGAAAAAAATTCCTAAAAAAATGGCAATAGAAATCGCAAACAATTAGCACTTTTTTCGCCATAAGGTCTTCAAACCCATTGTACATCACTGAAAGATTATCAGTCTCTTAGCATATTTTTTGAAAATGAACGGGAATATATTAACGAGTTTTCGCCCCCTTATCAGCATCTCGCTATGGTGTCAATGAAGAAGGATAAAATTCAGAGACCAGTTAAGCATCGCAAACGCCTGCACACTACAACTCTTGAAACGACTCAGAAGCCAATAATTCTAATGACATGAATTTACGAAAAAGTCCCAATTTTGCTTCAGTTTCCAAGAGTATGTGCTATATAACCAGGGGTGGCATGCATGAATGTGGCAGCAATGGTCAGGGAGCTCTACGCCGCACGCATGCGCCACGATTTGAATTCTCAGGCAAGCTCAAATGTCGACAGCAGGTTGAACCACATTTTTTCTCGAGCAACCTGGCGACGGCGGGGTTTTTTTCGGGAGAAAAACATGGACCTGCTATAGACCCGCTATCGACCTGTCGATAGCGGGTTCGTGGCGGGTTGATAAGACAACACATCCTATCGCTGGTGGATATTGATCGCCAGAATTTCCACATGCTCAGCAAAATACTCTGTTGGTTGAACGACTTTGTTTTTGCCTTTATTTCCTTGCCTTTTATTTGTGAAGCACGTTGCTTTTGTGCAACAACACGAATAAAAACATTTCAGACTTTCAAATACATCTGCATACTAGACTTTAGATTGCATGGAATCGTCACTGGAATACTTTTCTGAGAACTCTCCATGTATTCACAAATTTTATTCAGCCTCGGGATTTCTATGTGCCAATATGTAGATGTACTCGAAAGTCTGAAATATTTTTTTTTGCTTCGATTCTGTCATGATTTTAGACTGTTCTGCCTCCCGACATACTCGGTTTTTCGTACTTTTTCGGATTTTGATTCCCTCATTCCACATTAGATCTAGTATTGACGCTCTAGTCAACAGATATGACGTTCGACGCTGGGCTTTGACTGAATTATTCGAATATCGTATTTTTAAAACACCTCGAATGAATGATTAACTCGGTCACTTTTGAAAAATTTTGGTTGAATGGATTTTTAAACTATAGCTTTTCTAAAATAACCGAATTGAAGAATATATTCGAATGAAGTATTTTTCAGGTCACCGAACGAAATTGAACCAAAGCCTCTAAAAAAATTTTCAGAACGATTGACTATTCTATTTGGAAACCTGCCCTCCATTCGATTCGAATGAATATCTTTAAAAATTATATGAACATTCGAATTAGAATCCGACTTTTTGATTTCTTCCCGAGTATCTCATTTTCGCAAATTTTTTAGTGATCGATTATTCAAATATCGTGACTCGAAATTGGCGGATTATTGGAATATTCGAGTAGTTCAGTTCTCCGAGTAAACCAAATTTTCGGAAATTGGACAAGTTTGAATTTTCGAATGTTTCGAATGTATTCGGAAAAACCAAAAATTCGAATACCCGAACGAATCGAATTGTCTGAAAAATCAGAAATTAAAATTTCCGATTGAATCGGATACTCACATACTGAAAACTCGAATTCTTTCATCATTATATATTATATCTTTGTTCTTCTGCTGTGCGGGTTTCGGGCTGTGGCAAGTCCGTTCCTCCTTTTGATGCTACTGGAAACCCCTAATACACAAGCGATCAGGGTAAGCAGATTGCGGGCACATGAAATTACGACCTCAGACTTGTGTAACAAGACGGTGGATAAAACCGAAGCCCAGGCCATTCAAAGGTGTGTTCATGATCATGGAAAATCCGAACTGTGTGAGGGCTGAACTATTGTAAAGAACAGATTCCCTGATTTTTTTCTCAATTTGCGGATTTCGCATTTTTGAAATTTCTGAAGAATAACATTTCCATCATATTTTCATTATCGAACGACTTTAAACCATCCACGTTAGAATTTGATCCTTATGCAGCGTCCTATACTGCTATAGTAATTTTGCTAATTGTCAACATTTCTTTCAGATGTTCGATTTTCCCAGTTTTCAGTGGTTTTCGAAAACAATGGACCACAGTTGAGAATGGAGGTCCGACAAAGCGAATTCCGCCACATTGGAGAATTTTAATAAACCCGTTCCAGTACCTTAATTCAGCCCTCATATAGTTTGAATACTCTCTAATTCTGAGCAGGCCTGATGGATGGAAATGACAGAACGAGTGGCGTTCAGAGATTTCCGTTGTCTGAAGTCTCGCTTTTTTCGAGCTGCTTTAGGCTTTAGGGCCCAAGGTTCAGTTTTTCAGGCTGCTAGAACGCAATTAAATAGAGTACGTATTGGGCTTCCCAATATAAACCACATTTGATTGGATGATCATAGACGGACAAGGAAATTTCCAAAAATTAATTGCTTGCTCATTTTTCCGGATGGCCTAATAATTAGAACGTATTAGTAGAAATACTAAAACAATAAAGCCGAGGCGTACACGTTGCTGTTATTAGATCGTCTCACTAGTTGAATCCTCTGAATAGGCCACCCTGTTAATAAAAGCCCGGTGATAGAATGTCTCCAGCAAAATTCATAAATCCGGCGGTAGCAGGTCAACAGCTGAGCCTTTCGGGGCTTCAGTTAAGCCACGCCCTAGTCTCCTAATCCGGCACTACAGGGTGTACAGCTGGACCATTCGGCGCGATACCAGGTTCTCTCGCGCCGAAATCACGCTTATTTTCGTGTCCTCAGCTGATGTGCTCTGTGACGACACCTCAGAAACCTGCTGTCGAGATTTGAGTTTGCCTGAGTTCAAGCTGCGATGCGTGCACGTGACCTTTCGCTTCCCCTACCCTAGCCGCCGCATTCATGCATGCCACTCCAGAGTAGAAGGTTTAATGACGTACAACGGTTGTGAAGGCCTTCTGAAGGCAGAAAAAGCTACGTATCTGGAATTTCCATTAGAGTCTTGAGGAAATATTCGTAATTTGGGTTAGCATCACAAAATCCTTCTTAAATCATGTACACAATGAACTAATGATCCACAATTCAAGTGGACGTAGACGCTAGTCGTGTTTTATGATGCCCTATGACATACAACGCGCGCCCAAAGTATAAGAAAATGTTAAAATTTGAGGTTTCACTTCGAATTTGATCTTGCCGGTTCAGATTCTGCGTTTTGGAAGGCACTATTAGGAAGAAAGCGAGAAAGTTCCAGAAAGAGAAAAATTCCGCACGAATTTTTGAAGAAAAAACGCCATAGTAGAACGCCTCAAATGTAAAGCAAAATATGGTAAAAACAAATTCATTTCCGAATAAAGATACCCTTCACAAATGATTTGAAGCGATTGATGCTTACCGTGTTCTTCTCAGAAGGAAACTACCAGGGACATTTTAATTGGCATTGACGCGACTCAGTTTTGCGCCACATTGTTGTCTATGTGAACCTCAGCAGCCTGCCAGCGGACTTCCTCGATCAGAATCTCTAATAGGTTTTCTACTAAACTAACATCAGAATAAAACATCGGGGTAATCTTTCCACTTCTTGCTGGGACGGGTCTTGTGAACTCGCCTTCTCGCAGTTGGCCTATCATGACAGCCTCGGTTCAAGGGGTCTGCAGAGTCCAAGTTGCGGCTTTGCTCGAAGCGAAGAGCAACGCTTGGTGATGCAATATCGATCACTTTCAGCGACGGGGGCGACAGACGCGGCGTAAAGGGCGACGAGGGGGCACCGCAGAGTGTATTGACGCCGCGACGGCCCTGCATCACTGCCAGCGAGCGGCAATCGACGGCGCGACGATAATGTTTCGAAACATTTTTGTCGCTGTGTCAAGGCTGACGCTCGGCGACCACTCGCCGGTCTCTGCAACTCTGCAGACCCCTTTAGGGTCTGGCATCGCGGCGCGATCTTATGATGGGCTGGCGTATTGATAAATTGCGGCGATCTATCAATACGGCAGTCCACCATGAGGTGGCGCCGCGATGCCACTCTGCTCAATATCGCCAACGGCGACTCAATATCGATAACGAGTTGGCTGATTGGGCGATCGGCAGAGATCATGCACAACAGATCACCGTCTGCGCGCATGCTAATACCCTTTTCTGAAAAAAAAAACGGAAACCCGCTCTCTAGAGTGAAATACAACAAAAGCATGACACAATCCTAGCTGCGGAAGCACTCAGGAATTCGATATCAAAACATGTTACGGGCCTGAATTTAGAATGGGACCTGGTGTGTCATTTGTGTGAAACGTCATCCGATTTTTTCAAGGGGTTGAAACCCCGGGGTGGGGTCATTTCTGACAAGAGTACAAAATATTCTCAAATTTTTTCAAGGGGTTGAGATCCCGGGGTTGGGTCATTTTTAACACGACGTTGCCCCCTTATAAACGAAAGTATTTCTGCAGAGATATTGACATGGACAAAATTATGCAGCTAAACTGTATCGCTTCGATGCCAAATCAAATCTGCCAGGTAGTTTTGTACCGAAGAGTGCCGATCACTTTGAATCATTTGTGAGGGCTATCGTTATTTGTAAATAAATGTGTTTTTCGCAACATTTGCCTATACTTTTGCCATGATCTATTATGGCGTTTTTTTTCTCAAAGAAATCGTGGGAATTTTTCTGTAGCAAGTTCTTCCTGCCTAGTAGGGCTATTTCAGACACATAATCTGAATTCGGTATTGAATTTGAATCACTATGATGCGAAATTCCGAAATTAGGGCTTTCCTATTCTTTTGAGGGCGCTGTATTAGAGTTTCATTAAGTTCCGCTAAGATTAGACAGTATGCGCATGCAGCGGACTCACCAGCTGGCATAAAGTCATGATCTGCTCATCCCATAACTTCAGTGGATCACGCTCTGAAAGGAGTCATGCACAACCGTTACACTATCTCATTTCTGCAGTTTCGACTCCCAACTGAATAAAATTTTCTTGCAATCAGAACATTCTCAATTAAAGGCAATGTACACGATAGAGCCGTATCGTATTTTTCAGTTCAACAGCCTCGAAAATCAGTGCAATACACAAGTTCATCTACGAACACAGTTGTCAGAACTTGAGACAAATTTTCCCTGGAAATATTTCCATCTTCAGAAGTAGACTGTCCAGGCTTGATCTCAACACGGGTCGTTTCTTATTAAAGGCCGGGATCATACTTCCCGCGACCAGCGACGGGGACCATGCATGTCAGGCATATCGATTTTCTGTCGATATTGATGGTAAAGATTGCGTCGCGTCGCTCGTCGCTGGAAGTATGTTCACGGCCAAAGGGGTGAATTAATTAATTCTGCTGTTACTGCAAGCGTGTTGTGCTTTTTCTCTTTGAAACTGACCCCACATCTTTTTGCGGCAATGGAGGCCATCTAATTCGTCAAGAAGGAAGCTAAATGGTTTCTTGCTTGAAGCCGTTTTTCTGCCTCTAAATTGCACTTTAACCAACTTAGCATGCGGAAGGATCCCAATCACATACTTCTGTGTGTGGCTCTACGTGTTTGACTATGAAGTCATTGATTTTCTAATTCTTCACAGCTGCAACAATGCGAACCAGATCGGAAGTTTCAAACAGAAAACATGACAATCGCTTCATTGGCAATTCCTGACCTTGAACTTGTTGTTACCTCTCAGACTCTATTAATAACCCCATGGACGAGAGTGGTTGTGAACGAACCGCTGTATTGTAAACAAGTAGTTTCGGTGAACCTTTCGACTCGTCCCATTAAATGTCCCCTTCACAAGAGCAGCGCGACAGCATTTAACAAAACAAGATCGTACCAAGCATCAAAGAAATCGTAATAATAACAACATGACACCAGCGTGGCAACACCGCCACGAAACACGTCTGCGACCGAAAACATTAGCCGCAGACAGTGCCCCTGAAAACACTTTAGGAAGGACAGAGGAGGTAACTAGCAAGAACAGGAAGAAGGATACGCAAAAAAGGCAACTTTGACATGATAAACACAACTGGCACTGCACCTCGCCGAAAAAAAACCATTTCACATATCTATTCTGTATTGAATCACTCACTCATCTAAGACTAGCTCTTGATAGCCAAATCGGCTGGCATTTGCCTGACGCGACCTGCCCCCATCTGCTTTGATATGCCGTCGTTATAGTGAGCACCTACCCTCCGTAATGGCCGAAGGCGTGGTCAGACATGACTCCCTTGGGAGTGAAGGAGCTGACAGCGCCCACAAATTTATCGTGAGTGCGCCCTTCGGATAGTTCGCATATTTCACGAAACTTCAGAAAGTTGTCAATTAATATTTCATAAATCTTTTTCAGAAACTCTTTAATATTTCAGCCGATTGGAAGCATAAACTGCTCTTATTGACCTCCGCAATACATCAAAACTTTTGGAGTAATGAACTGAAAAACACGGAACAGTGGCGAGAATCTACAAAAAACGAACAGATTTTTCTAAAACCGATTTTCTAGGTTAACATTTCTGAAAAGCGAAAACAAAGCGCTTCGTTATTCTACATGGAAAGCACTTTGCGTTTCCGAAAAGGACTATTGTTGTGCGATTACCGATATGTATATAAAGCCTACCTTGCTCGGTGAGTCCGGGCAGAGCAAGCAGCGGAGCGGTCGGTCATGGCAAAATATAAGTGATAAGTAGGTTTTGACTTGATAAGCCCGATAAGCTTTACTTCGACCGGCTCGAAGTGAGGAAGCGAGGCTATAGGTATGTGTGATTAATAGTTTCCATTGAAAACGAAGATCCTGTTCAATTGACCTACACAAATGGTTCGCTCTAGCTGTTTAGAAAAGGAAACCAATAAAAATATAGCAAAAAATACAAGCATTCCTATATGATCTCGTCCAACGAATGAAAGTCCTTTTTTGCAATCCATTGAAGGCAGTTTTTATGATCAAAAAGTTGCCTGTTTCATGGCAAAAACGTGAGCTTTTGGTTTGGGTTTTTTTTGTTGGGTTTGGATGGGGAGCTTTAGGCAAGCTAAGAAGAATAAGAAAGTAAATACGACGAAAAACTTCCAGGAAGTGGTTGAAAATCCCGTGGTCCAGCTAACCCTTTGGGCCACTCCGCCCGCGTCATATAACGGTTGTCTTGCATTCGTTTCATCAAAGCATTCAACAGGCACCTAATTTTCGAATACTCTTTATCGCGAAACGTTCCAACACACTAGCATGCGACGAACACACGTGGCACGCACGCAAGCGAGGAGGTAATGATAGTCTTCAACATTGATCAAGTGATGTCACGGTAGATCGCTGTGCCGCGGCTACCTCCCATCCAGTGATCGACGATACATGTTTTCGCAATCTGATCTGCATTCCTTGACCTAACCGGCTCGCTTCCGCCTGAAGCGGTCAGCCAGCATCATCGCTGAGGTATGCCATCCTGATGGTCAGCCGCGTCCATTTGTCACGGTCCTCAGCCACAATCTGACCACAATCCATCCATTAGTCACTATTCCAATTCCCGCGAAGTACCAGGCCGTCCAATAATTCCTGTCCGAAACCTTTCAAAATTCTATAATTTTGCTTAGAAGTGTTATAATATCAGGCAAAAGTAAGAACCTTCTAGAAGGTTCCCCAAAGTTCTACGCTACGGGTGTATAAGGCGCAGTCGCCGCGTCTAGCTACCAGTACAAGCTAAAATGGACCAAGGTCGAATTCGTACGTTCGTGTACTACGAGTGGCTGCTGGGCAACTCAGATAATAACACCGGCTGAGCGGGCGGAGAAGTAGGCTCGCCGGCTGAGCGGGTAGGCTTATTTTGGGGGCGGAGCGTCTTCCCGGCTGAGCGGGCGGGCATGCGTTTTACCGGCTGAGGGGCATGGCTTTACCGGCTGAGCGGGCAGACATTAATCCAAGGCTGAGCATGTCCCCGGCTGATCGGGCAGACATAGCATTACCGGCTGAGGGGCATGGCTTTACCGGTCGAGCGGGCAGACACTAAAGCGAACCAGCTCACTCAAATAATAACACCGGCTGAGCGGGCGGGGAAGCAGGCTCGCCGGCTGAGCGGGCAGGCTTATTTTGGGAGCGGAGCGTCTTACCGGCTGAGCGGGCGGGCATGCATTTTACCGGCTGAGGGGCATGGCATTACCGGCTGAGCGGGCAGACATAAATCCACGGCTGAGCATGTCACCGGCTGATCGGGCAGACATAGCATTACCGGCTGAGGGGCATGGCTTTACCGGCTGAGCGGGCAGACATAAATCCACGGCTGAGCATGTCACCGGCTGATCGGGCAGACATAGCATTACCGGCTGAGGGGCATGGCTTTACCGGCTGAGCGGGCAGACACTTAAGCGAACCAGGCTCATGTACGGAGCGGGCGAAATGAACTTCGAGCTGATTCGGGTGTTGGCATTCGAACGGATGGTCATCCACATGATTTGGACCATTGACCCCTCACCCCTTACGGTTCGTTGTGAGCGTGGGGACGTGACAGCGGGTCAGTTCATGATTTTTGAAGCAAGGTAAGGCTTGCCGCTTCAGAAATGAAACGCAAGCCTCGAACTTGCTGGGGAATAGGGAGAGCCTACTAGTGGTTTCATCTAGTCTTGCAGATCGATATCATTCACGTGGTAAGCAACTGATACCGGCAGAGCGGACCTATATTTACCGGCTGAGGGGACAGTGAATGCGGGCTGAGGGGGCAGCCATTTACCGGCTGAGGGGACAGTGAATGCGGACTGAGGGGGCCACCACTTGCCGGCTGAGCGCTCCACCATTTACCGCTGAGGGGGCAGTGCATACCTGGGCATGCCCGGGTACAATGTTTAGTCAGCCGGTATTGCCTGCCCCCTCAGCCGGAGTTACTGCCTGAGCATGTACGGAGCGGGCGAAATGGACTTCGAGCTGATTCGGGTGTTGGCATTCGAACGGGTGGTCATCCACACGATTTGGATCATTGACCCCTCACCCCTTACGGTTCGTTGTGACCGTGGGGACGTGACAGCGGGTCAGTTCATGATTTTTAAAGCAAGGTAAGGTTTGCCGCTTCAGAAATGAAACGCAAGCCTCGAACTTGCTGGGGAATAGGGAGAGCCTACTAGGGGCTTCCTCTAGTCTTGCAGATCGATATCATTGACGTGGTAAGCAACTAATACCGGCAGAGCTTACCTCCATTTGCTGGCTGAGGGGACAGTGAATGCGGGCTGAGGGGGCAGCCATTTACCGGCTGAGGGGACAGTGAATGCGGGCTGAGGGGGCCACCACTTGCCGGCTGAGCGCTCCACCATTTACCGGCTGAGGGGGCAGTGAATACCGGGGCATGCCCGGGTGCAATGTTTAGTCAGCCGGTATTGACTGCCCCCTCAGCCGGAGTTACTGCCTGAGAACGACACTTGCATCGCGATCGCCAACATCTGCAGAGCGTGCAAGGAGGATGCAGTGTCCCAACGCACAGTCAGCCGCCGGTTCAATCGTTTCGAGAGCGGCGACACGAGCCTCGAGGACAGGGAGCACAGCGGTAGGCCTTCTACGGTGGATGATGACGAATTCCGTCGCTGTATCAAGGAGAAGCCGGGAGCCACCACCCGTGAACTGGCTACGACGCTCGGTTGCAGCAAGTCCACCATCCACAATCGACTCAACTTACACGGCTACCACAAAGTTCTGGCCCGTTGTATCCCCCACCGTCTGACGGACGCCAACAAGCAGAGCCGCGTGGCCGTCTGCCAGTCCCTCCTCCTTCGTCCGCATCGCAAGGAGTTTCTCGAGGACCTGGTCACTGGGGATGAGAGCTGGGTCCTCTACGACAACGTCGCCCGCCGTGAAGTCTGGATCCCGAGCGGAGAAGAGCCGCCGACGACGCCGAAAGCCGACCTGCACCCGCTGAAGATCATGCTCTGCTGCTGGTGGGACAACAAGGGCATGCTGTACTTCGAGCTGCTCCTGCAAGGCAGGACGGTCACCGCCTCCATCTACACCGATCAGCTCGAGAAACTAGCCGCCGCCATCCGAGAAAAGCGTCCCCGACGGGCCTCGGTTCACCTGCTGCACGACAACGCGCGCCCCCACGTGGCGAAGGAGACCCAGCAGGAGTTGGCGACGCTCGGCTGGAAGACGGTTGCCTATCCGCTGTATTCCCCGGACCTCGCCCCCTCCGACTACCACTTGTTCCGCCCGCTGAAGCACCATTTGGCCGGAAGAAAATTCACCAGCTACGACAACCTCAAATCCGACATCGCGGACTTCTTCGAGTCGCAGCCCCCGGAGTTCTTGGCGAAGGGCATCGGCGATCTGCCCAATCAATGGGCCACTGTTGCGGATAACTGTGGTGATTATATTGTTGATTAGACGTGTTTTTCAATAAAGTTGAAAAAAATTAAAAATGGTGAAATTTTCGGACAAGAATAATTGGACAACATGGTAATACATCGCGCCTGAAATGCCTTTCAATGCCGAGTGAATTCCAATCCTCCTTTACCACAACCATCCAAAACCTTCGCTTACGTTCAGGCGGCTGTTACCAAACAGGACTCGGAAGCATCACTGGAGCGTGTAGAACAGATGATCAGACGATCTTCTTGAAATGTGCATGAACAATCGGAGCCGACCTTCTGTTGCCGCCTGAGATGGCGTAGGGAGATGTTAGCACTCCCCTTGTGTCAAGCGTTGATGTAATGCGTCGATTTGGCGCTATTCATACTACTGAAAGCCAGCGCGGCACGCGCGGGCGTGGCGTTAGAGTATGAATACTTTCCAATAAGTGACGCGTGTCCCGCGCTTGCAGAGACTATGAATACTCCAGCGGCGACGCCTAGGAGCGGAAAAAAGCTGACCTATTTTTCCCAAAGGACCAAATTCTTTAAATGCGTTCACCACCACGATGGCAGAGGATAGAAATGGAATTATTTATCAAGAAACGGAAAGAAATTGACGATGATTTAGTAAAGAAAATTGTTAAAAAGCCGCTACGGCCATCGCCGCCATGGCGGAGCGAGCGTCACGCGCGTGCCGCGCGGGCGAGGCGTCGGGCCATTCATACACAAACGCCACGCCAGCGCGGCATGCGCGTGCCGCGCTGGCGTTGAGTAGTATGAATAGCGCCTTTCGTTTAAGCGATCTTTGCTGTAGCACATCCGCGGCCAGAAATATCCAAGTAAACGTCTAAGCAGCTTCCTATCCATGCCATTCACAATCTTTTCATCGGCGACTTTTGTAGTGACCCCGTCTCCGATCTGCACATCATAACAAGGCGAATAGCGGATAGCTAGACGCGCGGTTGGACTTCCTTCGCGATTGGGGTAGACCACAAACACACTAGGTTAAAGGATTGAATGCAGATGTAGCTTTGGCACGTCGTGGCTGAAAATCCGCTGCATAACTACCATCGTTCTTCAGCAAACAGCCCAAATAACATTAATCATCCACAACTTAGATACCTTGTCGATCCACGCAAACTGCCATTGAAGGCCTCTGAGAGGCCCACATCTGAATCACATCACAACTTCTCTGACAAGGATATAGTCTGTAAGGCCTAAATTGAGATAAGAACGATGACGAATACCGGTATGAGGGGCTGAAGAGTTGGAGAGATCACTGTAGACAAAAATGGGTATATGATCACTAGATAGAGTTGTAGAAGTGAACAATGAGCAAGCACTGGAATGAATAGAAGAAACGAGCGAAAACCCGGCAGTTGGCTGGGAGACGAAGGGGCTAATTAATGTTTAGGATAACCAGGTAGCACTCTTCCACCTATTCGTCGACGTCCTCTCCTCTAGCATCAGAGACAAGTGAGGAGCAGAAGGTATGAGCATTTCAGTCGCACGCAAAGACAACTGATTGTGGGGGGGGGGTGAAAGGGCGCAGTCGTTGAGCTGCTTGAGAAGAGGGATAGAAATATACGATGGGCGGCAAGATGTAGTCGAGGGAATGTAAATGTTAAAAAGAGATCGGGGAGTTTTGAGAGGGCTATGGATGGAAAGAGTCGAGAGTACAATCCTTAGGGACATTTAGGAAGAGGTGAGAGGGAAGAGTAGAAAGAATAAATGTAAAAACTCCTCCGCCAAGGAATAACCTTGGAGCATGGTATGCAGTATAGCCGGGAATATAGGGTGAGGAAAGGTAGCAGAGGGGGGGGGGCGTTCGGTTTCTTGAGGCATGATTACAAATGGAAGGTGAGGTACGAGCGAAGAGTGAGAGCTCAGGAAGTTTGGCACGAAGGCCATCCAGCATGGACAATAGAACGAGCGTCAACAACTCCACGAGGAGTTTTCTCTAAGAAAAGTCGTGATGCCTCACAGAACTGGGACCAGAACGAGAGAGGTGCATCCACCTTGGGCATCCAAAGCACTGGACGATTTTTATACTCCAGGTGACATTTTTGCTGCAGGAGGCTCATGCATACTTCAGAGCGGGTCGTGTGGCCGTATTAATGAAACTACGTGAGCCTCCCGGGACGGTAAAAAGTCTGTCTGCAGCATAGATTGGCTAGTTCTAAAAACCACTCAGGGATTATCCAGTACCTACCTTCATGACTTCGGCCACAGGATTACTCTTAACTCCAGCCCTTTGCAATATAATCCGCAGGAGAGCTGAGGCCAGCCAGCATCTATACCATGGCAAAAACCCTCTTCATGGAGGGGTTGATGTCGGTTTGCACGGAGGTGATGTTGCTTCCTCCGAACGGCCACGGCGCGAAGGTACGACATCTAGGCAAAGCTGGCGAAGCTAGGGCTCATGATTTTAGCGCAAAGGAAGAGAATGCTCGGTTTGATAATGTTGTATGAAATTACTCATGGTGATGCCGATATTCGTGCAGGTCGTCTGGTCAACATGCGAACAGGGGTTGTCCTGTGAAGCTGGCCCTGCCTGGGTCTAGACGGAATGTGTGATTGCATTTCCTTGTAAATCGAGCTGGTACCGAGTTCAATCAGCTGCTTAGAATGGGCCCTGTTAGCGAATCATCGTACACGTTTAAGAAAGCGCTGGAGGTCATCTGAGGTTTATCTGAGGTCCGGGAATGATTCTCAGTTACTGAGTAATTGCTTTTGTAATGTTTTCCTCTGCGTTTACTATTGTTTGAATGGACACGGGTTAACCTGTGATAGATTGAATTGAATTGAATTGAAGTTCTGGAGTAAGAAGGATGTGACTCGCCCTAAAATTTTGGATCCAGCCCCTTCATCTGCCGCGGTCGTTTGAGGTCTATGGGATGAAGGGAGGGTGTCCAACTCGGGTGACTGAATACCCGGTAAAACACCAGTGGTCCATGATGGGTGAACGCGAGGGGTGCCTGAGCGCCTCAAAAGTGGTGCTAGTTTGCCGATTGACTACAGCACTGGCTAACTTGATGACTAGAAGGCGAACTGGAGTCGTCACCATCGTTACCGGGCGGCGACAAAACATTCCTTCATGAATAGCAGGTTAAGCGCTTCAAAGGAAATGACAGGAAGCGTTAGATAGAGAATGAAATCGGTTTTCGAATGCCACGGGGAAATCCGTGCATGATTGCCACTACCTGTAACCAGCTCGCGTGCCGTGCCATCGATCAATGCGGGCAAGCTCACTGGACGACGTCACGAGCAAGCGCAGTGCAGCCGGTCAGCTTCGAAGCATCTATTCACGGACACGTCAATACATCACCCCTACGCCAAAATAACTTAGATGAGGAAAACGTTTCGTTCATCTCAACTTCCGCTACTAGTGAATCTTGCAATGTTAGAACAAAAACTCGTTTGAATTCTTCCAGCCTGACTCTAAACTTTCCAATTTATCGATCGCAACTATCGCCAAATAAGAAATAATAAAAACCAAATAAGAAATAATAAAAACGCACGCTCGAAATGCACAAATCCTTCCAGCTGGTCAATATGGCCAGACAGGCGCTCGCTCGAGATCATCTGCGCAACGATTTCCTCAGCCTAAACAAAGAATTTAGTGTCAATGTGAACAACACCCAGGGTTCGGCGCGGTATGTGAATATCCACACCGGGGGTCTGAGCTGCGCAAGGGTGGGGGGAGGAGGGTCTGAGCTCCACCGGGAGACCATGTGAACCATTCTGACCGGGGGTAGGTACACTTTTGGGAATTCTTTTTTTTGCGAAGAATTCGATAATACTGACCAATTAACAAGAAACCTTGTTATGATTGAGTTTTCGTAAAGGTTAAAATTATAGTAAAGGTTCTCCTAATTGAATATAAAGCGTGTATCCAGGATAG
Source organism: Aplectana chamaeleonis (assembly GCA_029168955.1). Lineage (NCBI taxonomy): Eukaryota > Metazoa > Nematoda > Chromadorea > Rhabditida > Cosmocercidae > Aplectana > Aplectana chamaeleonis. The sequence continues at coordinate 287,787 of JAPDOI010000440.1, forward strand.
TTGTGTACTGAATTGTAAATGAGTTCAGATTGAAAGCCACGGTATGGAGCGGAGTGGAGGCGACGAAGTCATTGGAAAGGGCGAAGACCACGAGAATTATTAAAGAAATAAATTAGTTTTCAATGAAATATGAGTTGGTAAATTCATTTTGCAAGTCAAAGAAGAACAGGTAACTTAAAATGTATGGAATAACATACACTAATAAATGTTAAGATACAAAAAAGGTCTTTAGACAAACCAGACATGGAACAAACACTTGCTAGTTGGAGAGAGCGTCATCCATTCTGGTTGTGTTACAAATTTCAGTCTCCGAAACCCACTCATACACGAGACAAACGACACGGACTCGATCCCACAAAGTGCTTAATTTTGCAAGACGTTAGACCTCACATTTTTTTGCGAAGTAAGGGTCACGAAACTAGGATAGTCGAGTCGCGAGTGGTAGATTCACCCTATATACAAACTTTCACCGTGTAAGATGGACGCTGAAAGGCACTACACTGTGTGGCCCACACCTGCCGCAGGTGCGGTCCCGCTGGAAGTCTACGTTTTTGCAAGTTATGATTTAGGAGAATGCGATATTCGAGTCGAGCGTGGTTGATTTACCCCATATACGAACTTTAACGGCATCATAGGAACGCCGAAGACTGCAACACTGAACGGGCTCACACTTCTCGAATGTGATCCCGCCGGAAGTCAGCAATTTTGAAAACTAGGAGCCACGAGAGTACTCCGCCAACGCGTAGCTAAATGCCTCGCACGGAAACAAGAGATGCCCAGGGTTTCGGAGGCATCCTGATTCTGATTTTGACACGAGAATTTACGTAAATTACGGAAAGTTTAGCCTCAGTTGGTGGAATTTTAGATACAGCGCCCGCATATTCTACGAAAATTCTCGCTACAGCACCCGCATATTCTACGCTTATTCTCGTTGCAGCACTCGGTCGATCGACCCACCCAGTCTTGATCCGTACTAGAAAGACGATCCCCGCTGCGATCGACCGCATCGCCGTTTCTTCCCCACGGCCTGCAGCATACCAGCGGCCAAAATTATCCCTTGCGTTGCAGTGAGCGACACGGTGTCACCCTCCACGACCACCCACAGAGTGTCAAGTTATTCGTGGGTTGACTGGGCCAGGACTGATTGAACGGCATCCCTGCGTTCCGCGTAGCCAGCGCGGGTTAAGATTGCATTTCAACACAGCCTGTCGCTAAATCCGTAGATTCTCGCTACAAAATTATAGCGAGAATATACGGGTTTAGCGTCAGAGAGAACAATGGTTCGAACGACCCAAGAATATGCGGGTTTTAGATATCGTAGCTAAAACCCTTAAATTCTCGCTACATGGAATGGGGCGGCGTTTCAGACCGCGCCCTCGGAGGCATCTAGCTACGCATTGGCAGAGTAGAGTATTTGAGTCCAGCGTGGTCGATTGACCCTATATACAATCTTTTACCGTCTCAGTATAACGCTGAAGACCGCTACATAGGGTGCGGAACAAGGTGAAAAAAACGTCCAAGTCCACAAACCTGAAATAGGGTTTCAAAACAGCTGTACCTTGAGTTCCAAATGGGCTACCCGGGGTTTGAGCAAAACTGAGGAACTACGTTTGTAACCCTACAGAATAAATCCTCATCTGCTCCCAGAGGACGCCTTACAAAAAAGTTTACTAGGTGCGGACTTTTAATGTTTTGAGCATAAAAGTCCACACCTAGCCAGCGGGTTTAGGTATGGACTTTTGGGCTCAAAACATCAAAAGTCCACACCTAGTAAATTTTGTTGTGAGGCGTCCTCTGAGAGCGGGTAATGTTTCATTCTGTAGGGCTACAAACGTAGTTTCTTAGTTTTGCCCTAACCCCGGGTAGCTCATTTGGAACTTAAGTTACAGCTGTTTTAAAACACTATTTCAGGTTTATGGAATTGGACGTTTTTTTACCTTGTTCCGCTATCTATGTAGCGATTTTCGGCGTTACACTGAGACGGCAAAAGATTATTTTCAGGGTAAATCGACCACGCTGGACTCAAATATCCTACTCAAGTGACATATAAATTTCAAAAATGCCCCTTTTCGGCGGACCCACACCTGAGAAAAGTGTGAGGCCTTATACCGTAGCGGTGTTCAGCATCCATGTTGGACGGTGAAAGTCAATATACCGAATAAATCAACTACGCTGGACTCAAATATCCTACTCTCGTGACTCCTACATTTCAAAAATGTGGACTTCCGGCGGGACAACACTTGCGAAAAGTGTGAGTCCACGCAGTGTAGAGGTCTTCGGCGTTCCTATGATGCCGTTAAAACTCGTATATAGGGTAAATCAACCACGCTCGACTCGAATATCGCATTCTCCTAAATCATAACTTGCAAAAACGTAGACTTCCAGCGGCACCGCACCTGCGGTGGGTGTGGGCCACACAGTGTAGTGCCTTTCAGCGTCCATCTTAGACGGTGAAAGTTTGTATATAAGGTAAATCTAACACTCTCGATTCGAATATCTTATTTTCGTGTCACTTCCTTTGCAATAAAATGTGAGGTCTAATGTTTTCCGGAAATTAGGCACCTTGCGGGATTGAACCCGTGTCGTGGGTTTTGTGTATGAGTGGGTTTCGGAGAATAAAATTCGTGACGTAACCAGATTAGATGACGCTCTTTCCAACTAGCAGTTCATACAGGTTAAGTGACATGTTCTTCTTGGAGTCGCAAAATTAATTTACGAACCCATATTAATTTGAAAACACATTTTTTTCTTCAATACATCTCGTATTCTTGGCCTTAGCCAATCACTTCGTTTTCTCCACTCTTCTCTTCCACCACATACCTTAGCTTCCTACCCGAAACTATTCACAATTTCTGGATACACGTCCAAACCTATGTGTCTTAAATTCAACATCACGAGAGCCTTCACTATAATAAGAACCTTTACTATAGCTAAGTTATTTACCAACACAGGCAACTTCTTGTAATCCATCAAGAAAAGCCTCGTCCGTAATCTAATTCACTGTTAATGCCTTGTTTTTCGAATGGTTGTTCTCCTTCAAGTTTTACATCTTTTGAAATACGTTCTTCCTCTTCTTTCAATTTTACAACAAAAACAGACAAGTAACGCTCCTGAAGGGTCCGAGAAATTCGCCAAAAATTTGACCCATTAACGCTTCTGGGAGGGGATCTGGAAAAATTGCCAAATGTTTGCTTTTGGAGGGGGGAGAGGTCTGAGAAAATTTAGTCTTGTCCACACCTCGTGCCGTACCCTGACAAAACCTTCAAAAGTTGGTCCTGATTTCAGCGAGTATGAGTGACGTCGCTGTAGTATTCACAAATTCCGCACATGCGTCCTGCGGTAGAAAGTATTCATACTCAAACGCCACACCCAAGGCGTTCGAGTATGAATACTTTCTACCGCAAGACGCGTGTGCGGAGACTGTGAATACTGAAGAAACTAGATAGCTCCTTAGGAAAAGGTTTTACATTAGAGACACATAAAACTCTCCAACTACTCGAAGTCAAATATTCCAATCCACCACTTGAAAAGGTATGAAGATATTTTTGAATGTCACTTCCAATTCGAATACTAATCACATAACATAGAGTTGCTCGATTAAGAAGTGAGCTTGACACTCACCTTTTCTGTAGAAATACCCAACAATTCGGCAAGAGACGGAAGCGCAATATTGTTGTAGAGTCTGGACACGGCTGTCATATTGTGCTCCACGATGACACCTTCAACAATCGACTGGCCGTGTTCGTTTGTGCGCTGATGAGGCTGCAGCTCACGTTCGAACTCCACAAGCTTCAAGTCCATACTTTGCTCAAGAAACAATTCCGTCAGCTTTTCACATGCCATCTTACCTCGGCAGCCTTAATGAGTCTATCCAGGTAAAGCTTTTCCAAGAGTGGGAAGGACGGCAGTTGAGTAGCTCGAGGATCTTTATACAATGTGTTCAACATTCGAGATCTAGCACTGCCTGTAACATAGAAAACTTGTAATGTACGTTCACCAATCATCTTTTACAGATCTAGCAAATCAACAGGATTATTCGGGATAAATTTGATAATCGATTCAGCGAATTCGTTTGAAAATCGACGCAGACAATTGCTGGTAGAAATCCAGTCAACTTTATACTCTACCTTGCTTTACTGGTTAGGTTCATCGTCACTGATTGAATTCAGCATTCATTTCCGCGGTACAACAATACAGAAAGGAACGGGAAACAGCGTGCTATTCCTCAAACGATCCAGATGCTTTCTGAAGTCATGTAGCTCTGTATATGGTTTCTTTTCTATCAGAACAGCAGGCTTGTAAAATCCCTCATTTGTGATAGATAGATTACAATAACCCCCTTCATGGTAGATGACCAATATGAGGACTGGCCGTGAATATGCTAACCTAGGCGTCGTTTACACTTCCGAAGCTGCGCGGCGCGGCGTAGTGCAATCCCGTACTATCAATGATTCCGCGCAGTCTGATTAATATGAAAGCATTGCACGCGTAGCTCGGTGGCGCGGGCAAAAGAAAAGGCGCTTTGCTCACACGGGTATGTATGATAATTTTGGAATTATTCAAAACGAATTGTGACCGAAACTGATAATCGACTAATGACACAAATGGTTGAACCGCTATGGCGATTTCGGAGGAGCCGCCATCGCGCTGCTGGATAGGCGGCACGAGCGTCCCGCGCTTCCCGGGCGGGAAAAAGCCTAAAAGTCCAGTATCATAACTTCTGATTGCTTCGGTGAAGATTTACCGAGCAGTTGAGTGAGAGCGGCGCTGGGGCTCCGGTGGTGCAGTGCGATAAGGCGCTCCCCCGGAAAGGGAATATGCTGGTTCAATCTCGCCCGGAGCCAAGCGTTTTGCGATCAACTCAGCACCTTGTGTAAACATACCATAACGTGCACTGCGACGTTGAACTGCAGTTACGGCAAAAAACAACCAAAAATCGTGTAAGGCTTAACTACGGCATCATCTTGACAGGTCTACGACTGTTAGATAGTCTCTGACGGTATACCTGTTTCATCCCGTTAAGCGGGTGAAAGGATGATTGCTTCGGTGAAGATTTACCGAGCAGTTGAGTGAGAGCGGCGCTGGGGCTCCGGTGGTGCAGTGCGATAAGGCGCTCCCCCGGAAAGGGAATATGCTGGTTCAATCTCGCCCGGAGCCAAGCGTTTTGCGATCAACTCAGCACCTTGTGTAAACATACCATAACGTGCACTGCGACGTTGAACTGCAGTTACGGCAAAAAACTTCTGTATTGTTGCATCAAGTTTGATCCGAATTCTGTAGGGCATCCTTCATAGTCTGGGGACTGTGAAGAATGCCTTACAAAATTCGGATCAAACTTTATGGTAGCATACACGCTCGTAAACGTACCTAAGGAGATAACTAGGTACGGAATTAGGCCTAGGTCATAGTTGGCCGATAGGCGTTGCCAGCCCGGTCGATAATCATGAAAGACATGAATGGGTTGGAACAGGGGGGGGGTGGAAAAAACACCCTATGTCGCTGACCCGACCGATGTCCACATGATATAAGGTAAGAAATAAATTACATCAAGGATATCGTTCCACATAATTAATACATATTCACCGCGTCAGCCACAGCTGGTCAAACCTGGTGTTTTTTTACAACCTCCATCGTCCATGTTTCTCAGACGTATCGACCAAGCTGGCCACTCTGACAGGGGCCTAAGAAAGGTATTAGTTTAGTTTAGTTTTATTACGATTACATAAGGCAACCGTTGGAAAAAAAACATATAACAACGAAAAAAAAACAAATAAAACACAGTGCAACAAATGAAAAATAGAGTAATGAGCGCAAGTGCTGTCGATACCAATCAAACTGGGATAACTCGTAGCTATGAAAAAGGTTCGACATTCTCCGTTTAAACTGAGCATAAGTAAGTCATATTTGTAGCTGGAGTATTTTTCGTAGCTTTGAGAAAGGCACTCCGTGCTCTAAAAGTAAACGATTTTGCCCGAATTGTGGTTTTTGGTCTAGGTGACGTGATTTTGAAATGGCTCCCCCTTAGTATTGGTTGTCGTGGGAATGAAAAAGTTTCTGGGACGAAGTGACCCGGATGAATATAGATGCTTGTAAACCATGCACAGGTCAAATACTCGACGTCCGGATCCAAGCGTAGGCAGCCTCAGGTACTTGTTTCTAACTGTAGCCTTAAGAATACGTATAAGAAACCTCCGATTCTAACCATTAGTTTCCTTGTGTAATTGTTTAAAATTTTTTCGATGGCATAAATATGTTTTTTTTCTTGAATGGACAAAAAACTGTTGTACTAGCTTCGACACCACGGTGCTACCTGCGTTGTGCTATGGAACCGAGACATGGGCGGAAACGAAGGCGACCACACAGGCCATAAGGACAGCTCACAGGGCCTTGGAACGCAGACTACTGAAGACTAATCGTCGTGCCCAGCGAGCTGGTGGCCTACGCAGTGCTGAGCTTCGGAAGCAGTCGCAGTTAATGAACCTTCTTCTGTTCATGGCCCAGTCCAAACACCGATGGGCAGGACACGTGTTGCGCCGCATGGATGACCGATGGAGCCTCCGTACAACAGTCTGGTTACCACGTGATTGCTGCCGTCTAGGCCGTCCTCCCACAAGATGGAACTCTGTATTTTCAGGCAGAGTCAGGACGTTCTGCACCGAGCGAGGGCTTCCTGGTCGAGTCTGTCGTTATATACAAATCCAAGATCCTTTACTTCTTTGACTTCCGGAACAGCTACACCATCAATCATGTAAGTTTAATTTAACATGGCCGATCGCGAACCTAGCTTCATTCAAATCGTCTTGAGCGGGGATAGAGGCAATTGCCATTTGTTAGACCAGTCCATCATGACATTTATAGCCTCCTGCACTACCCTTGTGTCACCCGGTTGGGATACAGTTCTGTAAACTTTTATGTCATCAGCATACATCTTACATATCGCCCCAGTGTTGTGTATGAGGTTGGGAATTTCGGCCGCGAAGATTTTAAACAGAACTGGAGATAGAACACCTCCTTGCGGAACCCCACTTTGGAAATTAGCGATATTGGAGAGAGATTGCCCCACTTTTACTTGAAATGTCCGTTGAGCGAGATACTCCTCTAACCATCTAACAAGTATTGGATGAAACCCTAAACTTCGTATTTTGGCTATAAGTTTGGAGTGAGACACACGATCGAAAGCTTTTGCAAAATCAAAATAAATAACATCGCAAGAGTACACATTATCCATTTCCAAGGACCAGTCGTCTAGAGATTCATTCAAATTTGTTTCTTCTGAGCGACCCGGAACGAATCCATGCTGACTTTTAGCAATTATGTTATTAGCAGAGAGATGAGAAATAATATGCTCCTTGAGAACTTTTTCGAAAACTCTACAAAAAAAGAGACGTGATGCTAACCGGGCGGTAATTAGCTGGATCTGAAGCAGAATTCTTTTTCAAAATAGGGGTCACAATAGAATGCTTCCGTCGAGAAGGGACCTGACTGTACATCAATGATTGGTTGAAGATGTAAGGAAGAGGACCACTTATAGCAACAGAAACTTTCTGGATGAAGAAGAAGAGGATAAAATCCGCAGTAACTGATGAAGAGCTTGGCCATTTATTGAGCAAATTGTAAATTTGCTCCGCATTGAACCAAGGAAACTGCTTCACGGGTTCACAAAGACTAGACGATATGACTCCATTGTCTTCCTCAGGGTCGAGGGGTCCTATCCGGCCACGATAGGCTTTCAGTTCGACTACTAAGCGGTTGGACGGCGATACGACCACGTACTTTCCGTGCGCCACGTGGCCTAATCGTCGCCCAAGTGAGAAGCACGTGCCGCCAATCATAGCCGTTTCACTCGGCCACAATACTCTTTTGATTCGACTACGATGAGTTTGGACGACGAACGAGCCACAACGCCCATGATTGAACACCTTGATCGATCGCTCCAGAACTGACCTGGCGCATATCAGCCGCACAGCACGTATATAAGGGGCCGGATCCCAGAGAGAGCCCGCCTTTCGGGGCTGCTCCTGGAAAGTGACTACGAGTCATTTTCTGGACGATTTTTAAACCGTTAGGGGTCTCCTCCACGGTCCTTAGCAAGGGGAGGTCCCTCGCTGCCGACCGTGGCGAGGGTGATGTCCCTGTCGCGGACTGCTGTGGGGGGGGGTGATCCCCTGCTGCGATACGTGACTTGGACCGTATCCTTGTTGGGGGAGACACGCTCCCATCGAAGGGGTGGGGCCCGCCTCCAGCGCCACGCAGTCTTATCGAACACGCCACGTGCTGCTGCGTAGAAAACGGGGGCGCGGCAAGAGTTTTGCCTCTCTGCGCCACGTAATGCTATCGAACAGGCCACGTGCTGCCGCGTGGGAAATAGAGGAGCGGCAAGGGTTTTCTCTCTCTGCGCCACGTAGTCCTATCTAACAGGCCACGTGCTCCTCGAAGCAGCACGTGCTGCTGCGAAAGTTCATTTTAACTCGACTAGGTACCCGATTAGAAAGCCTATCGTGGCCGAATCGGACCCCCCGACTCTCAGAGTCCCCAAACGTATTAGCAAAATGTCCAGCCAACAAATTGGCTTTGTCAAATGCTGATGATAACAGTGACCCCATCTTTTAGCAAGCAGCCTATTTCACCTCTATCATCAAGTTTGGATTTTAAATACTTATAAAAACTTCGCGTATTACCTCCTTCAATTTTTTCTCAACAGATTCATTATACTTCTTTGGCTGCTTCAGGAAGTTTTGTGAGTAACGATTGCACTCGGCCCAAGATTTAGTACGGGTGGCTTCATAAAACAAACATTCACGGTGACTTAGCTTATTTTTGAGATAATTAGGAAGACGAGCTGATTTCAAAGACGAGACCAGTCTCCAGGGAACGTACCGATCAATGGCTTCACTCAGCACATCTAGAAAGATTTCATATTTTTCGTCGACACTACTCACAGATTCAAGCAAATTTACATAATTCACCTGGGACAAACTTGCGCAAGTCGCCGAGTAGTCACAATCCGAAAACCTCTACGATATGTAGGTGTAGCCAGAGCTTCAGAGCAACAGATTTGGAAAGAAATACTACAATGGTCAATATGACCCACCGGGGGAAGAATTCACGCTGGTCATTCCTTAGAGTACGACTACTGGAAAAAAAAACCAAATCAGGTATATTCCACCCCTAGTGGGGCTTTCAACTAGCTGCACGACACCATGAGATGAAACTAACTCTTCCAATGGGGACATCTGAGACGTAGTGGAGGAGAGATACTCGAGATCAAAGTGTTAGTCTGGCATGTCAAAATCCCCTACTACTCAGAAGATTTTCGTTTACTTGATTTCGACTTTGAGAACAACTTTCTGCTTGTCGCCGTAACGAACCACGGTATAGTTGTTCTTACGTGGATAACAACTTGAGACTCACCAATTTGTCATCAAGAATTGCTCTTACTGTAAGAACAGCTCTATAACAAGTTAGCAGCCTAATGCTGTTATCTAGTTGTTGATACCGTATAGCAGAATAAAGCTGACAAGTATAGTCTATAAACTTGTAAACAACACTTTGCCATCCACCCAAACACTACTCTGTCGCTGCATTGATTTCTAGCAGTGAGAAATACTAGGAATCAATGAAGGGATAAAGTAGTTTTTCCCAGTTGGCTCAAACCTTATCTCATGTGTAGAACACTAACTAGGGCTTACCTTACATTTCCGGTGGGCTTTTATAAAACCATGTGTTGATAGTTGTAGGTATGGGACACATCATTGATAATCCATTTTCTAAATCCCCTAAATGCCTCAGAGATTTAGTTTACAGGAGATTTCCAAAAGTGGGCATTTTTTTAGCTTTGCGTAGATAAAAGGGGTACACGAATGGCAATTTTCAGGATGTTTGAAAAAACTGTCTTAGATTGGGCTGAAAACTTGTTTCTAGAGGGTGAGCAACGGCAGTTAAAAGGCTTTATGCCTACTGTAACCTACAGTAACCCTGGAGTCTAAGGAGGACTAGACCCTTTTCAGCGCCTCTAAATCACCCCCATATGAAAGTTTTGACCCGAATCCAAAACTTTTTTCTTAACACCCCAAATATTCCCTGATGACTGTACCTTACCTTACCCTTACCTTTTTGTGAACCAATGAAAAGGCCATTTCTCGGAAACCCCGCAGCCATTCAGGGAATTCAACGCACGGATTGTCTACTGTCACAGACCTACAGCAACGACAACATGGTTTTCCAAATCTCCACGGGAAGTTTGAAGCAGTCCCTAGTAAGATACGTATCGCAACTCCTAGAAAACACCGTTCTGTTGACTCGCAGGTAACCCTCACGGCGGCGGCGGGGTGTAACTCGTTCAAACGCACGCATATGTTATCCGTGGATTATGAACAGGAATGGAAACCTCCGGGTGTGCGAAACTCTTGTATGAAAGTGCACGCCTTCACAGCCTTCACCGCTACAGAAGTCTGCTCTTTAATAATCCCCATTATTGCGGCGCGACTTTACCCGCCGGACTATGCGTAGCCCTATAGTCCGACGCATGGTGCAGGCAGCTGGCCGCGACTCTGAGAAAATTTGCTCCGGCGGCAGACCAACCTTGCCTTGAAGGCTCCTAATCGGTGCCTGCAGGGTAGTGTCTATCCAGAGTCCCTCCACCAGCTATGCCATTGCATCAACCCCGCGTCGGTGTCTTAACCAGGACGCGACGGCTCCCAAACCCGTTCTGGAATTACCTCAACCCTATCTCGACGGTGCGTAGCCGCGACGGTGCCTGAATCTGCCCCCCCCCCAGAGAAAGCCCCGCCTAGGTCCGGACAAGGGCTTAACATCCGCCGAGGTCTGCGGTGAGGAACCATCCTCACTGCGGACAGCGGCGAAAACCGCCCCACCCCCAGCCGTGGGATCCCCTATCCCCCAGCGGTCAAAAATATGCTGGCCTCTGGAGAGGGACTTGAAGTCACCTTCCAGGGCCGGCATCAGAATGCCGAATGAGGACTCGAGTGAGATGAGGCACCTTTTATACCGGCTGTGTGATAAACACATCAGGACGTAATCATTCGCTTTACCACTTTTTTCATGTCAGCCACTGTAGCGGTGGCGTTGCGGCGATATCGCGAAGCCGGCCCGAAACTGTTGCTAGGCCCACGCTTCGCTATCGCGGTACCGTTCATGATAGCGGTGCCGTTGCTGTACTGTTGCGGACAAGAAGAAATCTTCCAAGATTGCGGAGCCGTTGCTACAGTGTCGCGGCACGGGCTCGGATCACTGTGCCGTTGCTACATCGGCCCGGCACGGTCTCAGGTTGCGGTGCCGTCCCGCCACGGTCAATGCAAATTTTCTCAGAGGAGGGGCCGGCAGCCTCACTGGAGAGTGGGGTTTCGATTCGCGCGGGGTGATCTACCGTCGCAGCTCCTTCCATTCATCAGACTAAAATGATTGCGCGATCGCTCCTATTCCAATTTGAAATTGATACCTTAACCTTGAAGCGTACCTCAGAATCGTGGGTTTACACACTAAATTAGCCGTGGAGCACGAAAACTGCTTGGGCAAGATCTTCGCAGCTGCCTAGAACCACCCTGAGAGAAGTCGTACCCGTTTTTCAAAGCCTGGCGGCCAGGTAACGGTACTCCCATGAAATTTTTGGTTTACGGAGAATTTTCCCGATGCGTAGCGCGTGGAGAATATGCCCGCGAGGCCACTCATTGCAATATGACCACTCATTGCTAGCATGATGTTTTCTAGCGCAAGCGAAATCTCGCCCTCGCGACGGAAATTTTCTGCCCTCCTTGCGTGTATTTTCTCCCCTGCTCGCGGGTAAAATCTCCCCTCCATGCGGGTATTTTCTCTCCCCCTCGCGGACAAATTCTCCCCTCCAGGCGGGCATTTTCTCCTCTCTCGCGGGCAAAATCTCCTGCTGAAATGTACGCGTGCTGTTCGGGCAAAATCTCACGTAATCCCGTTAGAGGATTTACCTCTCAAAAGCGGGAATCGCGGAGCAAATTTCACGCCAGAAAGGGAACCTTCGGGAAATGTGAAATTGAGTAAAAAACAGTTTAAAAAATATCTTGAAATATCTATCTTTAAAAATGTTTTGGCGTGAAATAGCTTTGAGTATTAAAAAGGCTAGGAAATGAAGTGAAATAACTAAAAATACGATTAGGCGGTCAATTATAGACCAGCTATCGAGAAGTAGGGACAGACGAGTGATCGGATTTTACAAGCTTCTCCGTAATCTTATCGAAACAAAATCAAGCGGGCAACAAAAACATTAAGCCGTTTTTTTAAAGCTGTAATAAGGGAATCAGCGTAGGTCAAAGTAGATAAACGCAACGCTCCAATCCATATCGCGCTAGAGTTTGCTTGGATAAGTTTAACGGAGAAGCTTGTAAAATCCGATCCCTCCTCTGTTGCAACATCTAAATGGTTTGTCTACGGTTGACCGCCAAACTACTACTTTTAAATAGTTTGTCTATGATTTTGGCAGAGACTTCGAAAAAAAAAGGTCGAATAGAAAAGGATTAGCACTGCCAAACTGTAATAGAAGAATCAGTAGAAGAAACCAAACAGGGCAATATGAAAAAAAGAGGAAACAGAAGATCAGGAGCAATGTGAGAGTGTAAAACAATTGCAATCGAGAATCTTCCATGTTTCGAAACCGGCGCTCGCCGGCATTCGAATTGTACTTTAAGTGAATTAAAGCTTGTTTCTACCGTTATATCATCTCTAATCGGCCGGCAAAGTGGATTTCAAGTTGCTTTCCCCTGTGGATGAGCGCTATGTGGGGATACAGTTGTTTTGAGGCCAATTCATAGTTGATAGTCTCTGGCAGAAGTCGATCCTTAGTTGAAATGAAGTGGTTTCAAGCTAAATTAGTCGAATTGAAGTTGATTTTGCTGGTGATTGCTGGAAATCAAGTAATCCAAAAAGTTCTGAGTATGACAGCGTCACTCTCGCAAGCAGCCAAGTCGGTCTAAGGAGATCTCACAAGTGAACATGCGTCGCTCGGCATTTTCCCACCGTCGTCGCGCACTCTCCTCGCCGCATGCCTCTCACCCACCGCCCAGCCCGAGCGCTGGAGCGCAGAGAAATGAGGCACACTCGTGGATGGGGTTGCAGCAACCAAACTGACATGGAGGCACCCAACCGTTATAATCGATGAGATTAGGGTTATGTGAACTGATTTCGGTAAACAATGTGATGCACTTGGCTGTGAAGCGGGTTTTTGACGGCATGGAATGACGTAGAATCCATTACAGTCCAAGTTAAACTTTCAGATATCAAATTATGGGTTGATTGCATGACACATATATAGATTAAGTTTCTCTTAATAAATAGAAAATTAAAATGTGGCCACAACATTATTCCGCGTGGCGAAAATCAAAATAATATAGCTCAATAAAATTTGGAATTGCACTCAGAAAATACTTGAACAAGATGAAATAAAATAAAAACAAAATCATTAAAAAACATGACTGCATAGCTGTTTAAAAATCAATGATAACTAGGTAAAAACTCTAGAAAAGGGAAAAGACACTTGGAGAGATGTAAAAAATGAATCGCTTGAAAAATAATTGAAATAAAAAAACACCGAACAAAATGTATGAGTAAATTATTTGATTAAAGAATAGATAGCGAATAAAATTATGTGCATACACTGACTTTGATACTCATTCCTAACCTAAATGATAAGGACTGAATGGATTAAAGTTGGTAATGTTATACTTGAAAAAGAATTAGGAACAATATTCGATCCGTCAAAAAGTTTGGTTAAACGAGCTTCTATAAACAATGCTTTCTGTTTTGGAATGACACGAATGGTTTTTTTTGCTAATGACGGGAACAAGAAAAATTGCTACAGAAGGCGGATGAAAACAATTTTTCTATCAACTAGTCGTGGAGCGCTTCACCATCACAGAAAAAAACAGGAGATTGGGCATGCAGTGGAAAAATACAATAACTGTTGGTTCAGTATTTCACATAAGTGAAGTCGTGAGGAATACAAGTGTACAGCTGCAAATTTAGATTTCGTAGAATACAGTTCAAATATAATGGGAAATTTCAAAATGATTTTTTAGCAGTTTTCGGGTACTCAATGAGGGAGTCTACTCGCCAGAAAATCCAAACAATTTTTGCACTCCCGAGTGGTGGGCTGAACGCCTCCTAAAATGTGATGACCGTTGAAGGGTGCGATCTCAGCGGCTATCTCCTCTTGTCGTTGCTGCTCCTGGGGACGCACGTAATTCCATTAGAGACGATATGTTAGCAGATATATTACTTTCTGTTTCTGTTAGCACAACCGCGATTTTCCCACGCTCGAAATTCGATAAGAGCGCGCGGTTTTCGAAATCTCATATCACCTTCTTCTAAATTTCTGGTAGAAGTCAATTGAACACCAATAGAGTGATAAACGGTCTCATAAACGCCCATGAATGTATTATATGGGTTAGTTTCATTCATTTTCACTTCGAGTATATTCGAACCATTATTAAAACTGTAATCGCAGCGATGCAATCTTCTATTCAAGAACATTACTCAAAGGTAAAGCTAAAAGCGTTGAAGTTCTGGTTCGGTAAATAGAAGGCTCCACTAATTATTTCACGGTTTCATACGTAAAAATAAGAATAAACACTGAAAAAACGCCGAGACATAGCAAAATTACTTTATTTATCGATGTTCCTTATTATTAATCGTTTCATTTTAGCGATTTTTCCACGAAAACGCATATTTTCACACTTCCGCTTCATTCTTTGTTTGGATGTTAGTTTTTTCTTTGTTAGGAACTTTCAAATCCGTTCTCAACCCCCTACAGTTAAGTCAAAGGCAGGCTAAAACCCGAAACCGTTGACGAATGCTGCCAGCCGGATCTCTGTGCGAGAGTCTGCAGACAGTGTAAGCGAATCCATACCATGCATGCCGAGTCATCGCATTGATGGTCGGACAGCAGAATACTCTACTCGTCTCGCTGCGGGCAGAGACTGAGGAGACAGCCGTGTTCACTTGTGAGATCTCCCGTAACCCAGCCAAGTCACTCAAAACCTTGGTGAGTTGTTCAGTCTTAGAAGCTATACAGTTCGGCGTCCTATACACTATAACGAACCTGAAGCTAGTGCTTACATGGAAAACATCGATGCCAAGTATTTCATATGCATTATCACAAGCTTCAGATAGTACCAATGTTATGGAGAGCCTGTTATGAGCTAAGACCATTCCTCCGCCCCCCACTTTTCTTGGTCTATCGCAGCGATTTATGTCCTAATCAGACGTAAGCCTACCAAGTAAGGAAGGAAGTAAATGGCTTGGTTTTAGCCAAGTCTCACGGAACGCATATATGTCATAATTTCGATTGAGCACAGAGCTAACGTAATCCGAATTTTCAGGTATCGACCGCACGTTAAAGTAAAAACACGTCAAACGACTGGTATTATACCTACGAAAATGCATCAGTTTTCCTGTTTATGAACAAGATTATAAGAATGGGTCGAGGCCTCATTTATGGGGTGGGTACCAACAGGTAAGCTCGAAGGGCCAGTGCAAGGTGGCTGCGCTGTAGTAACATTACCAGGGGATGAGTCTCGACGAATACGGGCCTCCCTCCTACGTTTTAACTCATCCTTGGTGAGAGACTCCCTAACAAATCACACTTATCGAGAAAAAACGTAGACGGGGAGAACGTGCAAGACCATGCGTTTAAAAACCAAAGCCGGTAAAACCACCTTTAACAATCTGTCCCTACCTCGAGAAGGTTTCCCCAATCGATACACAGAAGCAGGGTTACAATCAATATTAAGGAAATCGAGAATATTGCAAACGCTTTGATGATCATGAGACACGCGTTGTCTACTATGCACAGAATTCAGTTCAGAAATACCACTGACAACAATGGAACGAGACCTTTCGATTTCAGAAGGAACGAACAGAATCAGAGTGCGAAAAGGTATTGATCGAATTCTCTACAGGAGAAGAATGAAGAACAGTATTTGACTCAGTAGGAACCTTATCACGAAGCATACTAATTTTACGTTTAAAGGCAGAGTACAACCTTAGAATCGTTTTTATGTATTTCTGACTATCTTGAGAACGGTCCCAAGCTGATTCCATTGATGCCTCAGGAATCGTTTAAGACCACCTGGAAACGGAGTTACAGCCCTTCAAAGATTGAACTGCAGAAGCAAAGTGGACGAGTTTTTCGGGGCTTGTAACTTCCGTCATTTGCCATCCATACATGCGAGCCGACCTGAATAGGGAGAGACGCTGAGAAAGAAGGGAAGAACAGGTTTATTGCTCGGAAAAAATCGCTCATTTCGCCACTGTTGAGCTCGAAAGATAGTAAAAGGGGCGTGCCAAAGTGGCTTCCCGATGTAGGCCCCTCAGGGTGGCTTCCTCCTATATCACGCTTATTCGGAGGAATTGAGAGCTCGCACTTGGGAGATGTTATTTAGGGTGGGTCTGCTTGACAACTATATGGAAATCTCAGATTTCGCCCCTGAGCTTGAACTGTGCCTTTAAGTACCATATTCTCAAGGCGAAAACAGCTCAGCTCTTTTGAAATTGCAGCGATGGCCTTCTTCACGCAATCCGCGACGCCTCGAGACTTCGTGATTCCTCGATAACCCTTCTTGGAGCACCTTTGACAGTGGAGATTCTGCATCGTTCGTAAGCTCGTCCATCACAGCATTCATATCAGTTCCATTTGATGTAGTCATGGCCGAGACCGTACTGTAGTAGTAAGAAGCTATATTGACGGGCGTAGATCAGCTACACGGGGTAGCGCAGCAAATCGATTGACGGGAAGTGGAACAGCAACCAAGGCGGCGATAAGGCTCGGATGATGAAGAGATGATCGGAAGCAAATATTGAAATAGTGCATTCCACAGCCGAACCAAACAGGTATCCGCACCGAGGATCAGCAGACGAAAGTTAGTAGACAATCTCCGGAAGGACGACAGAAGTAAGACGTCGGCTCAGAACACAACGCCTACGCATTTTGAAGCATCAAAAACGACCCACAATGCCGCTACACGAGCGAGAAGTTGGGCCCGCCCCTGTATTTGCGTACTGTGCTTATCTGGGCCGAATTCCGGCCCGCAATTGCGTCTCGACACGCTTTGCGGCCGCGCGCTTTCGAGTCGAAAGAGTTTCCAGCTCCGCAGCCGCCGATCTGTTGACTCTAGATGGATTTTAGAAGCTGGAAACTGAATAAAATTGGGGAAAACTTCATAAAAAAGCCATATCGAGTCGGCTTTGGCGCTGGAAACTCGACTGACTCGAGCGCGTGTGGCCGCAAAGCGTGTCGAGACGCAACTGCGGACCGGAATTTGGCCCAGAGAAGCACAGTACTCCTCTAAATAAGGGATGCTGAACCATTCCCACCGTCGGCGACGTTTGTGGGTGGCAGGATAGGTACATTAGGTGAACCACACACATCGACGACGGTGGGAATGGCCCAGCACCCCTGTGGCCGTATTCATGAAACACTGGGAGCCCCCGAGAAAGTCCAAAGTCCACCCGCTGTTGGGCGAGTTTCCAATGTTGCACCTTTCTGGGTACCCGACAGGTAGACAGAAAGGCTCTCGGGTACCTGGCGGGTAGACAGGAGCCGTTCTACCCACCTCGCAGGTGGACGTAGAGAATCGCAGGTGCCTGCTACGTCGATCTTGAGTTTCAGAACGTGATCACTATGTTACGGGCAAGCAGCGCGCGCTCTGCCTGTCCACCAACACAATCGAGGTCGGGAATGCTGTGCCCACCGGAATGCATTGATAGCGAAGCTGAGACACAGCATCCTCCTACCCGGCGGTCTCCTCTCCGTCTCTGCGGGTGCCTACTCATGCCTACCTCTGCCCTCACAGGCGGCGGAGAGGGGAAGCCACTATTGAAACCTCTAAAGGGGAGGCACAAAAGTGGTTGCCATATGCCGGGCACGGGAGGGTGGGGCCCCTTTCTGCGCCCGCGGTTTCATCAATGCGGCCACTGTTTTGGAGGAGGACGAAAACACAGGGGGCAGAGTGAACTTCTTACTCGAAGTGTGGGTCGTTTTTAAAGCTTCAAAATGCGTAGGCGTTGTGTTCTGAGCCATACCACTCTTGTGAGCGTGTATGCTGCCTTTAATGCAAAATTCAAAAGGCTACCAGAAACTTCTCGTTTTCCTCATTGACGAAGATTGTGTCTGTGAACATCCAGGTGTTGAAGTATGCAAAACAATGCAAAAAAAACGATACGTATAACCAGCTAGAGAAAAAACAAGCAAGATTTTTTCGCACGCCCCTGCTTCGCAGCAGTTAGAAACAGCGCTGAGACCGCGAATGCGTAGCCAGGAAGGGCTAAAGCGACGAATTGGGTGAAATTATTATTGAATCGTTCACCTACGTGGAGAGGTTCTACACTATACTGACCAGAGAATAGAAGCAATGTGTTCCTGTGCATTAAGACGGCAGAGTTACAAAAGCATGCCAAAGTGTCACAAACTTGGGCAATAAGGCAGCGTCCATACGTCGCGGGAAGGCGAATTCGCTATTCAGCGCTCCATAGCGCTGTCTAACGCTGATTGATGCCCGCACAGGCAGAAAGACACAGGCAAAGGCATCCTGCCTCGTGTCGATCTGATTGAAAACGTTTAGCCTGGTGGTCACTCACAGTTCCCCAGTCGAGCACCTGCATGCCGAAACACGTATACTACCAGTGAAGAAGCACTGTCAGCTGCAAGCCCAACAATTCCGTACCAACATATTAAACAACATAACCACCCGTTATGGAGAGTGCTCAACCCCGTTACAGAGAGAGAGACAAAAGAAAGCCATTCGTCGATGCTCCAAGCAAAGTCAACTTGCAAACATGGCACGACTCGCAGCAAGAGCGACTCCGTCTTCTGCGCGAGGAGCACACCAAGTTCGTACAAAGGCATCTTGAGAGGACGGCCGTAAATCCTGTACTAGGAGAAGTACCGCCACCAGTCTACACATTCGAGTCTCAACAAGGAAAAAAGGCTAGATGCACCCTCGCATCGCTGCGCTACGATCACTTTGCAATGCTCATGTTTTATGTTAGCAAGATTGACAGCAGCAAATCTGATGTTTGTCCGGACTGCGGTTCCATCGGCCATAACACCGCACATTTACTCAGCTGTCCGGAGAGACCTACCACGCTGACCACATTGGATCTATGGACGAATGACCTCGATGTAACTGCAAAGAAGGAGAAGAAGATCATTCACTCATTTGCTGCTCATTTACCACGGTTTGTGATGGCTTGGAAGGCCTATTAGACACGAGGACATTGGTTTTCAGGTAGGTTTGCCTTTTGCTGCCCGAGGGTTAAAGCAAATGGCTGGAGAGTGGCTGCTTCGTTCCCGAATTGAGCTTGAGCGAGTGGGGGTCAGCGTGCGAGAGAGGGCGTGAGCACGAAAGAGGGGGTGTAAGTGCGCCAGAGCGGGCGTGAGCGTATTTCAATTCATGTGGACATCGATTTTGCGCGATCGCGCGCCCTCTCAACGTATAGACGCTTTCTAACGGGTCGCCTCGATACAGCACGAGTGAGGCGGCTGCACGGCTGGCGATGGCTGCTCGAGAGGTGTTGCGGTGGTGGCAGCAAGTTAAAGGCAGCATACACGCTCGAAAACTTGGTTGAGATAACTACGTGAATCGAACCGTATGGCTTACAACATAATGCTTACGGATTTTGAAGCGTCAAAAACGACCCACAAAGCCGTTACAGGAGTAGCAAGTTTGGCCAAGCCCCTATTTTGACGCCCACTGTATTTGGCCTTTTCCTCCAACGCAGGGTTGCTGGCCCAAATTTGCCGTCAGTGACATGTGTGGTTCACTTGTTAGGCAATCTACCTACAGTCCCGACGGTGAATATAAACCCTGCGTTGCAGGAAAAGGCCAAATACAGGGGGCGTGAAAATACAGGGCGGGGCCAACTTCCAACTCATGTAGCGGCATTGTGGGTCGTCTTTGACACTTCAAAATGCGTAGGCGTTGTAATCTGGGCTATACCATTCTATTTCCGTAGTTATCTCAATCACGTTTACCAGCGTGTATGCTGCCTTTAATTAGCAGTGGCAGGCAGGTACTCCTCGGACCAAAACTAAAAAAAACAGACCGGCGGGCAGGGTTATATGTGTATCCCCAGAACTTTTAAAACAGGCTGTTAGCACGTTAAAAGACACTTGGTTCGGTTCCAACACCTCATTCGCGTCTTGGTATGGTGCAAGCGAGCTTTTTCAGCGTAGTTGCAGTCAGCCTTAACCCGTATAGCACCGTGCTAGCAGCTCACGCGGAGTAGTCGAAGCGTTCCAGCAGCTTCACGTAATCCTCGCATGGTGTTGGCACGCTGTATTGGTTGATTGATTCCGCTCAGCAGGTTGGCTTATCGATCAGTTCATTTCTGTTCCCCTCGGAAGCGGCGAGTTCGCTTTTATTTCCCTCCTTGGCCAATGTGATTGTTTGAAGATCGCCGGTCTTCCTTGCGCGTAGGTTAAAATCGGCATATTGCTTTTTGTTAGTGGCAGAGGAATTCTAGGGTTTTGCAGAGTCACAGACAGCGACTTAACTTTTTGTTTTGCTTATTATCGTTGCATTATTAGATTGCACGTAATGAGTCTATTTTTCCTTTCGGAAGATTTGCGGTAGAAGAATTTAGGGAGGGTACTGTCGTTCTACGAGCCAAATTGCGGTCCGCGATTGCGGACTACGGCTATTGCATCATGCCACACGTGATAATCGTGCTGGGACCACTTGGTACCGGCACGATTCACCTTTCTTCCCGCACGATTATCACGTGTCGCATGACGCGATAGCCGTAGTCTGCAATTGCGGACCGGAATTTGGCTCGACGAACGACAACAGTTTTCTAAATCCGAGCAATCGACTAAAAGACTCAAAGTTGATCCCTATTTCTGTTTTTGTTAGCTAGTTTTCTGGGCCTGACTTTTTGTTCAACAAGCTTTTGATGAAGAGTGTTGTGTTCTGTGGACGCAATGTGGCGTACACCTTTATTGGGAAACAGTAGATGGCCACAACACGTGGCAGTGTACAGCAACGGGTGAGGCGAGTCTTGTCCTGCTTGATGTCGACGTCGTCGATGGCGTGGCGTCGAGTCGGTGAGCAGTGCAGGAACGGTGGTCTTCAGTCGAGTCCAGGAGGCAGTCGAGTTGCTGGCGAGGCTGGTGAAGTCGAAGACTGAACTGAGCACTGAGCATCACTAGAACAAAGTAACGGTATTTATAGGGCTTCAGGACAATGATACCGATACGATGTGATACGTGTATCTACTTGTGATACACATCTACACTTGTGATACACGTCTATATCACAACACCTACCCTTTTAAGAGGTACGCTACGGTGCAGAGGAACATTTGACGAAACAAAACAGTGCCAAGCCATTCATTGCTCGTATCGTTGTGGCTTGCGACGTTGTCGCGTAAACTTTCGGATCGACTCTGGCGGAAAAGTGACTGTTGTACGACGCCTATCTTTACCTTGGCCACCATTCGACCCTTTTTGTCGCTCCGGTTGTTCTCTGTTTTCTTTCACACCGGCATCAGAGGCCTCACGAGTACAATCAACCAAGTCATCATTGGTTGCGTCATCTAGTACGCTTTCAGTACTGACTGGATCAGTTTCGAACAAGTCCAGTAACAAATCTCGTGAATGATTATCATCATGCATCATGATCAATATGCTGCCTCGCATTTGATTTGCATGCTTACGGACCAGTTTTCCTCCGATGTCTACCTCATAAATGACTTTTCCTGTCCTCTTAGTAACTGTCCCTTGAATCCAATCAAACTTTGAAGGTGCATGGTATTCCTTCACCTGGACAGTGTCTCCGACGAAGAAGTGTCTGCATTTTGCTCCATGCTTTCGGTTGAACTGTTCCTCAGTTCTTCGTCTCTAGTCAGCGGCAGTATCTGTTTCTGTCTGCATTTCTGACGGCTTTAACATGCTCAACCGTGTTCTCAGTTTTCTTTTCATGAAAACTTCAGCAAGGCTCATCCCTTGCAGCACAGATTTCGGCGTTGTTCGGTACACCAACAATACCGTGTTCAGACAGTCAATGTCTAGGCGAGCGGGCGAGCTCCCCTCCCCTTTTAGCTTCTTCATCCCAGGATATCAACGAATCTTTCTGCCTGAACGTTGGACTGAGGATGATAAGGCGGTGTTCTTTCGTTCAAGACACCCCGTTCTTCGCACATCTGCTTGAATAGCTCCGATGTGAACTGCGTCCCGTTATCGCTTACAAGCGTCTTTGAATTTCCGCATCGTGCGAATAGCTCTTTTAACAACTTCACCGTTGTGTTAGCTGTAATGTTTTTCATTTCAAACATCTCCGGCCATTTACTCAAAGCGTCGACAACGACCATATAGTACACTCCATTCACTGGACCAGCGAAATCGACATGAATTCGCTCCCATACGCCTTCTGACGTCTTCCACGTTCTCAGAGGTACCTTAGTCGGAGATTTTGACTGTAGTTGGCAGTCAGCACAACTTTTCACAACCTTTTCACAGTCTTCATCGATATTTGGCCAATAGACGTAGCTTCTCGCTAGTCCTTTCATCCTGACCATTCCAGGATGACGACAGTGAAGCTCTTTGAGAACTTCTTTTCTCAGCGTCTCCGGAACAAAAACCCTATCGTTTGCCATCACGCAGCCTTGCACTATCGATAACGATTAACGCTTATTGTACAACTGCTTAAAGCCAGATTTCATAACTTTTGGCCCTTTTCCAGTATCGATGAAACTCTTCAGCTTTCGCAACAGAACATCCTTTTCAGTGTGCTCACGAATCGTCTCAGCTGTCACGGGCAATCTGCGTAAAGCATCTGCGAGCACTAGTTTCACGTCCCTCTCCACTGAGGCGACAACGCAATCCTCCTCTACTAGGGGATGCTTTCGGATCAATCTCGATAATCCATCAGCCTGTCCAAACGAATCCGTCTTGATGTATTCGATTTCAAAATCATAGCCTATCAGCATTGTTGCCCAACGCATCAAACGGTTGGCTGAATGGACCGGTACGCCCTTCTTGCTGCCGAATATGGCCAGCAACGGTTTGTGGTCAGTACGGAGCGTGAAATGCCTCCCGTACACATACTTGTGGAACTTCTTGATTGCCTCGACAAGCACCAAAGCTTCCTTTTCGATTTGGGCATATTTCTTCTCTGCAGAAGTCAGTGATCTCGAGCCGTGGGCAATCGGCTTTTCTGTTCCGTCTGGCATTCTATGCGATATCACATACCCTATTCCATAATCGCACGCATCTGCCGCTACGATCAGTTTTTCTTAGGGTCGTAATGTGTCAAGTTCAAATCTGACAGCAACATTTTCTTCATTTTCACGAACGCTGTTTGTTGTGTTTGCTTCCATGTCCACATGACAACTTTTTTCAACAAAGCATCTAACGGTCCACGCAACTCTTTCATGTTGGGAGTGAAAGCCGAATAGTACGTGACCATGCCTAAGAATGCGCGTAGTTGTGCCACATTCTCCGGGGCTGGCATCCTGACAATGGCAGCAACCTTCTCAGGATTTGGACGACGACCTTCCTTATCAACAATGAATCCAAGGAAGTGAATCTCTGATTTAGCGAACGAGCACTTCTCCAGTCTCACTCGATATCCGTACTCCGCTATGCGTTCAAACAAAGCGAGGAGATTCTTCTTGTGCAACTCTGGTGTCTTTCCGATCACCACAATGTCATCCAAATAAGCGGCTACTCCATCTAGGCCTGCTATCATTTTATTCATGATGCTTTGGAAAATGCTTGGTGCAGTCTTGATACCAAGCGGCAAACGTTTGTATCGATATAGACCTTTGTGCGTGTTTATGACGACCACTCGCCTGGCCTCAACTGTCAACTCAACTTGGAGATACGCATCAGAAAAATCGATCTGCGAGAAAACTGTTCCACCATTCAGCAAGGCGAATACATTCTCCGGAATTGGAATGGGGTACTCACTGGTTCAATAACTCCTATCTCCACAAGGCGCTCAATTTCTTTTTCGACTGTATCTAGCGACGCATGTGCAACAGGTCTATTCATTCGAAAAATAGGCTTCGCACCTTGCGGCAGCTTCAGCTCTGCCTTTTCCTTGGTGCACGTGCCCAGACCTTCTTGAAACACAGCTTCAAATTTTTGTTTCAGTTCCGATATCAGCTTGGCATCATCATTGGTACTCACGTGAGCTACCATTTTCTCCATATGATATGCCATATCAGCGTTCTGACGTATCCAATCGAGACCTACTAGGCTCTTGTGACGAGTAAAGTAACAACCTCCCTCACCAACGGCACCTTTCAGTTTGAACTGACATTTCAGTTCACCAAAAACCTTCATCTGGTTTCCACTAGCGTCCTTGATGACCAAACCAGTGCGAGTGAGTTTCGGTCTGCCCATTTTGTTCCACATATCTACATTCAACAATGTAACATCTGAGCCAGTATCCAGTTGAAACTCCACTTTGTGCCCGTTGACCTCTACGTTGACGTACTGCCTTACCGCATTCACGTCAGCCTCAGCACTTCCTGCGAGAACTACTGGCCCGCAGCGCTTCTTTAAAGATTTTCTTTCGGCCCTCGACCTGAATCTTTTACTGGATTGTGATGCTCTCTCACAATACTTCTCTTTGTGACTTTTACATATGCATGAGTTGCAAGTCCACACTTTGCTTCGGCACTCTCGACTTGTGTGACCAGTCCTACCACAGTTCCAGCATTCGATAATGCGGTCTTCCCTTTTTGGCTCGGTTTCAACTTTTCTCACTTCGTGTGAATCGCTTCCGATCATCTTTGACGTGTTCAACAACGTCACTATTCGCTCACACTCTTTATACATCTCATGCAAGCTTGGTCTTCGATTTTCTTTTGCCTCCTTATCCGAGAAGGCAAGCAATCGCGGTCTAATTTCTCGATCTCTGTTGGATTTCAGACCGTAAATCCACAACAAAGACTTCAAACCCTCTGTGTCTAGCTCACCGAAACTCGCGTATTCACACATTTCATTCACCCGACCGGTGTACTCCATGAAATCTTCGAAATCCCGTTTCTCTATCTTGAAACATTGGTAACGGGCTGTGAATACTGGTTTCCTGACATCGAACATGTCCCTGAGAATTGCTATCATCTCGTCGTATTGAACATCGGATGGTGATCTGGGAAGGATTTGTCGCTTGTACCGTTCAAACGCATCATTATCCAACTTCCCAATCAGTAATCTCGACCTCGCATCTTCTGCAAGGGGGGCACAATCTTTGATTATTCGAAGGAGCTGATAACGATTCATTTTTCAGGTTCACCTCACCTTCTGCTCAAGGAGCTTCTGAAGTTCAGAGTCCATTGCTCACTCACAAGTACTGCTCAAGCGTCTCGAACGCGAGCTCTCTTAACTGTTTCCGAGCACTTTGGCGTACGACCACCAATCGAACGTGTCAGCAAGTTTCCAGATTCAAGAGTCTGGCTGGCTTCTTGCTCCCTCATCGATCACCAATCGATCGATTTTTTTACCTGATCGCCAACTGTTGTGTTCTGTGGACACAATGTGGCGTACACCTTTATTGGGAAACAGTAGATGGCCACAACACGTGGCAGTGTACAGCAACGGGTGAGGCGAGTCTTGTCCTGCTTGATGTCGACGTCGTCGATGGCGTGGCGTCAAGTCGGTGAGCAGTGCAGGAACGGTGGTCTTCAGTCGAGTCCAGGAGGCAGTCGAGTTGCTGGCGAGGCTGGTGAAGTCGAAGACTGAACTGAGCACTGAGCATCACTAGAACAAACTAGCGGTATTTATAGGGCTTCAGGGCAATGATACCGATACGATGTGATACGCGCATCTACTAGTGATACACGTCTACACTTGTGATACACGTCTATATCACAACAAAGAGTTTGTTGGGAATGGATTCTGAATGAGGGTTTGGAGTTCGGTTAGGATTGCTCCTTTCCATATTAGGAATTTTGTGGCTTTTTATTGAGTGGTCGGAACTAGACTAGAAGTATCGACCTTATGAAATGAATTGAGGGTTGGGAGGTGGTAGTATGGGGAGATAAGAAAAACCGTCGAAATCTGGATGTTAATAGAGAAATAATATTAATGTTACGAAGCGAAATTGGACGAGTTACATCGAAGAACGCAGCTGGGTTGAAATAGTGGAGCTAGCGGTGGTTGTGATTGTGATAGCGAAGCTAATACACTTTAGCAACCTGTACACGAACGCTTACCTGGTTGAAAGCTTCAAAAACTGACCAAAGGAACAGTATTCCAACAATCAAGCTGGACGAGCTTGTTCCGGAGAAGATGGAGTCCACAAAGCTAATGGACGGAGTCTACGAAAATTCTTACTCAATATTGCTCGAATTTGATAGGTTTGCTCGTTTTTTGGAGCTTTCAACGGCATAAGCGCTCTTATAGTAGCCATACGACCCAAGTACTCAACAACTTTTTCAAACATATGTGCTACCTTTCAGAATGTTCCATTTTGTGTTCAACATTTTGTACGTTGAGAAGTTTTCAATCGTATTTATTTTTCCGGATTGTTTGAGCTAACAATAAGTATTTCTTGATTGATTTTACGTTCATTTCAGAAGTTTTGTTTATTAGGTATGGTGGTTGTCAAATTTGGCTTAGTGTTAGGGAACCAGTGAAGGCAGGGAAGACTAGACTTGTGGCTTCGATCACTTTTCACGTGGTGGAAGGCACTGGGACATTGATTTGGGATCTGGTCGGATCTGGTAGCGAAAAAGTTCAAAGAGAAGAAGCCGGTGCCGTCACCACAAGAATACAATGCCCGTTACTGTCACATTTTGGATTAAAGGCCCAGATGGAACGGCTGGTCATACGGATTCAGGAACTAGAAAATATTCAGGACAAAGCGTGCGAGGAGGCGAAGAAGGAGAAAATCGAGAATCTCAAAAGGGCATGAAAAGGAAGTTGACAACTGTCGCCGGGGCCGATACGAACAGTTCGATATCTACGCTATTCACGCTTACGGATACCTTCTATAAGGTAGAATCGCTGATCGATCAGACCGCCGATTTTGGAAAATTGGTGTCTGAGAAAAGTCAGCGTAGAGACCGCCTGGGAAGAAGAAGAAGGTCGGAGAGCTCATTCGCGAAAGCGGTTTTCTTATGGACACAGGATCGACCGCGTTTTCCGCCCAGCTCCCATCCCCTATGCTCAGCCAGGGGCGACATGCGTGTATGCTGCTAAGAAGGTAAGGAAGCCGCTCCGCGTCCTCTGCCTGCAGCTTCAAGCCACGGGCCGGCCCCGAAAAGCATGGCATCTATTGGTGTGTTGCGGACGTAAATGCACTTCATAGTAAGCTTTACTTCTAGCGGCACTTTTTGTCGTCCCAGTCCAATCGCTTTTATCATCCCTATTGTGTATGTGACATCTATCTATGTATATGCGACCCTACCGTTTCTCATCTTCGCACGTCTCGAAATTTTACAACCCTCACTGATCATTTGCCACTCTCTCATTCGCTAGCTCGACTCGTTCCCTCCTGTGTTTTCTAATCTGTAGCGTCTGAAGGATCCTTTACTCAGCTTTTCTTAGCTTCAGACGACAAAGAGCCTTTATCGCATCGCGATCCCACGCCCAGGCAAAGAGTTTACAGTGGAAAGTACATTTACGTCCGCAATACACCAGTGTACGCCATGCACTTCGGGGCCGTCCCGTGGCTGCGCGCATAGAACGCGGAGAGGCTACCTGACTTTCTTCGCAGCGTTCATTCATGCCGTTACAGTGGCTGGATTCTCCATCGATTGTACCCCGGGTAAAGGGTGCAGCAGGGTATAATCATCCATACTTTCCTAGAGAATGCAGATGATTATATCCTGAAATAACCTTACACCTGGGGCATAATGATTGATGAATCCGGTCTCAGGACCACAGCTCCATTTCGCTCCGCGAACCCATCATCTCAACGCCTAATTCGCTTGCAGAGCGAGAGCTCAGCCTTTTTATGGACAGCCCACTTTGCAAAACTGCAAGCGAACCCCAAATGTGCTCAGATCGTGGTTCAACTGTGGAGAATCAGGTCACATGGCAGCCGTCTACCGAGTCTTAAACAAAAATAAGTGATTTGCAGATTTGCGGATTCAAATTCACTCAAATTTGAACACCTGACCATTGAATTTTTCTCTGCGCTGGTAGCACGGAATATTTCAACTGCCTTCGTTTCGTTGATCCGCACTATGGGGTCCCACTCGTTTTCCCCACATAAGGTGAGATTCCGCTTGCTTCGCGTCTGCTTTTGTTGGCCTAGCGTTAGCTTCTGTTTGCTACGCGTTAGCTTCTGCTTGTTTGGTGCTAGCTTCTGCTCGCTTAGCGTTAGCTTCTGCTTGCTCCGCGTTAGCTTCCGCTCGCTTAGCGTTAGGTTCTGCTCGCTTAGGGTTAGCTTCGGCTTGCTTCGCGTTAGCGTCCGCTAGTCTCGGCGCATGGTTCCACTCGTTTGCCTCTGCCTCCGTAAGGTGTTGCTTGCTTGGCGTTAGCTTCTGCTTGCTTCGCGTATTAGCTTCTGCTTGCTTCGCGTTCAGTACGGGGACAATCCGCTACTAGCGGATTGGGTGTTAACAGCTTCTTGCAAAAGTTCTGAGCGGAGTGGCCGGTGATTGACGTGTCGAAAGCCGCCCACATGATGATCGGTCGCCAGTGAAGACCGAAATGAGCCCTACATCACGACACGATGAATACGGTATTGGTCAACGAGTTTCTGCAAGCCACATAGAAATATCAGAATTAGCAAAAAGGTACCCGGCGCGGCGAGAATTGTGCACGTTATCGAACGAGAGAGTGCAGTTTTTTGATCAGCCTCATTCAGATCGACCACCATTGACAATTCGTGATAGCGCTGTGCTGCGTCCGTGAACTTACGTCTACCATCCAGAACACGCGCATAAATCGCCTAAAACTGATTACAAATACGACTAAGGTAGAGAAGAAGAAGGGAAAACTGCCTTCACATACTTTATATTCCACATTGTACGCCTCGCAATCCTTTTCCGTCTGCAACAAACTGGCGCGATTTACATATTGCTCTGCCTCTGCGCTGTCCCCACTATCCATAAGCAACCGACCAATTCGCAAGTACAGCGCCATTTTTTGAGCAGGAGAGCATGGACTGAATGAAACAGACAACAGGATAGAGTAGGAGTAGAAGGAACACCCACCGCTGAGCACTATCCGTCGAGATTTTTCTAAGGGTTTCCGCTGCCTCAACATATCGACCAGCTTCTTCGTGGAGACCGGCTAACCGCGTGCGAATCGCACATTTCTGAATTCACTCAAGATTTCGTTTTATGAAACAAACTCTCCTTCAATTCGTAATCAGTGCCAACTAAACATTATATGAAATCTTGCGCGCACCTGTTCCTCAAAGGCAAGACTCGTCGTATCCAAAATGGCGAGTATGGAGTCGGCTAATATCCGTAGCGACGACTCATTTAGCTGGCACGATTCCACGCGACCCGCGATGGCTGTCACTAATTGCCTCGACACAACCTGGCTACCGGTTTCGAGCATTATCACTAGAAACAATTATCGGAAACTTGTTAAATTTACTAGACATGATAACAGCAATAACTAGACTTACCCTTTTTCATCAGCGTGACAAGTGGAACCGCATCAGCTTCGCTACTGACGCGTGTGGGAAAAACCCTCTCCACCACACCAAAAAGCCTAAAATCGGTCCCCTTTGAAAAGAATCTCAACAAACCAGCACGGCCTCCCATGCAGGAACACAGATTTTATATGCAATTCTCGAGAAACTACGGCAAACTGGACATCATGTCCCTGCCACTCATCATTGCCGAAAGAGCCGCATTTGGTGCGGCCCATGATTATGGACACCGAGCAAGGATTAGTTGTTTTTCTCTCAACTCGACAATATGATGACGATAATGTTCCGTTTAAGATTGCTTGAGAGGTGACTTGTCCTCCTTGATGAAAAACGCTTCTCGGCTTTGGGAAGGGAGCTTATACTCGTTCTGGGAGGAAATTTGACCTATGTGGGAGTTTTACCATGTTTCTGTAGCACCGAAGGAGAAAGGCATTTAGAACGTAGGTCGTATAGAACACTCCAATTTCGAACTTCCGAGGCCAAGCGATTTTCAGTCGCCCAAGTCTGCCGTGGCGAGCGGCTGCGTGTCACACCTCTTAAGACCGGCCGTCTATCATCATCTTCCTTTTCGACTCAGAACTACTTCTGTGCTCCTTTTCTATCGTCTCTCGTCTGATTATTATCGTCTCGATTCGAATCTGCGATTAACTACTGATGAATACTCCTGTTCGCACACCGTTTGTGCAGAAATCGAAGAAGCCGCGAACGAGTTCTGAGCCGTCCCCGACACAATCAATGGAAGATCATGGACTTGCCGACGCGATCGACCACATCAACAAGGATCCGACATTGTCTGCTCACTTAAAAACCGTGCTAGGATTCGTGCTGGATAAAATAATGGAGAAGGTCCGTGAGCTGGATACACTGAGGACTGATGATACGCAACTTTTGGCTGAGAACGTCCAGCTAAGGAATGAAATCTCTTCGCTGAAGTCTAAATTTTCAGTCTCTAAAACTGATGTTGTTGATTCTCAAGATTCGTCTCATTCACCTATTCTTTCTTTTGTCGAGCATGAGAGGCTTAGGAGTGTTGTAATTTCTGGCGTGGATGAATGTCGTGATTCTGACTCTCTCAATCGTATAGCTCATGACTGTGATCGCATTAAAAAGTTGCTCCAATTCCTTGATATTGATTGTATGCCACTTAATTGGTATACACTGGGTAAGCCTCATTTCATCCGACATAGGTTGCTTAGAGTAGTCTTGCCTTCGCGTTTCTTCCAAAAGTCAATGCTCGAACGTGCACCGCGTCTTCGTTTTTTTTTGCTGTTAAAGGCATTTTTGTTCGCCGCTCTCTTACGAAAGAGCTATTGTCACAGCTTAGTACTCATGATCGCCCTGGTAATGCTCAACCATCTCGGACTGTAGATTCTCCTCGTAATGCTCAATCATCTCAGATTGTAGATTTCGCTGTATCAGCTCAAGCACTGAGTCCGGCTCCCGTACATGCTCTTGCGTTTATGACTTCTGTATCTCCATCTATTCCAATGCCTAACGAGTTGTCGTCTGTCGCAGTTACTCCATCGGGAAACGTATGAATTATCCTCGGAATGCAGGTAACGAAATCTCGTGTCTCATGAGTGATGTCCGTTCTTTAACGAGCGATGATGCTGCCGAGATGTCGTACGTTCGTGCCGTGGCAGTGTGGAGGAAAGAAGACCACCTCCGTGCAAACCGACGTCAATCCCTCCGCGGAGAGGGTTTTTGTCATGGGAGAGGTGCTGGCTGGCCGCAGCTCTCCTGAAGATCCTACTGCAAAGAGCCGGCGTCGAGAGGAACCCAGGGCCCGCGAAGAAGAAGAAGTACCCATGTGCCACATGCGACAGAGATGTCAATTGGTATGGAACCAGCGTCCAGAGTTTTGAAAGCCAAAGCTGGGTGCACTTCTCTTGTTCGGGTCTCAGTTCTGTGAGGCACCACGATTCTTCCTTTCGTTGTATTGTGTGCTCCGCCTCCAGTAACTCGAATTCCTCATCTACCAACCGCCCCCTATCTATTGTACACATCAATCTAAACGGCCTTCGGACCAAGCTTTCTGAATTATCTCTCTTTGCCCGTACTCATCACCCGGATGTTATCATGGTCCAGGAGACCAAACCCTCTCCCTCTGCTACCTCTAGACATCCAAACATCCCGGGCTATACTGCATATCATACTCCTAGGTCATCTCAAGGAGGCGGAGTCTCTACTTTTGTTCTGTCCTCTCTTCCCTCTCACACTATTCCAAACACTCCAGTGGATGGCACTCTCGAGTACATCCCCATCCATCTACCTCTTAAACCACCACTTCCTCTTTTTAATATATATATCCCTCCTTCTTCCTCTTGTCCCTCAACATACAATCCTATCCCCCTTTTCAAGCAGCTGTATGACTGCTCTCTTTCTCCCTCAATTGTCTTTACGGGTGACTTCAATGCGCACACGTTCTGCTCGTCGCTTGATTCTGATGCTAGAGGAGGTGACGTCGAAGAATGGGCGGAGGAGTGCGATCTGGTTATCTTAAACGATGGCCAGCCCACTCGTCTCCCTGCCAACGGCCGATCATCTAGCCCAGACATCTCCCTCGTCTCTTCCAATCTCTCTAATGCCTGCTCTTGATCGACATCCACAACTCTTTCCAGCGATCACATCCCTGTCTTTGTCGATATTGATCTCTCTAACTCTCTTGCTCCCTATACAGGTGTTCGTCATCGTTCTTATCTTAATTTAGGCCTTGCAGACTGGAGCCTGTTCAGGAGGTTGCGCTCCGCCAAGCGGCTGATTATCCGTGGAATGGCGATGTACCCCAGAAGGAGCGCCACCTATCTGATGCTATCTTGAAGGCTATGAAAGCTGCGATCCCTGAAGGCCGCGTTAAGACCTTCTTTCCCAATGTCACCAGGGAAACACTGCAGAAGATAAAGACAAGGGACGCAAAGAGAGCCGCAAATCATCTTGACCCAGACATCGCTGCGCTGGATGATGAGATCAGGAAGGACCTTGACAGGCACAAGAAGGAAACTTGGGAAAAGTTCACTGAGAAGATGAACTTCAGAAATGATGCAGCAGCAACGTGGAAGGCCTTGAAAAGGATCTCCGGAAAGTTCACCTCCGCCGACAATTCCACGATTGAGTTTGAAGGTGGAGTCTTCAAATCAGGGAAGGAGGCCGCAAATGCTCTTGGGAAGCATTTTTTCATCACCAGAACCAAAAGAGAGAAGCAGAACAGAATAACTGTACGGGAACTCTGTAAGTTGCCTCTCATGGATGTAGAGGATGCAGTCACGCCTGCACAGATCGAGAAGGCAATAAAGGAGATGAGCAACTCGAAGGCATTAGGGCCAGACGGTTTGAGCCCTGCAGTCCTGAAGAGACTGCCCAGTGAACTACTGCCCTTTATTGCTGACGTCATAAATACATCGTTTCGTACATGTACTTTACCCCAAAATTGGAAAGTGGCTCGTGTTATTCCATTGCCGAAGCCGGGAAAGTCACCATCCACGGCTAAAGGGTACCGGCCGATCAGTCTGCTCTCACCCATCGCCAAAATTGCCGAAAAACTGGTTGTGGAGGAGCTTGCCGAGCATAACAGCCAACAGCAGCACCAACATGGTTTCCGTAAATTACATTCCACCACTACGGCCTTGTTGGAAATTGTGAGCTATGTGCTGGACGGCTTCAATGCCATCAAACCCCAACGTACTGTTGGTGTGGCCCTCGACTTAACAAAGGCATTTGACACTGTCAATCTAGGCCTACTATCAGAGAGTCTGTTGAAGTCTACCATCAAGCCATGGCAGAAGCGGTGGATAACTGCCTTCACTAAAGGACGTCGGGCAAATGTGCTATTCCAGGGACATGTTTCCAATAGCATCCCCATCGCCGCTGGTGTCCCTCAAGGAGGAGTTTTATCGCCTGCACTTTTCAGCTAATATCTAGAAGATCTGCCCGTTCCCCCTCAAGACATCAAGGTCGTTGCATACGCGGATGATATTACTATTCTGTGCCGAGATCGCGACATTAAGGTAGCCACCAGTAAGATCAATGACTACTTGATCGAGTTGAAATGTTTCTTCGATCGCAAAATGCTCACAGTCTCTGCCTCCAAATCGTCCGTCACCGTCTTTTCCACTGATAATGCAGAGCACAGTGCCCATCCTATGGTGAAATGGGACGAAACTCAATTGCAGGCCACCCGATTCCCCAAGCTGCTTGGACTCGTGTTGGATCCTTCGTTGAAGTTTCATAAGAACACTGAGCAGAAGCAAGCCACAGTGAAAACAAGACTCAACGTCCTGTGTGCTCTCGGTGGAACGTCCTGGGGATGCAATAAAGAAACGATCCTGACCACGTATAAGGCTATTGTGCAACCCGCCTTGGAGTATGCTGCGCCAGTCTGGCAGCACATAGTGTCGGTGTGACCGGGCCAACAATCAAGTTGATGAGAGAAAAGTACGGCTATGTTCTGCTCAAAACGTTATTGTTGTAAAGAATTTATTAGACCTAAATCAGATAAAAATTGACAACATGAGAATTGAGCATAAATGCTCAAACAACAACTATCCTAGGCAAATGTGATAAAAATGAGTGAATGGCTGTTAGCCGCCAGGCGTGATGACGAGAGGCTGGAGGTAGATTGATTTGCGTTCACTTCCTTTCGCTGACCACTAAAAAGCCACGCCCCCTTTCTCCCGCCAGATCACATCTGTCGGCGGTACTTCACCGGCGGCTGATCGTCGAGATCATGGTCACGGTCACGACACCACATGCCGCCCCTCTGGGGAGCTGATGCCCTCATCGGCTGACAATCTATTCTTTTCAATTGGGGCAATGAGACAAAATCAAAAGCTCTTTTTCTTATCATATCATACAGCAATTTAGCGCATGACACAGTACAATCAGAACCATAGAATGGAAGCGCGGACTCTGGCGTCCCAATCTCACAAAAAACTTTATCACTGTCTATCTTCGTGTTCGCTGTCCTGAAGAACTGTTCCTTTCCTGCGCGACTTCCAATTGCGTGATCCATTTCCAACCATGTTTCTGCCATCTTTTTCCATTCTTCCATATTTGCTTGCACCACGGGTGGCCAAACACTAATCACTCGTCCTCCTTCTTCAAATTGCCGATCACAGCTTTTCACAATTTCGCAGATTTCGACGTCCTTGAATTCTTTGTCCGTGGGCCACACGATCACCCATATTTTGTATGATGACCATTCTTTCAGAATCTCGCTCAGCTGCTTGAATGTCGTGGCCACTCTCGTGCAGATCCCTCTCTTGGGTCCGTCTTTCTCCAATAACGCAGCACTAGCTGGCGCTGCAAAAGCAGTTGGACCGTCTTGAATCGGTCTTTTTACTTTCTCTGCTTCTTCCAGCGACCTCTTGAAATTCTTCAAAGCCATGTTGTATATGTTCTCGAATCCATACGAGTTGATCTTTTCGTGCTTTTTTATACCGTCCGCAGAACACAAAAACTCGGTCCAATCGAGACATTTCTCATACGCCAATCGCAGAACAGCTTCCAAAGCATTCTGATCCAAGCATGCAGCACCGTCCTTCCACAACCTTATTTTCGATGCGACATCAATATCCACCCGCATAAATATACTAGCTGCTCTCCACGCTTCCCATAATGTTCCGAAAGGTCTAGTAGCCACCGCTCCGGGGAACTGGATTCCTTCAATCTCGCCAAGTTTGGTATCCTTCAAGCATCCATCCTTGCAGACAAACTGGAGATGCCCTTTTCATGCTTC
The DNA here is from genome assembly GCA_029168955.1 of Aplectana chamaeleonis. NCBI lineage: Eukaryota > Metazoa > Nematoda > Chromadorea > Rhabditida > Cosmocercidae > Aplectana > Aplectana chamaeleonis. Next base: position 323,127 of record JAPDOI010000440.1, read on the forward strand.
GAAGCCAACACCGCATCTTTCGACCTGAAACACGTGATCTTATTAACCTTGATGCGCGGTTTCCTTCCCCTTTTTCCTCTATTAGTGACAGTATCGATGCGATCATCCGAATACAGCTTGGAACCACGCGTAGCATGTCGAAATTCACTCTGAGGGGCTCTGCGTTCTCACCTATCCTAGTGATTAAAGCCGAGTTTTCGCTAGTTTCCAACACGCGGAACGGTCCTGCCCATTCGCATACCAGCTTAGGGTGGGAATTCGCTGCTTTTTCATTAGGCGCTCGCATGTACACATCGTTCTCTAATTTTTGGGTGTTTTTCTTCGTCTACCGCATTTCTTCTATCATAGTCCCTTTTCATCTTCTCTCTTACCCTCTCATTGTATTCTTTTACCCGCTCGTGGATCTCTGCAACCGACATTAGCAATTGTGCTTTATAATCGTCTCTAGTCTGGTCCATACTGTACCACGTTATGCCTCCGTTCGGAATCACTGTTGGAAGGGTATGCTGGGTCCATTCCATGCAATATGAAGTATGGGCTCTCTCCCGTCGCACTGTGAGGAGTCACATTATACGCGAACATACAGAAGGGTAGGCGTATATCCCATTCCATTGGCACAACAGTACTCCGTCGAAGCATCGCTACTATGGTGCCATTTAAGCGCTCCGTAACCCCATTCTCTCTTGGGTTATAGCCTTTGGTCGTTACATGCTTCACGTTCGTGATCCTAGTGAGTTCCTCCATAACTCTATTCTCGAATTCTCCGCCTTTATCTGAGAGTATCGTTTTTGGCCAGCGGCACCCCTCCGCTATCCATCGAGAAAACAACACTCTCGCAACCGTTTCTGCACTTTTATCGGGGACTGGGTACAGCGCGGCAAATTTCGAAAAGTGATCGATAACCGTAACTGCGTAGCGATTTCCGCTCGACGTAATGCCTAATTCTAGTATATCTACGCCAACAATTTCGTAAGGCCGCACAGTAACAACAGGTTTCAACGGGGGTGTGATCACAGATCTTGGGTTGCTAACAAAACATTTCTGACACTCCCGCGTCCATTTATGTATGTCCTGGGACATCGTTGGCCAGAAAACTTCCTTTTTAAGCCTGTTCAATAACTTATGCGCACTGAAATGTCCTGCAAAAGTGCCCGCATGCGCCTCGTGGAAGATTTCATAACGCGCACTCCTCGGGACAACATATACCAGACGTCCCTCGGGTTGATACATTTTCAGATCACCTTCTTCCACTACGAAATCAGCAACTCTAGCAGGTTTCACTGCTCCCGTCCATGCTACCTTAGCTCGAGTATCTCCATTCTTTAGGGCCTCCAGGACTGCTTCAAAATCATCGTCCTTCTCTAGTTCAACCATCCACCTGGTCTTCTCCTTCACTCTCATTACATTCACAACTGCTTCGTTCAGTCCTGCCATGGATTCCTCACTAACACATTGTGCTGCTCCTCTGCTTAGCGCGTCTGCCACTGCATTTGTTTTTCCTTTTATATACCTTATTTCCAGGTTATAGCGCTGCAGCTCGAGCGACCATCTAAGAACTCTGGCCGAGACGTTACTTCTGTTGAACAGCGCCGTCAACGGCTGATGATCCGTCAATATCTTTGTTGGCAGCCCATAAATAAACATGTGGAAACGACGTACTGCGAAGACCACGGCTAAAGCCTCCAAATCTGTTACATGATATCTCTTTTCCGCTCTACTCAGTCCCTTTGATGCAAAATACACTGGATGAAGACTTTTATCATCCCCTTCTTGGGAGAGAACAGCACCAAGTCCCGTAGTTGACGCATCCGTACAGATCATAAATGGTCTCGAACCGTCCCTTGCCTTCTCAATATCAGGCTGCATGAGGACTGGTGATGACGAAATCACCTTTTTCAATTTTTCAAAAGCCTCCTGATGTTCATCTGTCCATTTCCATATCGATTTCGGCGACGTCAAGGAAAAACAAGCAACCTGTCACTTTGGCGAAACCCAGGCAAAATTTCCTATAAAAAGAGGCCATTCCTAAAAACGTCCTCAACTCCTTTGCATTTTTGGGTACCGCATACTTCCCAATAGCCTCTACCTTTTTCGAATCCATGTGAATGCCCTCGCTATCGATGACGTGTCCCAGGAAATTCACCCTGGTTTGCAGCAGAGCACACTTCTGAGCCTTGAGACGTAATCCCGCGTCGCGAAGTAACAAACACACTTTCCTCAACAATTCTAGGTGTCGCTTCCTTGTATTGGTGCATACTCTGCTTATCTGGGCCAAATTCCGGTCCGCAATTGCGTCTCGACACGCTTTGCGGCAGCACGCGCCGCTTGTCAGTCGAGTTTCCAGCGCTAAGGCCGACTCGATATGACTTTTTTATACAGTTTTCTCCAATTTTATTTACTTTCCAGTTTCTAAAACCCACCTAGAGTCAACAGATCGGCGGCTGCGGCGCTAGAAACTCTTCCGACTCGAATGCGCGCGGCCGCAAAGCGTGTCCAGACGCAATTGCGGACCGGAATTTGACCCAGAGAAGCACAGTACTATGATGTCATCAATATAGCAGAATACTTCTGCACCCAAAACCTCATGGAGCACTGAGTCCATTAATCTTTGAAAAACCGGAGGGCTCGTGCTCAATCCAAAGGGAGTAACCCGGAACTGAAACAGGCCTTCTGTAGTCACAAAAGCCGATTTTTCTCTTGCCTCGGGAGTTAGCGGGATCTGCCAATAACCACTGCAGAGGTCTAGCGTCGAAAAATACGATTTTCCTGATAAACTTTGCAGAACCGCGTCAATTGTGGGTAGCGGGTATGAGTCAAGTTTGATTCTTTTATTCAGTTCCCTGTAATCCACGCACAATCTCAGACTACCGTCTTTCTTTTCAACCAACACAATTGGAAACGCCCATTCTGAACTACTCTTTTCTATGATCTTCCTGTTTTCAAGGTCCGCTAAAAGCTCCCTTAGCCTTTTCCGAATTCCCAAGGGAACGGGTCTGGCTTTCATCTTGATCGGCTTATGTTCTCCAGTATCAATACTCATTTCTACCCTATCCGTCCCTGTTAACTCTCTATCACATACTGCAAAAGCATCTGGTAATTCATTCAATATGGATTGAATATCGTCACTCAATTGCACCACTTTTGAACCCTCTTTCACTTGCTCGTGCAGCATTTTCCTTCTCTCTTCCTGATTCACATCCAGCACCTCTCCGTCCATCATTAATGGGTTCCCACCACTTCCTGGTTACACACTTTGACTATACCGGCTGCAACTCCATCCTTACTTGGCCACACAACGCGCTCTTTTTCCTCGCTATCACCTTCACACCTCGCCGACACAATACCACTACCATGAGCAGGGATATATATTCTTCGCGTAACAACCACTCTCCTATCGCATTCTTCCACCGTCGTCTCAGCACTGCCCGGCGAAAGTATTAACTGTACCCCAAGCTGTTCCAGAGCATTGGTGCCCAGTAAAATTTCTTGATCCTTAGTATCCGCAATGTGGAACGCTACCTCTGCCGTTTTTCCTCCTTCTAGTTCCACTATGACCATAGCGGCTCCTAAGAATTCCATACGGTTGTCTGATGCATCGTATACTGGTACCATGCCTGCGTCCGGAAAATTTGCAGCATGCTCATGTCAGCTCCCCTTTTTCGCGCTTCAGCTAGGATTCCCACCGGGATTATGCTTATCATGGACCCTGTGTCAAGTACTGCTTTTACGCGAGTCTGCAATAACTTAGCCCATCCTGTTTTTGTCCCACCAATCAGAACTGTATTTTCCTGTGCTTGCTGGGGGGTTCTTATTCCTAGGCTCCTTGCCCTTGCGATAACTTCTTCCAAGCGGGTGTCCTTGCTTGCTTCACGCTCCACTTCCTTATTTCCTATTTGCTTTACTACCGGTTTTCTTACGGGACAATCCTTCGCTACGTGTCCGAAGTTTGAGCAGTTATAACATTTTCTACTATCTCTGCCCACGCTGGTATTTTCCTTTACGGGCCTCATTATTCCCGCCACCCTTACGTGAAACTGGCCGTTCCATTTGCTCACGTCTACTGTCCTGTCTGTCTACTTCCGTGGTTGATTTGGGTCCATTGTCACCATAAGCTTCTCGTCTCATTGTGCGCTGGAGATTCCGTTTTCCTATCATTTTCTTGATACATAAACGATCTTTTCTTCCAACCATCCCGTTCAACTTTCTTCCGACTATCGAATCCTCCCCACATTGACTTAGATTGTTCAATAGTTAGAGCTAATTCTTTGACTGACTCGTAAGCTTCTTTAGGATCTGCTTTATGAAGAGTACTCAGCAACTGAATGTGCTCAGGCCATTCGCTCAAATTATCGAGTAAAATTTGCGCGTACTCCATCGATCTATCACTCCAAAATACACGAGGGGTTTGCTTGCCGTCCCAACTTTTCCAGTGCTACACAGAACTCTGAAACACCCTGTACTGGCCTTCTCCTAAGATTCCTTAACTCGGTTAAAGCGCGAAGGCGACCTGCTGTTGAATCGTTCGACAAAAGCTTCCTTAGTTCGGACACTACCGCCTCAAATCCTCGCTCTTTCACCTCCCTGGGCAACGACAGGAAAACACTCTTGGCCTTGCCTTCCAGATGATCATCACCGAGAATGTCTATCAGGGTAGCATCATCAAAAATTACACCTCTATATTTTCTATTGAACCGACGAATGAATTCGTTAAAATTCTCTGATTTATTCCCTTTCAGAATTCCCGGGTTTGCGCACGTATTAGCCTGCATTAGTGCCAAAAAGTTCAATGAATCGATACCTTGATCCCTTCGCAGTCTTTCGTCCGCAGGGATCCCAATGCGGCCTCAAGTGGTGCCCGGATGGCGCTCCAATCCGTGCCCGCAATTCCGTCCGATTTGTCTGGAACCTTTCGTTTTCATTTTCATAATTTCCTCTTTCGAATTCTATTTCACCTCGCCTACCAGTTTCATTTGCCATTTCAACGTCGTCGTCCTCATCTGATGGCTTACGGCTGCGCAACTGCGTCCTGGACTTCTGAATCTCTCCCAGCACCGATCGAACTTTCGATACGTCCGTCTGAAACATGCCGCATATATCTGCAATCAACTCTCCATCCCTTTCAGTTGTGGCAAAATAATCTTCTAAGTCTTCTAGAGATTCTATTCCCTTGTCTCGAAGCGCCCGAAACAATTGTCCACCAAACTGTTTAAACCCCATTACGTTTGCTGTGAGTTCTTCCAAAATTTTGCAAGCATGTCCGACCTCCTTCTCCAAAACACTCGACAACTGTGATCTACATTTCCCGCTAGTGCGAACCTCCGAAAGTTCTTCCGCAACCCTCTCCGGTAATTGCCTAATCCTCTTAATGGCTCTAACAATTTCATTTTTCACATCTGCAATGCCAAATGAATTGCTGTCTCTACTCACCTGTGCTCCTGAGCACTCTCCCTTCTTTCCATTCTCTTCAACTCGTTCTGCCATCACGTTCCTGGAACACATTGATTCGTTTTCAATGACCTCGCCGTTAAACAATGACATAATGCGAGATGCAATCGAATAACAAGACTCTAATTCAGTGTGCGAGAATTCAAATCACTTTCTGATGCCTAGTATTTGTACTTCCTACCAGCCCCAATCACTTATCCAATCCTGGTACTAGACGAAACGAAATACACGGCGGCTTACTGTGCGCCGGTGTGATTCTCTTCTTTGACTGGGCCTCCCGTGGAACTGTCGAACCGTGGTCACCCTGGACTGTGATCGATGACCCCACCCTTTGGCGTCTTACTCTGCGCCTCTCAACGGGAGATCTATCGATATCACCTCACCCTTTTTTCTGATCTCGGCCCACTGCCTGTCTGTTGCCTTCGACTTCTCTTTTCCGGCCTATTCTCTGATATCTGCAGTCCTATTTTCTGATAACTGGAGCAGCTTCCGGTACTGTTTGGCTGCCCAGTTCCTCTTATTCCTCACGCTCCGTTTCTGTGCAGAAAATACTCGCGAATCTTGCTCGTACAATTCACTCGACCGGTTCGGCCCCCATGTGACCGGGCCAACAATCAAGTTGATGAGAGAAAAGTACGAGGCCGACTCACGGCTATGTTCTGCTCAAAACGTTATTGTTGTAAAGAATTTATTAGACCTAAATCAGATAAAAATTGACAACATGAGAATTGAGCATAAATGCTCAAACAACAACTATCCTAGGCAAATGTGATAAAAATGAGTGAATGGCTGTTAGCCGCCAGGCGTGATGACGAGAGGCTGGAGGTAGATTGATTTGCGTTCACTTCCTTTCGCTGACCACTAAAAAGCCACGCCCCCTTTCTCCCGCCAGATCACATCTGTCGGCGGTACTTCACCGGCGGCTGATCGTCGAGATCATGGTCACGGTCACGACACCACATCGGAGACCTCTTGGTCCAAGCTGCAGCGCGTCCAAAATTGTGCTCTGCGAATTGCAACAGGCTGTTCTAAAAGCTCTCCAATAGAGCACTTACATGCCGAAGCTCGCATATTGCCAGTTAGAGACCACTGCCAACTCCAGGCGCAACAAATGTACATTAACATCGTGAAGCAGCCGAATCATCCTTCGCGAAGACTACTAAACCCGGTGAGAGAGAGATGTATCAGAAAGCCTTTCGCTGATGCTCCGTCGAAAGTAGATGTGCAGAGATGGACCGAAGCACAACAAGAACGCCTCCGTCTCTTGCGCGCGGAGCATACCCGATTCGTGAAGGAACACTTGAGCAGAGTTGCCATAAACTCCATCCTGGGAGTCGCACCTCCAAAGGTCTCCGAGACAGAGATGGAACTTGGCAGGCGTGCCAGGTGCACCCTTGCATCGTTACGCTGTGGACACTCCCCCATGCTTATGTCATACTTGCATAGGATTGACAACAGCAAACCTGACGAGTGTCCTGATTGCGGTAGTCAAGGGCATACTACTGCGCACCTGTTCAATTGCCCGAAGAGACCGACTACATTGACGACAATGGATCTGTGGACGAACCCAGTGCTAGTGGCCGAGTTTCTGAACCTATGACAGAACCCCTCTCTGTGGCTGCAAAGAAGAAGAGAAGAAGTATCCCACGTTGGCTGATAAGAAACAGAATGCTTAATCTGGAAACCTTAGACCTTAGGCGTAGAAAAAATGATCTAATTATGGTATATAACATTCTTAATCGAAATAGGTCTCAAAAGTAGAAATTTTCAAGAAAGTTCAAAATTGTTTTTCATCAGCCTCGAACTTCGCTAAGGCGCGGCTTTTTCACTTGTCGAGCTGGTTCGGAGTACGCAAGGATGAGCGGGGCTACACAAATTTCGGACAGTCTTGCCATTTTCAAAAAACAGCTGTTTTGTTACCTGTACTAAGGTTATTCATTCGTTTTCCGTGGCTTTTAGGTTTTCCTTGCTGAATACGGCTTTGAAATTCCATCGCTCCCTTTTTAGTTGTGCGTCTACCATGTTTTTTTTTACTCTCTTCTCATTGATATTTTGTTTAGCTACGTTTTACATGTGCATCACATGTAATAAATTTGAATTTGAATTTGCGCTCAATCTTCGACCACAAGGTTAACTGTGGGTGTAAACACGGCTCGTCCATATCGCGTCACGAGACCGCTCGCTAATGGCGAGGTTTTAAACAAAATGCCCAAGATTAGAAGCGTCAAGAACGAGTCAAATGTTTGAGCCATATTGAGTAGCCGAAACATGCCAGCTCTGCCCATCTCCTTCACAACCCCTCCTTTCAATGCGAACACCCTAGGCTGATTGCTCAAATACGGTCACTTTCAGTCGATTTTTATGCTTTCAACGAATCGAGCATTTTAGTTGAGGCCGTGTGAGTCCTTTAGTTTCGCTATTTCGATCTTTTTTTCCATCTTGGGTATGTGGGAAAATAGTAAAACATATGAACCGAGGGGAAACAGTAAAACATAGAAACCGGGGAGAACAGTAAAACACAAGAACCGATAATTAAAAAAACAGAAGCTGGTACTGAATAACTTTGGCCGTAAGTAACAATTCTGGCATTGCCCACACAAAGGATGTATAGACCTGGCGAAAAAAGCTGCGTTAGAAAGACGAATAGAAGCAAAACCGGCTCTGATATTGAAATTTTTTTGATTTTACTGTGGTTTTGAGTCCAGGGAAAGGAATTTTATAATTGCCGCCCCTAGTTACAGAAGGAAGTAAATCGAAAAAACGGAAAGACTGGCCACGCACGTTCCACTAATAGCACATGCACAATACAGACGTCGCTCCGCTCGAGTTTAGACTCAAGATTAAATTTATTGAAGGACTGGTTTTTAATCTTGGTGTTAGGAATATTTTGCGATGTAACTCGTCCACTCCATTGCCATACAAAAACAACGTTATTTCTATATTTTCATAGCCTTTTCAATTCTATATTTTCATAGCCTTTTTATTTTTTTTGTCAGTTTTCAAGTATGTACAACCTGCTCAAAATATTCGATTTATGTCATTGAAACGATATCTTTCTTTGTGCGTATGCTGCCTTCAAGTTTTCTCAAGACCTTATTCGAGTTCTTCCGCCATTCACTTAACACTGTTGTTTATCGCCGAAACTCGAACAACTTTTCACCTTTGAGCACTGCCTCCGAAGAATATTCGGATGTGTATTCAACGGTGTCACAAATATAATAAAATACTCGAAAAAAACAGGTACAAGGTATGCAAATGACATTTGAAACCAACCCATCATACTGTGACTTGTGGTCCGTTTCCTTGGACATGATCGAGCAAACTTCTGCAGCCACCACGGCATCTTCCTCCGACATATTCGAGAAATCAGTTACGTGGTTTCTATCAACACAGGTGTTTAACTCTTGAGGCCTTCTCCTGAAAAGAGTTTTCGACAATCAGGAGACAAGAATCTTTAATGATCTTAAACACGCCTAAATTTAGTCAAGCTTTCAGATAGATAATTAGCGAACGCCAGATATCGTTGAGACGATGCTGATCATACACCAAGAATCGCTACTCGTAACGAAGCGCCATGGATGGTACTAGGAGCGCACCGCACACCTCGTCCTTGTATGGCACTAGGAGCGCATCGCACACCTCGTCCTTGTAATCACTCGCGTGATGATCTTAAAGGCACCGTTGACCCTCGGGTTTGATCCCTGATATTACAGACCGGTCATGATTTATAGCAGCCCTATCAGACGCTGAACCTTAAAGGCACAGGACACCCAAAAAAATAATTTTTAGATTTCATGCTTATCTTGGAGAGAGTCACACGCTGATCACGGCGGTATCCTTAAAATCGCCCAAGACCCCCTTTGAACAGAGTTATGGCTCTTCAAAGATGCCTAGATTTTGGGGGTAAAAAATTGGTGGACGAGTCGTCTCAGGCCTGTGTTTCTCTTCATTTGCAAACGCTGCGCGAGAGTGAGCCAGGATATCGAGACAGTCAGGCAATGAAGTGAAGAACGACGTCTTGTTGGAATTCATACATCCATCAAGCTGCTATCGAGTTCGAAAATATGTTAGGGGGTCGGGCCAGTGGTGGTGAGCGAAGGGGGTCGGGCCTGTGGTGGTCGCTTATACCTCGCTTATTTGAAGGAAATGAGATCTGGCATTTGGCACGTGCTATACAGGAGGGGTATTCTACAAAATTACATGAAAATCTCAAAATTCGTATCTGAGGGCGTACTGTGCCTTTAAAGGCAGTGTTCACGATAAAAATCGTTCTCCTGTTTTTCTGCCTATCTTGAAAATGGTCCCATGCTGATTCCAATGCTGTCTCCGGAATCGTCCAAGACCCTCTGGGAACGGAGTTATGGTCCCTCGAAAATTGAGCTAGGGAAGCATGATGGACGAGTCGTCCGAGGCTTGTAACTTCCGTCTTTTGCAGCCAATGTCTGCGAGCTGGCCTGAGTAAAGAGAGAAGTTAAGTATGAAGAGAAGAACGGGTCTTTTTTTGCTCTTATGGAGGATTGCCTACTCGTTGGCAAAAGCGTACGCGGAAGAAGTCGTCTACAATGCCATCATCCTTCCGAGGTCAAAGATCCTCGACCATTTCTCCCAGATTTCACTCTTTCACGGGTCCTGAAGCCAATTTTTTTCGGTCGCGGATCAGCATAAACCGGCGCTGCTGATCCGTTGTCTACTCATTCGTGCCGGAATCGAAGCAAACCATGGACCCCCTCGCCGTATTCGATGGCATTGCACCCAGTGTGGTACCACAGCCGCAGCAGGGAGCGTCCAATGTATCAAGTGCAGGAAATGGACTCACGTGAAGAAATGCTCCGGTCTCAAGTCTTTCAAGGATGCGGACAGCTCATACGTGTGCCCAAACTGCGTCATCGTGTCAACATCTCAACCGCAACAATCGAAACCCGACTCTTTGAAGGTGATTCAACGGAATATTAGTGGTTTCCGCAACAAATCGGCGGAACTAGAAGCTCTTGCACACCGTATAGATCTTTGCGGATGATATCAAGGTTTTTAGTAGAGTTAGGAATAATGGGGTGTCAGCTTTGCAGCATAGTATTCAAGCTGTTTGCTGTTGGTCGGAAACATGGGGACTGCCCTTGTCAGCTGGGAAAACCAAAGTCCTACACCTGGGAGGAGACCCTAATCTCCAAGCCACCTACGTAATTAACGATATACCGATTGAGGCAATTGATAAAATAAAAGATCTCGGATTCGTAGTAGATAACAAGCTTTCGTTTGATGAGCATTGTAGGCTTATTGCTACTAAGGCGCAGCAGAGACTCTTTCTTCTATTTAAATCGTTTAGATAGAAAGATCCGAAGTTGCTGATAAAGGCTTATAAAATTTATGTTCGCTGAATGTTCGAGTATGGCACTTGCGTTTTTGGGCCCTATAAACGTCAGTTAGTAGAAAGGTTGGAGAGGGTACAAAACAGCTTTACGAGGAAAGTCTTTATTCGGACACTTGGATTCACATATGCCAACATTCCTAGGAGTTATCTGAGAAATAAAAGCCTACAGCTCGACACTCTTGCTCTCCGCAGGAGAAGAAATGATTTATTCTCAATGTTCAAAATGTTGAATGGTCTCGTGGGTCTAAAACTATCTGAGTTCTTCGCCTTGAGACGTTCTCATACTAGAGGCCAGGGGTTCAAACTCAGCTTCTCTCAGCCTCGAACTCGCTTAAGGCGTAATTTTTCACAATTCGTGGGGGATTATAATATCTACGCTTCAGTAAAAGGCTCTTTCTGCCTAGTTCTTTCAGTATTTTCAGGCAGGTTGACCGGTATTTGCAACAGAACCGTTTATTGGCTCTAGTAGGGCCTAGTTTTCTTTCTGTTTGCTGTTATGTTTTAATGTTTTCCATTCGCCTTTTTTTTGTTTTGTTATTCACATGTGCTGACGCGCATGTAATAAATGTAAATGTATAGGGGCAGAAATAGAGGGACTTCAAGAAATCGAATTGGATCCGAGTCAAGGAGCACCCACTGTTCGAGGCTATACATGCCTGAGAAAGGACAGAACGAGCTCCGGAGGAGGTGTGGCTTTTCTGGTCCGAAACGACTTACAGTGCAGTGTGATCACTCCAGGTACCAACGATGGCACGAGTGCACCTCCATAGCTGTGGAAACTAGGGCTGGATCATTTCAAATTCACAACATCTACTCTCCGCCAAGATCCTCATGCCCATCCTCATATGAGCTGTCGCTCGCCCCATTCTTGACATATGTGAAACCCACGATCGTCATGGGAGATGTCGGTGAGGAAGACCAACGCGGACAGGACTTGGAGGAGGAGGTAGCGCAATCCAATTTTGTGATTCTGAACGAAGCCGCACACCCAACAAGGAAACCGACATATGGAAGACCCTCGTCACCGGACCTTTCGCTGTGTTCGCAGGATTTAGCATCGTCAGCACTATGGGACACCATTAACACAGGCACAAATGAATACCTCCCTATCTTGATAGAGTTCAGAAATGAGGCCCTTATATCTTCCTCGCCGAGGACCACTTTCGTGAACTTCAAGAAGGCGAGCCGGCCTAAATTTCGGTCGGTGCTAGAACAACAGTCGGCTGATTTCGATTTTCGGACTAACCCACTGGAAATGGATAGATTCCTTACAGCAGCTATAAGAGCAGCGACTTTACAATACATCCCTAAGGGTAGGCACAAAGCGTTCATGCCGGGCCTGTCGGACACCCCTAAGGAGCTCATTTGTGAAAGAGACGCGATTCGAAGAACGGATGTCGGGGCTGCCGAGATGTCGTACGTTCGTGCCGTGGCAGTGTGGAGGAAAGAAGATCGCCTCCGTGCAAACCGACGTCAACCCCTCCGAGAAGAGGGTTTTTGTCATGGGAGAGGTGCTGGTCGGCCGCAGCTCTCCTGAGGATTTTATTACAAAGGGCCGGCGTCGAGAGGAATCCAGGTCCAGCACGGAAGTATCCATGTGCCACCTGCGGCGAGGATGTTACCTGGCATAAAACAAGTGTCCAGTGCTTCGGATGCCAAAGGTGGGTGCACTTCTCCTGTTCGGGCCTCAGTTCTGTGAGGCATCATGACTCATCCTTTCGTTGTGTTCTATGCTCTGCCCCCAACAACTCTGATTCCTCAATTACCAACCGCCCCCTCTCCATTGTTCACATTAATCTCAACGGCCTTCGCAACAAGTTATCTGAACTCTCTCTATTCGCACGTTCTCATCACCCGGATGTTATCATGGTTCAAGAAACCAAGCTCTCTCCATCTACCACTTATCCCCAGCCTAACATTCCGGGCTACACCGCCTATCACATGCCAAGGACAGCTCTTGGGGGCGGAGTGTCTACTTTCGTTCAATCTGCCTTTCCTTCTCATATCCCTAATACTCCTAAGGACGGTACTCTCGAGTACATTCCTGTCCACCTCCCCCTCAAAACCCCTTTATCTCTTTTTAACATATATATTCCTCCTATATCATCTTGTCTCCCCTCTTATAATCCTATTCCCCTCCTTAAGCAGTTGTACGACTGCTCACTCTCCCCTTCAGCTGTCTTTGCGGGTGACTTCAATGCTCACACGTTCTGTTCCGCTCTTGATTCTGACGCCAGAGGGGAAGATGTCGAAGAGTGGGCTGAGGAGTGTGACCTGGTTATCCTCAATGATGACCAGCCCACTCGTCTCCCTGCCAACGGCCGACCTTCTAGCCCAGACATCTCTCTTGTGTCATCCAATCTCTCTAATGCTTGCACGTGGTCCACATCCACAACTCTCTCCAGTGATCACATTCCCGTCTTTGTCTATATTGATCTCTCTGACTCTCTTGCCCCTTACTCTGGTTTTCGTCATCGTACTTATCTTAATTTAGGCCTAGCAGACTGGACCCTGTTCAGAGATGTTGCACTTCGCCATGCGGTCGACTACCCATGGAACGGTGATGTTCATCAGAAAGAGCGCCATCTAACAAGTGCCATCCGCAAGGCCATGAAAGCAGCAATTCCTGAGGGTCGTGTCAAGACCTTTTTTCCAAATGTCAGCAGGGAAATACTGCAGAAGATAAGAACCAGAGATGAGAAGAGAGCCGCAAACCATCTAGACCCGGACATAGCTGTGCTGGATAACGAGATCAAGCAGGATCTGGATAAGAACAAGAAGGAATGCTGGGAGAAGTTCACTGAAAAGCTGAATTTCAAGGCTGACGGAACTACGACGTGGAAAGTGTTGAAGAAAATTTCCGGCAAGTCCGCTCCCTCGATGAGCTCCGCTATTGAGTTCGAGGAGAACGTCCTCAAATCAGGGAAAGCGGCTGCTTATGCGCTCGGCAAGAACTTCTTCATCACACGTGCCAAGCGAGGCGTGCAAAACAGAGTCACGGTTAGAGAACTGAGCCGGTTGCCGCTCATGAACGCTTCTGAGGCCTTTACTCTCACGCAAGTAGAGAAGGCTATCAAGGAAATGCGGAATTCAAAGGCTATCGGACCTGACGGTATCTCCCCAGCCATCCTGAAGAAGCTTCCCACGGAACTTCTACCGATGCTTGCAGATATCATTAACACTTCTTTCCGGACCTGCACTCTACCCCAAGCTTGGAAGACAGCCAATGTGATACCGTTAACAAAGGCAGGCAAGTCCCAAAGCACGGCAAAGGGCTTTCGACCAATAAGCCTGTTATCGCCCGTCGCTAAATTAGCTGAAAAGTTGATCGTGACGGACCTGGCTGATCAAAATGAGCGACAGCAGCATCAGCATGGGTTCAGGAAACTTCACTCCACTACTACAGCTCTATTGGAGATCGTGAGCTTTGCGGTCGATGGGTTCAACATGAGAAAGCCCCTGAGAACGGTGGCCGTCGCCCTCGACCTGAGCAAAGCGTTTGACTCTGTTAACTTGGGACTACTGTCCGAGAAACTGCTCAAGTCGTCGCTACCATCATGGCAGAAGCGATGGATTGCAGCGTTCACTAAAGGCCGCCGTGCTAATGTTCTGTTCCAGAATCATGTATCCGATAGCATTCCAATAGCAGCCGGTGTTCCGCAAGGCGGAGTGTTGTCCCCTGCCCTATTCAGCCTGTATCTTGAGGGCATTCCCGAGCCTCCCAATGATGTAAGGATTGTTATGTATGCCGACGACATCACCATCATGTGCCAGGATCGTGACCTGCAGATAGCCGCTAACAAGATCAGCGCCTATCTCGTCGAGTTGAAGCTCTTCCTCGATAAAATGATGCTCACAGTCTCTGCCGCAAAATCCTCTGTTTCAGTGTTCACAACGAACACCAAGGAACACAGTGCCCATCCAGATGTCAAATGGGATGGTGACCTGTTGCCAGCAGCAAAATTCCCCAAGCTGCTTGGCCTTATTCTTGATCCCTCACTGAAGTTCCACAAAAACGCGGAACAGAAACAAACAGTCGTCAAGGCTAGACTTAATATCTTGAGAGCTCTCGGATCTTCAGGAGAGCTGCGGCCAGCCAGCACCTATCCCATGACAAAAACCCTCTCCGCGGAGGGATTGACGTCGTTTGCACGGAGGTGGTCTTCTTTCCTCCACACTGCCACGGCACGAACGTACGACATCTCGGCAGCAATGCTTACAGTCTCTGCCGCTAAATCATCCGTCACCGTCTTTTCCACTGATCCTGCGGAGCACAGTGCTCATCCCATGGTGAAATGGGACGAAACTCGCCTGCCGGCCGCCCGATTCCCTAAGCTGCTCGGACTCGTGTTGGACCCTTCGCTGAGGTTTCATAAGAACACTGAGCAGAAGCAAGCTGCAGTGAAAACAAGACTTAACGTCCTACGTGCTCTCGGCGGAACGTCCTGGGGGTGCAGTAAAGAAACGATCCTGACCACGTACAAGGCCATCGTACAGCCCGCCCTGGAGTATGCTGCACCAGTCTGGCAGCATATCGTGTCGGACACATCCTGGTCCAAGCTGCAGCGCATTCAAAATGGAGCATTGCGAATCGCAACAGGCTGTTCTAAAAGCTCTCCAGTAGAGCACCTACACGCCGAGGCTCGCATCCTGCCAGTTAAGGACCATTGCCAACTCCATGCACAACAGCTGTACATAAACATCCTGAAGCAGCCAAATCATCCGTCGCGAAGAGTATTAGACCCCGTCAGAGAGAGAAGCATAAGAAAGCCGTTTGCCGATGCTCCCACGAAAATCAATATACAGAGATGGACCAACGCACAACAAGAACGCCTCCGTCTCTTACGTGCTGAGCATACCCAATTCGTCAAGGATCACTTATGCAAGACCGGAGTCGTGCCGCCTGAGGTCAGTGAAACCGAGATGGAACTCGGTAGGCGTGCCAGGTGCACCCTTGCCTCGTTGCGCTGCGGGCACTCCCCCATGCTTATGTCTTATTTACATAAGATCGATAGCAGCAGACCTGACGAGTGCCCGGATTGTGGTAATAAAGAGCATACTACAGCGCACCTTTTCAACTGCCCGATGAGACCGACGTCGTTGACACCAGTAGATCTGTGGGAGAATCAGGCGCTTATGGCTCAGTTCCTCAATCTATGACAGGACCCTCTCTGTGGCTGCAGAAGAAGAAGAAAGAAGAAAGAGCTCTCGGAGGAACATCATGGGGAAGCAGCCGAGAGACTATATTGAGAACCTACAGAGCAATACTTCAGCCGGCTCTAGAATATGCGGCACCAGTGTGGCAGCACCTGGTGTCTGACAGCTCCTGGAATAAGCTGCAGCGTGTACAGAATGCTGCGCTTAGAATTGCTACCGGTTGTGCAAGGAGCTCCCCGGTGGAGCATCTTCACGCGGAGGCCTGCATATTGCCGGTCAAGGAGCATTGTGAACTCCAGGCACAGCAGATGTATATTAATGTTCTGAGGCAGCCGAATCATCCGTCAAAGAGAATCATGAAGCCCATAAGAGAGAGGTCGATTAGGACGCCGTTCGCCGATGCTCCTCGTAAAGTTGATGTACAGAGATGGGCCGACTCCAACATGGAAAGGCTTCGTCTTCTGCGTGAGGAGCACACCCAGTTTGTTCGAGGATATCTAGCAAAGGCGGCTGTGAACCCTATCTTGGGAACGGTGCCGCCTCGGGTTTGCGAGTCCGAGTCTCAACTCGGCAGACGAGCCAGATGTGCTCTTGCATCGATGCGCTGTGGTCACTCTATTCTGCTCATGTCTTACGTCAACAAGATCGACAGCAGCCGACCAGACGCATGCCCGGACTGTGGTGCTCCCGGACACGACACGGCGCACTTGTTCATGTGCCCGAAGAGACCTACCTCCTTAACAACAATGGACCTTTGGACGAATCCTGTGAAGGCCGCCCAGTTCCTCAACCTATGACAAAAACCACTTTGAGGCTGCAGAAGAAGAAGAAGAAGAAGAACGGATCCCACCAACACCCGGGTTTGCGAGCTGAACAAGGAAATCACAGATGAAGTGAGAAAGGACCGGAAGCAGACGTGGAGAGCATTCGTGGAAGGCATTGATCATCGTACGAACTCCTCCAAGGTTTGGACAACCATGAAAGCTTTGGATGGCCGTCCAGCTAAACCGAATCTCCTCCAGCTTCTTCATAAAGGCGAGCCGGTTAACAACAAGGAGGCAGCCAACCTTCTATGAGAACATTTCAGTTCGCCATGCCCTCATAGAAGCCTTAAGTCGTCACGAAGGACTTTCAGATGGATCAAGAACTTTTCGAGAGACGACGTTCCCGTTATCACGACCACCCTCATTGACGCCGCCTTGAAGAGGTGCAAGCCGTCTAGAGCGCTAGATACAAAAAGAGTGGCCCCTATCATGCTCAAACATTCAGGACCAATTTTTCGTGAGTGCCTGAGCCCTCTTCAACAAAACTCTATCAACTGGACTGATTCCGGCGTCGTGGAAGGAGGCAAGAATCTCCCCACTTCTGAAGCCCGGAAAACCTGCAGAGGATTTGAACAGCTACAGGCCCATTTCGATCATCTATGGCACGCACCTTTGAAAGAACTATTCTTCCTACACTGGAGAAGCACCTGCAAATCCCTATATGGCAGAATGGTTTCCGAAAAGGCTTCTCCACCACCACAGCTTTGGTCGAACTTACGGGATTCATTACGGATGGACTGAATGAGAAGAGACCGCCAAGCCGTTCAATTATGGTCGCACTCGACCTAAAGAAGGCCTACGACACTGTCGTCATCTCCATTCTTTGTCAGACGCTTGCAGAGTCATCCCTACCTAGAGGACTTGCGCGCTGGATCTTCAGCTACCTTCTTCTTCTTGTCAGCCATGAACAGAGCATTGCATCAAAGGCGTAGGAAGCTTGCCACCTCACACGGCTTGTACCATAGATCTCGAGCAGACAAGGTTGTAGGCCTGACCGGACATGAAAATAGATGCAATGAATCATGTCCACCACATTCACAATCGGGGCATTTATCTGGGACTGGCTGATCAATCCGATGAGTGTACGCCTTTAGATATCTGGAGTTACCGCATCGCAGACCAGCGAGGATTGCTCGGGTACGTCTCGGTAGTCCAGCTTCGCTGTCGTCGACTCGCGGGGGCACGCCGCCATAGATTAAGTTGGGCTGAGCATCAGACAGGTACTCTGCCACGAACCGCGTATGCTCAGCCATCTGGAGTCTTCTTCGCGATAGCTCGGATGTAGCCCAGCGTTGTTGATCGACTGCAGACAGAAAAGCACTGAGCGACGTGCGTACGCTTCTTGGGTGGGGGCCAGACGACAGAAGATGGTAATTTGGATGGGTCGGGCTCTTGACAATACTTATTAGAAATTATTGAGGTTGGAGTAAGCAGTGCTCTTTCACGGGAAGTAGGCCGGTTTCCTGATGAAGATGCGGAATAGGCGTCGACTTGTGACATCCAGTGATAAGCCTGAGGGCAGCATTCTGTGTTCTCTGCAATCTGCACCAAGAGGATTCAGAGAGATGTCTCGTCCATATAGGGGCACCATATTCCAGGACCGGCTGCACCATGGCCCTTTATGTCATACGTAGCACTTCCTTCGTGCTACCCCAGGTGGTTCCAGCCAGTGCGCGAAGAATGTTGTTGCGCGAGTTGGCTGAGGCAGCACGTATACGCGCATTCTCATGAAATCGTAGCGAGGGATCCAGAAAGACTCCCAGTAGTCGAGGACAGTGGCAGCTCGTGGCCATCCCAGATGACCTTGGGATGAAGCCGATGTTCAATAGTACTGTGCTTCTCTGGGCCAAATTCCGGTCCGCAATTGCGTCTCGACACGCTTTGCGGCTGCACGCGCTCGATTCAGTCGAGTTTCCAGCGCCAAAGCCGACTCGATATGGCTTTTTTATACAGTTTTCTTCGATTTTGTTTAGTTTCCAGTTTCTAAAACCCACTTAGAGTCAAAAGATCGGCGGCTGCGGCGCTGCAAGCTCTTTCAACTCGGAAGCGCGCGGCCGCAAAGCGTGTCGGGACTCAATTGCGGACCGGAATTTGACCCAGATAAGCACAGTAGCCGTCATACATAGTGTGACACTTGACTTGGAGGCAGAGACAGTCAGCAACTTTGATTCGAGATACACAGCCAACGTTCGTAAGTAGTTGTTCATGGTGACAGTGGTTCGGTCAATAACTGAGTCCGTGCAAACGATAGTGATTTCATCAGCATACAGGCACAGATGAATGCCAGTTGGTGGCTCAGGAATATCAGACAGAAATAGCGAGAACAGGCTAGGGGACAACACCCCTCCTTGCGGGACACCGGCTTTCAATGGGACCGAAGACGATAGATGTCCGTCGAACTTGACACGAAAAGACCGGTTCTTGAAAAAGCTATTAATCCATCTTTTAGAACAACTAGGCATGCCCGATTCCAGAATGATTTTTGAGAGGAGCGGAAGATTGACGCTATCAAAAGCAGCCGATGGCAATGGCAACGACGATGGCATCGATGGCAACGACGAGGCTTCTACCAGCCGGGGTCTTGCGATTAAATCCAGCGATGATATGCTCGGTGATTGACGTCAGGGCAGGGCTGGTGGAATGCTCCTTTTTGAAACCATGCTGATGAGTGTTGTGCTGTAAGGCGTTTTGGAGGAGCGGATTGACAACCTTTTCCGCAAGCTTGGCTAGGGGGGAAAGGAGGGAGATGGGGCGGTAGGAGGCAGCCTTGTCCACTGGCTTGCCAGGTTTGGCGATGGGAATGACGACAGCTTGTTTCCAGCGCGCCGGAATAACACCAGGGGCCGTGTGCACATCTCTCTTCGCGCGTCCCCGTCCCCGCAAAGGCCACACGGAGTGGCTTCGCAGGGACGGGGACGCGCGGGGAGAGATGTGCATACGGCCCCAGAACTGAATGACGAATTAATGAGATCAGAGAGCAATTCATAATAAGGATCAGGAAGATGCTTGAGATGAACAGCCGATAATCCGTCGGGTCCCTCTGCACGCGAATTTTTCATCGATTTGATGATCTTGTCAATGGCAGAGGGAAAAATAGCAGGGACATCCAGCCGGTTGAGCTTCCTGATTGCTCGCATTGTTCGTCTGTTTTGCATATCACGAGGCGATGAGGCCGATGTGAAAAGTTTGCCGAGCAGACAAGCTGCCTTGTATCCGTGCTCGAATCTTCCAGACGGAAACTCGAGCATATTACGATCCGTGCTCATCTTTTTGCCCGAAATTCGTTTCAGTGTTGTCCAAGCTTTTCTGGCATCAGCGGCAAAATCAATCGACTCGGTTAGCTCTTTCCAGCGCTGCTGCTTGCGTTGATTTAGCAGCTCGGTGATGTTGTCCGACAGCTGCTGTACCGCAGGATCATTGGGATTCGATCTTCGCTTGTCGTCTCTCATCGTGATCAGGTCGAGGACTTCACTGGGCACGTTTGGGTGAAAAGTTCTTACACGTCCAGTGGGAATAGCTGCTTTGGAGGCACATTCGATGGCTTTGACGATAAACTTCTCCTTATCGTAGACGTTCCGCTCCTCGGGTAGTCGGCCGCCTGGCTGAGCAACACCTCTTTGAATAGGTCCCAGTTAGCCTTACGATAATTGGAATAAGACTTACAACGAGAGCCAGAGAACGGAGCAAGCAAGCTATTAAGTGACAAATCCAATGACGTAATTGTGGGAACATGATCACTGGCCAGGACCACATCGGTAGACCAGTTACAGGAGATAGCTAGCGAGGATGACACAAAGGTGATGTCGGGTGAGGAAGGCCTACCCACTGCCGGAAGACGAGTGGGAGAATCCTCATTGATAGGCGCAAGATCACAATCATCAGCGAATAACTCAATGAGCTCATCTCTATTGTCACGCTCTAGAAGAGAGAACCACGAAGGAGAATGAGCATTGAAATCACCAGCTACTACAACCGAACTAGATGACAAGGCAGTATGAACAGTATCTAAGTAATTTGAGGGGTCAAACGCGCTAGGACAGGACGTGGATGGGGGTATGTAGACGTTGACAATATCAAGGGGGCCACTTTGTAATACAATATGAACACCCAGACATTCTACATCATCAGTTGGTAGATCAATTAGGTGAGAAGGGATAGAAGATTTTACAAATGTTGAAACACCACCACCGTGAGACGTACGTGGAACATGATAAGACAAATAACCAGGGAGACGGGGAAGGGAAGGGGAAGAAGGCTAAGCTTGGTCTCCTGCAGGAGAATGACATCAGGTTGAGTGCGATCTATATACACTGTGAGTTCAGCAATTTTGGCACGTAGGCCATTGATATTGAGTTGATAAATGCAAAGACTATGTTGAGGAACCCTAGGAGGATTTACAGAGCAAGACATACAACAGTAAGCATGAGTGTAGTCATCATAGCTGGACAATAGACCTGGTCATACGGCTGCCGAGATGTCGTACGTTCGTGCCGTGGCAGTGTGGAGGAAAGAAGATCATCTCCGTGCAAACCGACGTCATCCCCTCCACGAAGAGGGTTTTTGTCATGGGAGAGGTGCTGGCCGGCCGCAGCTCTCCTTCGGATTCTCCTGCAAAGGGCCGGCGTGGAGAGGAATCCTGGACCCGCTCAGAAGTACCTATGCGCCGCGTGCGGCAAGGATGTTACCAGGAGACATACCAGCGTCCAGTGCTTCGGATGCCAAAGGTGGGTGCATCTCTCCTGTTCGGGTCTCTGTTCTGTGAGGCATCATAACTCTTCTTTTCGATGTGTTTTGTGCTCCTCACCTACCAACTCTGATTCCTCAAACTCCAATCGCCCCTTTCCATTGTACATATAAATCTCAACGGCCTTCGTGGCAAGCTTTCTGAGCTATCTCTCTTTGCACGTACTTACCATCCAGACGTGATCATGGTTCAGGAAACCAAGCTCTCTCCATCCCCTACAAATCCTCATCCCAATATCCCGGGCTATACTTCTTACCATGCTCCAAGGTCAAATCTTGGCGGAGGAGTTTCCACTTTTGTATTATCTACTCTTCCCTCACACCTCATACCTAACACTCCCACGGACGGTACTCTCGAGTACCTCCCGGTCCATCTCCCCCTCAAAACTCCCCTTTCTCTCTTCAACATCTATATTCCCCTACCACATCATGCCCTCCATCCTATGATCCTATTCTACTCCTCAGGCAGCTTTACGACTGCTCCTCTCATCTTCGTCTATATTTGCGGGCGATTTTAATGCTCATACATTTTGCTCGTCTCTTGGCTCTGATGCTAGAGGAAGTGACGTCGAGGAATGGGCGGAGGAGTGCGACCTGGTCATACTAAACGATGATCAGCCCACTCGCCTCCCTGCCAACGGCCGATCTTCTAGCCCAGACATAACTCTTGTCTCTTCCAACCTTTCAAACACCTGCTCATGGTCTACCTCGACTACATTGTCTAGTGATCATATTCCTGTCTTTGTGCACATCGATCTCTCAAATTCTCTTGCTCCTTATTCTGGTGTTCGACAACGTTCTTATCTCAATTTAGGCCAAGCAGACTGGTGCCTGTTCAGCGAGGTTGCGCTCCGCCTAGCGGCTGACTATCCGTGGAACGGCAATGTGCATCAAAAGAGCACCACCTGTCTGATGTAATCCGCCGGGCCATGAAGGCGGCTATTCCTGTTGGCCGCGTTAAGACGTTCTATCCAAACGTCACCAGAGAAATTCTCCAAAGATTAGGACTAGAGATGCCAGGAGAGCAGCCGACCATCTAGACCCTGTCGTTGCTCAACTCGATGACGAGATCAGAAAAGATCTGGACAGGCACAAGAAAGAAGAATGGGAAAAGTTCACGGGACAGTTGGATTTCAAGGCGGACAGTGCAACTACGTGGAAGGTACTACGGAAGCTATCTGGAAAGAGCTCGCCAGCTACCGTATCCACCATTGAATTTGATAATAACGTTTTCAAGACGGGTAAGGAAGCCGCCTACTCTCTTGGAAAAAGCTTCTTTGTCACAAGTACACGGCGTGGTCCGCAGAATAGAGTGACAGTTAGAGAGCTGTGCCGCCTCCCGCTCATGAGCACGGCCGATGCGTACACTGTGGCGCACGTAGAGAAGATCATAAAGGACATGCGGAACTCCAAAGCTGTCGGTCCCGACGGCATTTGTCCTGCTGTACTGAAGAAGCTCCCGACTGAGATACTCCCACTCGTCGTTGATGTGATTAATACTTCATTCAGCTCGTGCATTATTCCCCAAAACTGGAAGACAGCCAACGTCATCCCGTTGCCGAAGCCAGGCAAACCTCAGTCGTCAGTAAAGGGTTATCGACCCATTAGCTTGATGTCACCTTTCGCTAAGGTAGCCGAAAAGCTCATTGTGGAGAATTTAGCAGAGCATAACGAGAAACAATTGTTTCAACACGGGTTCAAAGGCTGCATTCTACAACTACTGCGTTGCTAGAAATTACTAGCTATGCAATCGACGGGTTCAACGCTTTGAAGCCATTGAGAACTGTTGCTGTCGCGTTGGATCTCACCAAGGCTTTCGATACGGTTAAACTAGGAATCTTGTCAAGAAACGTTTTGGAGTCGTCGATACCACCGTGGCAAAAGCGCTGGATATCGGCCTTTATCAAAGGTCGACGGGCAAGAGTCATGTTCCAGAACCATGTCTCCAACAGTATTCCTATGGCAGCTGGAGTCCCCCAGGGCGGTGTTTTATCACCAGCTCTCTTCAGTCTGTATCTAGAAGATATGCCTGAACCACCACAGGATATCAAGACTGTCGCCTACGCCGATGATATAACAATCATGTGTCGAGACCGGGATATAAAGGTAGCCGCCACCAAGATCAACGAGTACCTGAAGACGCTGAAGAGGTTCTTCGACGACAAGATGCTAAAGATCTCCGCATCGAAATCATCAGTATCCGTCCTCACAACGGACCCATCCGAGCACAGAGCTCATCCGGAGGTAGAGTGGGATGGAGACCGTCTGCCTGCTGCTCGATTTCCAAAACTGCTCGGTCTTGTGCTCGATCCGTCGCTCAAGTTTCATAAAAATACCGAGCAGAAGCAGGCTGTTGTTAAAGCCAAACTCAATGTTCTCAGGGCCCTAGGCGGTACCTCATGGGGTAGCAGCAAGGAAACGATACTCATGACGTATAAGGCGATTCTTCAGCCAGCCATGGAATACGCCGCACCGGTTTGGCAGCATCTAGTTTCAGAATCTTCCTGGTTTAAGATGCAACGCGTACAAAATGCCGCTCTTCGCATTGCCACCGGATGTGCAAAGAGTTCCCCAGTCGAGCATCTGCATGCCGAAGCCCGTCTATTGCCTGTGAAGGAGCACTGTCAGCTGCAAGCCCAACAATTACGAATCAATATTATTAAGCAACCAAACCACCCGTCCTGGAGAGTGCTTAACCCCGTTAGAGAGAGAGCCAAAAGAATGCCATTTGCCGATGCTCCATGCAAAGTCAACTTGCAGAGATGGCACGACTCACAGCAAGAACGACTCCGTCTTTTGCGCGAGGAGCACACCAAGTTCGTACGGTGTCATCTTGAGAAGGCGGCGGTGAATCCTATACTAGGAGAAGCACCGCCCCCAGTCTGCGAATCCGAGACTCAACTCGGAAGAAGGGCTAGATGCACACTGGCATCGTTGCGCTGCGGTCACTCGTCAATGCTCATGTCCTACGTCAGCAAAATCGACAGCAGCAAATCTGATGTCTGTCCGGACTGCGGTGCTATCGGCCATGATACAGCACATTTATTTCGCTGTCCGGTGAGACCTACCACGCTGACCATAATGGATCTATGGACGAATCCACTACTGGTCGCCCAGTTTCTTCACCTATGACAAAACCCTCGATGTGGCTGCAAAGAAGAAGAAGAAGACAATCCCGAACATTTGAAGTGCACCCAGCCAAGGCAAACACCACACTGAATGCTTGCATGTTGAGCAGATAGTCCGCAGTGACAGCAGGGATATCGCGGTGTCTTGCTGCGCGGTCCCGGATTCCTCTCGATGCCAGCTTGTCGAAGTAAAATACAGAGTGTAGCAGCCAGCCAACTACACTCCCAATACGAAAAAACTCCACATGGAGTGATTGATGTCCGTTTGATGAGTCTCCATAACGTCGACTCCACAGATCCACCACGCGTAGGTTGAACATCTTGGATCCCCAGCTACCTCAAAGGGAGAACGATACGGACAGAATACAGAGGCCGGATGTCAAACGTAAGATTGGTGTGCTCCGGGATACCGCAAGGCGCAGTGCTCTCTCCGCTCCTTTTTTCTTACTACATCGACGATCTTCCAGCACCCCCAACAGAACCACGCCTTATCGTATAAGCGGATGATTTAACACTGGTTACATCAGATCCTGATGTGGAAACCTGCGAAAAACGTCTGAACGACTATCTCCCGAAAGTGACAAAGGCTCTGGAAGATCTCCAACTGCAACTTTCGATCCGAAAGACTACTGTCTTTCTTCTCACAACACATTCTGCTCAAGCGAGATACGTGCCGAAAGTCTTCATAAATGGAACGCGAATCACGCACGAAAGAAATCCGACGATCCTCGGCTATCACTTTGATACGATGATGACGGGAAGACTTCATGCGGAAGCTGTTCGGAAGAAGACGGCTAAAAGAACGAACCTCCTGAAAGCGTTGGCGGGAAGGAATTGGGGACAAAGCAAGGAGCTGCTCACACTGACCTACCGTGCCATTGGACAATCTGTGATGTCCTACGCGGCTCCAGCCTGGAGCCCGCTCATTGCATCTGTTAAGTACGTAGTGGTACTCTTGTAGTCGAAGTATTTATTAGTCCAAACAGCAACAATAATATGTAGACGACGGAAGGATAGCAGGTGCGGGAGCACAGGCGAAGGAGACGTCGAGAAGTAGATCTATATCACAGGCCAGGCCCCCTTTTATATGCGACCTTATCTTATCTTATCAAATGTCTACTTACTAGATTTCATGTAATAACTGGTCAGGTTCTGTGTAACACCTCCCTTTCTTTGAAATAGGAAACAGAAAATAACAACGGACAGTAAAAATCATAGCATCATTACATGAGATCATTCAACTTTCTATAAACGGTAGGTCTTCTGCTGCGGGTCCATGTGTAGTTGTCGCACTGGTTGACGGCTGCGGGTGGACCTTCGCGGCTGGCTGGCTTGCTGAACGGGAGGCGAAGCATCTACCTCGTAGTGATTAGCTGGTTCTGGCTGTACTGTCGGTTGTGGTCTGCTGAGGTCGAACATGTCGAAAAGTGTGTCCAGGTTCGTGGGATCGTTGTCACTTGTGTCATCGTTATAGCGCACTCGTAGTTGATTTGCGTGTCGCTTCCATATTTCACTTCCTACGAGCACTTTGTAGAGCACACAACCAATACGTTGAAGTATCTTTCCGTTAACCCAACTGACGTTCTGTCCACAGTAATTGCGTGCCAAAATGAGGTCACCTGGCTGGAACATTCGTAGTACGGCTCCATGTTTCCGGTTAAACTGTCGTTCCATTGAATCGTTGGTGAGCGGTATTGATGGCAGTTTTGGTTTTAGGAGGGAGAGCTGCGTCCGCAAGTTTCGTCCAATGCAAAGTTCGGCTGGTGATTTCAGTCCCTGTAGACTTCTCTTAAATGTATCGACGAACCTTTCCGCCAGGCCATTTGATTGCGGATGATATGGGGGCGAAAAGACGTGGTGAATTCCGTTTTCCTCGCAAAAACTTTGGAATTCTGCTGATGCGAACTGGGTGCCATTGTCGGAAACCAATGTTTCGGGATATCCATGTCTGGCAAATGTCTGGCGCAGAAGAGAAATCGTCGCCGCTGTTGTAGTGCGTTCGGTGATGAAAATTTCGGGCCATTTTGAGTAGGAATCCACAATAACTAGGAAGTTTGTTCCTTGAAACGGTCCTGCATAATCGATGTGGATACGAGACCATGGTTTATCAGGGAGTGGCCACGAGGCGAGCGTCGTTTTTACGGGAGCTTTGGCAACGGCAGAACATTTCGCACATCGACGCACAGTATCTTCGATATCCTTATCGATTCCGGGTCAGTAGGCACAGCTACGAGCGAGAGTTTTCATTCGAACGATACCTGGATGCCCATTGTGTAGTTGACGAAGTACGCGTTGCTGTAGAGTAGCTGGTACGACAACACGTTCAGCGAGAAGCAAACATCCATCTAGCGTAGAGATAGAGACGCGACGATTGTAGAAGCATTGTATGATCGGATCTTCGATTGTCTTTGGCCATTTTCCATTAATGTACTGCTTGACTAGCTGTAAAATGTGATCATTTGAGGTTGATACCTTTATTTCTTCAGCTGTCACTGGTAGAGCTCGTACAGCTATGGCGAAAATGTTGGCGATGTCTTCTTCCGTAGAAATCGCGGCAATGACTTGATCCTCATCAGCAGTCGAGTGGTTGGAGATGAGCCTGGATAGTGCGTCAGCTTGGCCGAATTTCGTGGTTGAACGATACTGGATATTGAAATCGTATCCGAGAAGTGTAGTTGCCCATCCCTGTAGTCTGTTGGCGGTATATACTGGAATACCTTTCTTTGAGCCGAAGATTGCGAGAAGAGGCTTGTGATCGGTCAGCAGGGTGAATTTACGTCCATGGAGCATCCTGTGAAACTTTTGGACCGCAAATATGAGAGCAAGCGCCTCCTTCTCTATTTGGCTGTAGTTCTTCTCAGCTGGGATGAGAGAACGGGATGCGTGTGCAATTGCCTTTTCAGATCCATCCGGATAGCGATGTGAAATGACGGCGCCTATGCCGTAGTTGGAGGCATCTGCTGCTACCATCACTTCTTGTTTAGTATCGTAGTGAGCCAGAAGTAGGTTTGAGGCGAGAATTTCTTTTGCTCGGTTGAAACTCTTGTTGCATACTTCATTCCATACGAATTTCGCATTCTTTGCCAGTAGGGCGTCGAGTGGAGCTCGCGAATTTCGCATTTCGCTGACGAAATTTCCTAGTAACTTAGGAGACCAAGGAATGAGCGAAGTTGTGCAAGATCCTTCGGTGCTGGCATATTTTGAATAGCACCGATTTTCCGCGGGTCGGGACGTCGGCCATCTTTGTCGATTATGTATCCAAGATAGTTGATCCTTGTTGCAGCGAATTTGCATTTATTCAGCCGTATTTGAAGTCCGCTCTCAGCCATTCGTTTGAAAAATGCGTAGAGATTACGGTTATGCTCTTCCATTGTAGATCCAACTATTATGACATCATCGAGATATGTGACCACACCATCCAACCCGGCGAGCGTCGCATCCACAATTTGTTGAAAAATTGCAGGAGCTGATTTGACTCCAAATGGTAGACGATTGTATTGATACAGACCACGATGCGTGTTGATAGTCAGGAACTCCTTTGATTTTTCGTCGACTTCCACCTGAAGATACGCATCGGCCAAATCGATATGCGAAAAATACTGGCCTCCATTGAGAGTTGAGAATATTTCTTCAGGTAGGGGAAGCGGATATTGGTGCAGGTCTAGAGCATCATTGAGACCTGTTGAGAAGTCAGCACAGATGCGCATTGTTCCATTTGACTTCTTGACGATGACTATGGGAGCGGCCCAGTTTGAGTAATTGACCTTTGAAATTACGCCAATTGATTCCAATCGATCGAGTTCCGTATCCACTGCTGGTTTAGCGGAATAGGGTACTGGGCGCTTGGGACGGAAGACTGGTTTCGCTCCTGGTTTGAGCTGAAGTGTAGCTTTTGAAAACTTGTAGATTCCGAGTTTACTGTTGAAAACTCCAGGATACTGATCTTGTAGCTGTTCTGCGAACGTTTCGCTTGAAGTTGCTGCAACTCTGTAACTGACTGCTACAGGCACTGGAGTATCCGAGCTTGGAAGGGAATCCATCAAGGCGTAGATGCCCATTTTTGAGATCCATTCTGATCCAACCAGGTTTGTCTGAGTGTTTGCCACATAGAAAGTTCCTTCCGCTGAAGCGTCCTTGAATTTGCACGTGCATTGGCGTTGGCCCAGGAACTGAATTCGATTTCCTGATGCGCTAAGGGCGATGAGCGTCGCTGGTTGAAGTTCTGGTTTGCCCATGAGTATCCAGGTTGCATTGTTCATTACAGTGACATCAGAAGCGCTGTCGACTGTTATCCTTGCATATCGTCGATAGCGATTGCTGTCAATGCTGGATACCGTGTAAATTGCATCCGACCGTCTCATTTGCTGCTTTGTTTGAGCATGGGTCCGGGGTGGGCGTGGCTTCCTGTTTTGATTTTTGACCATGTCACAGAATCCTTCTTTGTGTCCGGTCCTCCGGCAGTCGGCGCACTTGTGATTTCGATACGAACAGTTGCGGACGAAATGCATGCTACCGCAATACCAGCATGAATATGGTGGCAGTTTTGATGGTGTGCCTTGATTCCGGTATTGATTGTTGTCAACTGCTTGCTTTTGTCGACCATGACCGGACAGCTGTGGACGGGCAGGTCGGGTGGGAGGAGACTGCTTGATGGAGTGCACTGTTGGAGTACCGTCCTCGATCATCTTCGTATCCCGTCGAAGATTGGTGAGTCTTTTGCATTCTTCAGTGAGCATTTGAATTGTGCATGTAGAATCAGCTTCGATTTTGTCCAAGAGCTTCAATCTGACAAAGGCGTCTTCAGCTGACTGGAGGCCGCAGACGAATATCAGACATTTGAATTGTGCGTCGTTGCATTCAGCGAGTTTGAACCTCGAGCATTCGCGGTTGACACGGCCAGCATAGGTTGCAAAATCTTCTCTTGGCTCCTTTGTCAGCTTCATACATGTATACCGTGCACTGAATAGCGACTGCTGCGGCCCATACAAGTCCTTGAGTGTGTTTACTGCTTCGTCGAAATTGACATCCTTCGGGGTTTTCGGCAGGATGTAGTTGACGTATTTCTCGTACGATGTTGAATCGAACTTGTGAAGGAGCAGGCGGACTCGGGTCGGTTCATCGAGACGTTGGGCATCGATTGAAAAGATGTCCTCGTGCCGTCGATACCAAGCATCGAATGTGATATCAGCGTCTGGATCGTACTTGAACTCAGCAATGCGGCCGGCTAGTTGGTCGAACTCCTTTGCTGGATTGACAGTTGGCTGCTGATGGTGCTGCGAATCTTGATCCATTGAACCACGAAGTGCAGTGGCCAGAGTTGACAGGAGCTTCTGGAACTGTTCTTCGGAGATGGTCGCCATTGAGCTCGATTCCAGTCCTTGATCGCCACTGTTAAGTCCGTAGTGGTACTCTTGTAGTCGAAGTATTTATTAGTCCAAACAGCAACAATAATATGTGGACGACGGAAGGATAGCAGGTGCGGGAGCACAGGCGAAGGAGACGTCGAGAAGTAGATCTATATCACAGGCCAGGCCCCCTTTTATATGCGACCTTATCTTATCTTATCAAATGTCTACTTACTAGATTTCATGTAATAACTGGTTAGGTTCTGTGTAACAGCATCTTCTCACTGGGATCGGTTGCAAGCCTGTCAAAACACAGCTTTGAGGACCGCGACGGGAAGCCTTACAATGGCAAGCACAACTCATCTGAGTAGCGAGACAGGAATCATGCCAGTTCGAGCTCATAATGAGATGCTGACACTCCAATATCGAACGGTTGCGACACTCGACCCTGGACACCCGTCGCACGACATGATGAAGAAGCCAGAACCACCTAGACAGATCAGGAAACACGTCAGAACTGTCAAACCAATGTTGGTGAAACCTGGAACTGCAGAGAGGATTCGCAAAGAAGTTCACAAGGAGTTTGTAAAAAAGTTCTTGGGTAATCTGAACTCTCCCTTGCTGAGTGGACCGCCGCCGAAGATATCCAAGGAGGAGGAGACGTTGTCAAGACCTAGCCGAGTAGCGCTGTCTCAGCTCCGAAGTGGTTTCTACTAAAAACCGCAATGGTACCTCCATAAGATAGGAGCAGCCGATAATCCACGGTTCAAGAAACCAAGCATCATGGTTCAAGAAACCAAGCTCTCTCCATCCCCTACCTATCCTCATCCTAATATCCCGGGCTACACTGCCTTCCATGCTCCAAGGTCAGCTCTTGGCGGAGGAGTTTCAACCTTTGTTTTATCCTCTCTCCCCTCCCACCTCATACCAAACACCCCCACGGATGGTACTCTCGAGTACCTTCCAATCCATCTCCCTCTTCAAACACCCCTTTCTCTTTTCAACATATATATTCCCCCTACCACCTCATGCCCCTCCTCCTACAATCCCATTCCTCTTCTCAAACAACTCAATGATTATTCCCTCTCATCATCAGTTGTTTTCGCGGGCGACTTTAATGCCCACACCTTCTGCTCGTCCCTTGGTTCTGATGCTAGAGGAGAAGAAGTCGAAGAATGGGCTGAGGAGTGCGACCTGGTCATCTTAAACGATGATCAGCCCACTCGTCTCCCTGCCAACGGCCGATCTTCTAGCCCAGACATAACTCTTATCTCGTCCAACCTTTCCAACGCTTGCTCATGGTCTACCTCAACAACATTGTCTAGTGATCATGTTCCCGTCTTTGTGCACATCGATCTCTCAAATTCTCTTGCTCCTTATTCTGGTGTTCGTCAACGTTCTTATCTCAATTTAGGCCAAGCAGACTGGTGCCTGTTCAGTGAGGTTGCGCTACGCCTAGCGGCTGATTACCCGTGGAATGGCAATGTGCACCAGAAGGAGCATCACTTATCTGATGCAATTCGCAGGGCCATGAAGGCGGCTATCCCTGTTGGCCGAGTTAAGACGTTCTATCCAAACGTAACCAGAGAAATTCTTGAGAAAATCAGGACTAGAGATGCCAGAAGAGCAGTTGACCATCTAGACCCTGTCGTCGCTCAGCTGGATGGTGAGATCAGAAAAGATCTCGACCAGCACAAGAAAGAACAGTGGAAAAATTCACAGAACAGTTGAATTTCAAGACGGACAGTGGAGCTACTTGGAAGGTGCTTCGGAAACTATCGGGAAAGAGCTCGCCAGCCACCATCTCCACTATTGAGTTCGGTAATAACGTTTTCAAGTCAGGAAAGAAAGCCGCCTACTCTCTCGGTAAAAGTTTCTTTGTCACGAGTACAAGGCGAGGTCCGCAAAATAGAGTGACAGTAAGAGAGCTGTGCCGCCTCCCGCTCATGAGCACGGCCGATGCGTTCACTGTGGCGCAAGTAGAGAAGATTATAAAGGACATGCGGAGCTCCAAAGCTGTCGGTCCGGACGGCATTTGTCCTGCTGTACTGAAGAAACTCCCGACTGAGATCCTTCCGCTCATCGTTGATATGATTAACACTTCGTTTAGCTCTTGCACTATTCCGCAAAACTGGAAGACAGCCAACGTCATCCCGTTGCCCAAGCCTGGCAAACCTCAGTCATCAGTAAAGGGATATCGTCCCATTAGCTTGATGTCACCTTTCGCCAAGGTGGCCGAAAAGCTCATTGTCAAGGATCTAGCGGAGCACAACGAGAAGCAGTTGTTTCAAAATGGGTTCAGGAGGCTACATTCCACAACTACGGCGTTGCTAGAAATTACCAGCTATGCTATCGACGGGTTCAACTTTAACAAGCCATTGAGAACTGTAGCTGTTGCGTTGGATCTCACCAAGGCATTTGATACGGTTAACCTTGGAGTCCTGTCAAGCAACATTCTGGAGTCGTCAATACCATCTTGGCAGAAGCGCTGGATATCGGCCTTTATTAAAGGTCGGCGGGCAAGAGTCATGTTTCAGAACCATGTCTCCAACAGTATTCCTATGGCAGCTGGAGTCCCTCAGAGCGGAGTTCTATCGCCAGCCCTCTTCAATCTGTACCTCGGAGATATGCCTGAGCCTCCACAGGACATCAAGGTCGTCGCGTATGCCGATGACATAACAATCATGTGTCGAGATCGGGATTTACAGGTGGCCGCCAATAAGATCAACGAGTACCTGATCACACTAAAGGGCTTTTTCGACCGCAAGATGCTAAGTATCTCTGCAGCCAAGTCGTCAGTGTCCGTTCTCACGACGGACCCATCCGAGCACAGCGCTCATCCGGATGTCGTGTGGGATGGAGACCGTTTGCCTGCTGCTCGCTTTCCAAAGCTGCTCGGTCTTGTGCTCGATCCGTCACTCAAGTTTCATAAGAATACCGAGCAGAAGCAGGCAGTCGTTAAAGCTAAGCTCAACGTTCTCAGGGCCCTGGGCGGCACTTCGTGGGGTAGCAGCAAGGAGACTATACTCACAACGTATAAGGCAATTCTGCAGCCCGCCCTGGAGTACGCCGCACCGGTTTGGCAGCATCTCGTCTCAGAATCCTCCTGGACAAAGATGCAACGAGTACAAAATGCTGCTCTCCGTATCGCCACCGGATGCGCAAGGAGTTCCCCAATCGAGCACCTGCATGCTGAGACCCGTCTATTACCAGTGAAGGAGCACTGTCAGCTCCAGGCCCAGCAATTCCGCATTAACATTATAAAACAACCAAATCACCCGTCGTGGAGAGTGCTAAACCCCGTGAGAGAGAGAAGTATAAGAAAGCCATTCGCCGATGCTCCAAACAAAGTCAATTTGCAAAGATGGCACGACTCACAGCAAGAACGACTCCGTCTTTTGCGCGAGGAGCACACCAAGTTCGTACGGTGTCATCTTGTGAAGGTGGCCATAAATCCTATACTAGGAGATATACCGCCCCCCGTCTGCACCTCAGAGTCTCAACTCGGAAGAAGGGCGAGATGCACGCTCGCATCATTACGCTGTGGTCACTCTACAATACTAATGTCTTATGTCAGCAAGATTGACAGCAGCAAATCTGATGTGTGCCCGGACTGCGGTATCGTCGGCCATGATACCGCACATTTATTCAACTGTCCGGAGAGACCTACCACGCTGACACCAATGGACCTATGGACGAATCCACTACTGGTCGCCCAGTTCCTCCGTCTATGACAGAACCCTCTATGTGGCTGCAAAGAAGAAGAAGAAGAAGATAATCCACTTTGTCCGGAATGCAGACTGGAGGAACATACAGTACCCCACATGTTCTCATGCTCTGGAAAGCCAACGCACCTTACAATAGAAGATCTCTGGCTCAAACCAGTAGAAGTCGCCAATTTCCTGTCACTTTCGTCATGCAATGATGATTTTGAAATGTAAAAAAAAAAAAAGAGAAATAAAAAAAAAGTCTAGAACGCCCCACTCAGGGATCCTCCAAAGAGGATCCTAGAAAAGTTGCTTCGATTATGCCGTCCACGTACCGGAAGTTTGGGTCCAGGATCAATGGTTATGGTGGAAGATGGGCAACAACAACAACAACAACAACAACAGCAACAATGGGGCTTTTTATCGGAAACCATTGCTCATCTCACGATCTCGAATGTTCATTTGTTCACGTCGAGGGGCGGAAAAGGGGGCCGGACTTTCCCAAATAGCGGGTTTTGCCCACTTTTCTATGCCGTTTTGCGGCTCCTCGGTAGCTTTTCGTCCCGTTTCTTCGACACTGTTCTGCTTCTGAGAGCCACGAGAAGCGTTTTTCATGGAAAACTCGAGGATGAAGTTTATCGTCAGCAGTGCCTTTAAATGCCGTATTAGTTGATTCCTGAGCTTCATTTGATGAATAATTGCTGGCGTTGATGTTGAAACTCGAGATGCGGTGGATGGTATATTGACGAACCGCTTTTTATTCGCAACGTTTCGGGTCGTAGACCCTCCTTCAGGCGGCTATACTGGAAGAATACATAGACAAAATGATACAGATTTACCGTCAAACACATTAAATCAAAGCTAACCTAGCAGCAGCGACAAGGGAGGTGAAGGGGGGAGGGTATTAGGGTCCTTCAGACGATTTGCCGGCTAAGGGAGCGCCGAGATAACGATTGAATTGAGAACGGCTGATTGTTAGTGGCCAATACTGTCTCGCCGGATGGTCAGCATCATCATCGCGTCTTTCATCTCCTCGCGATTATTCATCGGTGGTTCATTCAGCTTAATTTTCAATGCTTCTCTTATCTTCCTTTCGACCGTATCTGCAATATTCTTCCATATAACACTTGCTCTCATTTCGGGTGCGGCTTCGTTCCAGTGTTTCAGGGTTCTGTGCTTCGAAAACGTTTTGTTTGGATACGAAGATGGTGTTCGAAGAGCTCGTATTTGCTCATCCAATCTCTTGTATAAAGGCCTACCAGTCTCGCCTACATAACTCTCCACATACTTGACATGTGACCCTGTAGACGGTATTCGGGATTTGGCATATTTGTCCGTCCGTGGTGCAGTGTATACAGCCTGGTCTTCCACAACGGTCTTCGTAAGGTCTGGACAATGTGAGGAGTTGACGAAGTGTTGTTGGGGGCATGAAAACAAGGCGGAGTGGGAGGCCCGATCTGCGAACTGCTCTGTTGACGTCCTTTCCGAATGCTTTGTTGACATAAGGAAGAACTAAAGGGGTTTCAGATTGGGAATGGTACGGGCTCCATGTGCCGAAGTTGTTTTCTATGTAGCCGTTCTTTTGTAACACCTCTCCTATCAGTCTTTCCACGTCCTCTTGTCGGTCAGACGTTACTTTCCGTGCGGTGTTCAGCACGCTGCATACAACACTGCGCTTCATGTGGGTAGGATGACAGCTTCGGCAGTGTATAAGGATATTCTTTGACGCCTGCTTTTTGTACCACATTGTTAGCAGATGACCAGATTCGATTTTGATCATAGTCTTCAGGAACGGAAGATAGCGGTCTGCTCCTGGTTTCTCAGCTGTCAAACTTATCGTTTCATATTGTGAATCCAACCTGCTGAGAATGTCACGCAGAGTACTCCCGGATTTGGCCACTACGATGATGTCGTCAATGTAGCGACTAGAGTGTTGCCCGAATATTCGTTTATTCGAATAATATTCGAATAATTCGAATATTCAAAGAAGTGGATTATTCGGGTTATTCGAATAATCGAATATTCAAAGAAGTGGAATACTCGTTTATTCGAATATTCAAAGAAGTAAAATATTCGGTTTATTTGAATATTCAGCACGAATAATTTGAACATTCGACAAGATCGCACTTCATTTTGCCCTGATTTTACATTTCAAACATCTTAGCGTAGTGACTACTAATTTCTCACAATTCTTCGGTACCTCATAAATATAAAGTTACTGTGCTTATCTGGGTTAAATTCCATTCCGAAATTGCGTCTCGACACGCTTTGCGGCCGCACGCGCTCGAGTCAATCGAGTTTCCAGCTCCAAAGCCGACACGATATGGCTTTTTTTATGCAGTTTTCTTCAATTTTGTTTAGTTTCCAGTTTCTAAAACCCACCTAGAGTCAACAGATCCGCAGCTGCGGCGCTGGAAACTCTTCCGACTCGAAAGCGCGCGGCCGCAAAGCGTGTCGAGACGCAATTGCGGACCGGAGTTTGACCCAGATAAGCACAGTATAGCAGGTATTTCCAATATATTAAATCGCTCGTAGGATTTTGTCAAAACGCTAGAAATGCCCATTTCACCTTTAGTTATAGAGAAAAGTCTAAATCTCGAGCGGCTCATAAGTATAGCAACACTTGAGCAACATGGAAATTTCTTACGATGATGGCCAGAATGAGCCATTTTCATGTGTATTTTCATGAAACTGGTTCGAGGTAATGCTATTTGTCTACTTTCCCGGTGAACTTCACTTGAATTCTGACGCAAAAGCCCAAGTTCTCTCCTTCCATAATGCTGGACGTGGATTTCGATGGTTTCCAGCAACCTAGGACGACTAGCTGGATGTAGTCTCAAGTTCGCGCCACATCCTGAGCCACTCAACGTCTGTTGTCGCCCAGACGTCTCATGGAGCTGGGAAGCGAAATATTACACGGCGAGTTCCCAGTGACATGGTGTCGGTCTCAACGACTAACTAAGAATTGTCGCTGAGTTTTTTCGAATTGTCGCTGAGAATCCGGAGTAGGGCACGGCTAAGCAGCACTAGGAAGTTCGCCATCGCATAAACCGCGCATAACTCAACTGAACTCAACTAAGCTAAACCAAACTAGACCGAAGCAGACCACAAATTTGGCGGCCATTTAGCGGGTATTTTGCGGCTATTTCACGGCGAGCATTATTTGGCGACTATTTCGCAGCCAGCATTATTTGGCGGCTATTTCGCGACAATTACTCGGGAAAAAGGCATTTTGCGTCTGTTTCGCGGCTATTTCTCGGCCAAAGCTCAGTGTACACGCTCGTAAACGTGGTTGAGATAACCACGGAAATATAATGGTATGGCTCAGAACACAACGCCTACGCATTTTGAAGCGTCAAAAACGACCCGCAATGACGCTACACGTGTGAGAAGTTGGCCCCGCCCCGTATCTGCCCGCCCTTGCATTTGCGTCCTCCTCCAAAAAGGGGTTCTGGGCCATTCCCACCATCGGCGACGCTTGTGGGTGGTACAATGAGTACAATAAGTGAGCCATACACATCGACAATGGTGGGAATGGCCCAGCACTCCTGTTTGGGGGAGAACGCAAATACAGGTGCGGGGCCGACTCCTCAGTCGTGTAGCGTCACTTGTGGTCGTTTTCGACGCTTCAGAATGCGTAGGCGTTGTATTCTGAGCCATGCCATTCAACTTCCGTAGTTAATATCTCAACCACGTTTACGAGCGTGTATGCTGAACTTAAAGGCAGTGTTCACGATAAAAATCGTTTTTCTGTTTTACCGCCTATCTTGAAAACGGCCCCATGCTGATTCCAATGATAACTCTGAAATCGTACAAGACCTTCTGGGAACGGAGTTATGGTCCCTCGAAGATTGAGCTAAGGAAACATGGTGGACGAGTTGTCCGAGGCTTGTAACTTCCGTCTTTTGCAGCCGATATATGCGAGCTAGCCTGAATAAGAAAAAGTTGAGAATGAAGGGAAGAACGGGGCTTTTGATCGGAAACCATCGCTCATCTCCCGATCTCGAGCATTCATTTGTTCACCTCGGTGGGCGTGTGTTGCGCTTTTGAGGTTTGCAATGCGCTCGAAGTGGCAACTTCGGGCTCTTGTGGAGCTTCTCCTCGCTCGTTTTCATACGTTCTTTCGACGTAAACGTTACAGTGTGCCCCTCCACTTCCCATTCCTAGTGGAAACTAAAACACATTTTTCATCGTGAACACTGCCTTTAGGTGATAAGAGTGCAGCCGGTTCAATTACCCAAGTATGCAGTACATTGGCCCCGCCCAGCATCTGGAAGCCCTGCCCATCCGGTGGCGGCCTCGGTGGTTGGGCGACCCAGCCGCGACGCGTGGGTCTACCGACTACGCTTCGTGTCGGTGTGTCGACCGCGACGCGTGTCGGTGCAAACTAGTTCCTAAGCCACATAAAAGTCTTGCTGGATGTGAACCGCTGCTAAATAGGCCGCTAAACGTGACAGGTCAAAATGTCAACAGACCGACAACAGGCGGACGTCG
The DNA here is from genome assembly GCA_029168955.1 of Aplectana chamaeleonis. Classification (NCBI taxonomy): domain Eukaryota; kingdom Metazoa; phylum Nematoda; class Chromadorea; order Rhabditida; family Cosmocercidae; genus Aplectana; species Aplectana chamaeleonis. Next base: position 361,338 of record JAPDOI010000440.1, read on the forward strand.
CTGGGCAACGGGCAGTTGACAGGCTTACAATGCGAGCGATTTGAGTTGTCAAGAGGGTGCAGTTTATGAGATGACAACTTCTCAACCTGTTGTCGATGCCCCAGTTTGTCCGAGTGGATTGGATGGGATAGTACGCAATAGTGTTCCCCAAATATTCGTTTATTCGAATATTCGAATAATTCGAATATCAAAGAAGTGGATTATTCGGGTTGTTCGAATAATCGAATATTCAAAGAAGTGAAACATTCGTTTATTCGAATAATCGAATATTCGAAGAAGTGAAATATTCGAATTATTCGTTTATTCGAATATTCAAAAAAATTATTCGTTCCAACACTCTAGTACGCAATAGTGTTCCCCAAATATTCGTTTATTCGAATAATATTCGAATATTCAAAGAAGTGGATTATTCGGGTTATTCGAATAATCGAATATTTAAAGAAGTGAAATATTCGTTTATTCGAATATTCGAAGAAGTGAAATATTCGAATTATTCGTTTATTCCAATATTCAAAAAAAATTATTCGTTCCGACACTCTAGTAGCGACCATAGTATAGCACATCTGCTCTCAAGCATTTTCCTTCCAACCTGTCCATGAATAGAATTGCTAACAATGGTGCGAGTCTATTTCCCATTGCTGGCCGCGCTTCTGCCGGTAGACGACATTTCGGAGCCGGAAAAAAGTTGAACTCTACGGGCCGCACGTTTAGCACATGCGAACTCTTCGAACACCATCTTCGTATCCAAACAAAACGTTTTCGAAGCACAGAACCCTGAAACACTGGGACGAAGCCGCACCCGAAATGAGAGCAAGTGTTATATGGAAGAACATTGCAGATACGGCCGAAAGGAAGATAAGAGAAGCATTGAAAATTAAGCTGAATGAACCACCGAATAATCGCGAGGAGATGAAAGACGCGATGATGATGCTGACCATCCGGCGAGACGATATTGACCACTGACCATCAGCCGTTCTCAATTCAATCGCTACCTCGGCGTTCCCTTAGCCGGCAAATCGTCTGGAGGACCCTAATACGTTCCCCCCTTTCACCTCCCTTGCCGCTGCCGCTAGGTTAGCTTTGATATTATGTGTTAGACGGTAGTTCTGTATCATTTTGTCTATGTATTTTTTTCTCTTAAATGCAGTGCTCACGATAATCTTCGATTTTCAGAATAATCGCTATATTGAATGTCTGGCCCCGGATAGGACCGCGATTGCGAAAAAATCGAGAAAAACGCACCAGAAGAGCACGGCTGCCGAGATGTCGTACGTTCGTGACGTGGCAGTGTGGAGGAAAGAAGATCGCCTCCGTGCGAACCGACGTCAACCCCTCCGAGAAGAGTTTTTGTCATGGGAGAGGTGCTGGTCGGCCGCAGCTCTCCTGAGGATTTTATTACAAAGGGCCGGCGTCGAGAGGAATCCAGGTCCAGCACGGAAGTATCCATGTGCCACCTGCGGCGAGGATGTTACCTGGCATAAAACAAGTGTCCAGTGCTTCGGATGCCAAAGGTGGGTGCACTTCTCCTGTTCGGGCCTCAGTTCTGTGAGGCATCATAACTCATCCTTTCGTTGTGTTCTATGCTCTGCCCCCACAACACTGATTCCTCAATTACCAACCGCCCCCTCTCCATTGTTCACATTAATCTCAACGGCCTTCGCAACAAGTTATCTGAACTCTCTCCATTCGCACGTTCTCATCACCCGGATGTTATCATGGTTCAAGAAACCAAGCTCTCTCCATCTACCACTTATCCCCAGCCTAACATTCCGGGCTACACCGCCTATCACATGCCAAGGACAGCTCTTGGGGGCGGAGTGTCTACTTTCGTTCAATCTGCCTTACCTTCTCATATTATCCCTAATACTCCTAAGGACGGTACTCTGGAGTACGTTCCTGTCCACCTCCCCTTCAAAACCACTTTATCTCAATTCAACATATATATTCCTCCTATATCATCTTGTCCCCCCTCTTATAATCCTATTCCCCTCCTTAAGCAGTTGTACGACTGCTCACTCTCCCCTTCAGCTGTCTTTGCGGGTGACTTCAATGCTCACACGTTCTGTTCCGCTCTTGATTCTGACGCCAGAGGGGAAGATGTCGAAGAATGGGCTGAGGAGTGTGACCTGGTTATCCTCAATGATGACCAGCCCACTCGTCTCCCGGCCAACGGCCGACCTTCTAGCCCAGATATCTCTCTTGTGTCATCCAATCTCTCTAATGCTTGCACGTGGTCCACCTCCACAACTCTCTCCAGTGATCACATTCCCGTCTTTGTCTATATTGATCTCTCTGACTCTCTTGCCCTTTACTCTGGTTTTCGTCATCGTACTTATCTTAATTTAGGCCTAGCAGACTGGACCCTGTTCAGAGATGTTGCACTCCGCCATGCGGTCGACTTCCCATGGAATGGTGATGTTCATCAGAAAGAGCGCCATCTAATAAGTGCCATCCGCAAGGCCATGAAAGCAGCAATTCCTGAGGGTCGTGTCAAGACCCTTTTTCCAAATGTCAGCAGGGAAACACTGCAGAAGATAAGAACCAGAGATGAGAAGAGAGCCGCAGACCATCTAGACCCGGACATAGCTGTGCTGGATAACGAGATCAAGCAGGATCTGGATAAGAACAAGAAGGAATGCTGGGAGAAGTTCACTGAGAAGCTGAATTTCAAGGCAGACGGAACTACGACGTGGAAAGTCTTGAGGAAAATTTCCGGCAAGTCCGCTCCCTCGACGAGCTCCGCTATTGAGTTCGAGGAGAACGTCTTCAAATCAGGGAAAGCGGCTGCTTACGCGCTCGGCAAGAATTTTTTCATCACACGTACCAAGCGAGGCGTGCAAAACAGAGTCACGGTTAGAGAGCTGAGCCGGTTGCCGCTCATGAACGCATCTGAGGCCTTTACTCTCACACAGGTAGAGAAGGCTCTCAAAGAAATGCGGAATTCGAAGGCTATCGGACCTGACGGTATCTCCCCTGCCATCCTGAAGAAGCTTCCCACGGAACTTCTACCGATGCTTGCAGATATCATTAACACTTCTTTCCGGACCTGCACTCTACCCCAAGCTTGGAAGACAGCCAATGTGATACCGTTGCCAAAGCCAGGCAAGTCCCAAAGCACGGCAAAGGGCTTTCGACCAATAAGCCTGTTATCGCCCGTCGCTAAATTAGCTGAAAAGTTGATCGTGACGGACCTGGCTGATCAAAATGAGCGACAGCAGCATCAGCATGGGTTCACGAAACTTCACTCCACTACTACAGCTCTATTGGAGATCGTGAGCTTTGCGGTCGATGGGTTCAACATGAGAAAGCCCCTGAGAACGGTGGCCGTTGCCCTCGACCTGAGCAAAGCGTTTGACTCTGTTAACTTGGGACTGCTGTCCGAGAAACTGCTCAAGTCGTCGCTACCATCATGGCAGAAGCGATGGATTGCAGCGTTCACTAAAGGCCGCCGTGCTAAGGTTCTGTTCCAGAATCATGTATCCGATAGCATTCCAATAGCAGCCGGTGTTCCGCAAGGCGGAGTGTTGTCCCCTGCCCTATTCAGCCTGTATCTTGAGGACATTCCCGAGCCTCCCAATGATGTAAGGATTGTTATGTATGCCGACGACATCACCATCATGTGCCAGGATCGTGACCTGCAGATAGCCGCTAACAAGATCAGCGCCTATCTCGTCGAGTTGAAGCTCTTCCTCGATAAAATGATGCTCACAGTCTCTGCCGCAAAATCCTCTGTTTCAGTGTTCACAACGAACACCAAGGAACACAGTGCCCATCCAGATGTCAAATGGGATGGTGACCTGTTGCCAGCAGCAAAATTCCCCAAGCTGCTTGGCCTTATTCTTGATCCTCACTGAAGTTCCACAAAAACGCGGAACAGAAACAAACAGTCGTCAAAGCTAGACTTAATATCTTGAGAGCTCTCGGAGGAACATCATGGGGAAGCAGCCGAGAGACTATATTGAGAACCTACAGAGCAATACTTCAGCCGGCTCTGGAATATGCGGCACCAGTGTGGCAGCACCTGGTGTCTGACAGCTCCTGGAATAAGCTGCAGCGTGTACAGAATGCTGCGCTTAGAATTGCTACCGGTTGTGCAAGGAGCTCCCCGGTGGAGCATCTTCACGCGGAGGCCTGCATATTGCCGGTCAAGGAGCATTGTGAACTCCAGGCACAGCAGATGTATATTAATGTTCTGAGGCAGCCGAATCATCCGTCAAAGAGAATCATGAAGCCCATAAGAGAGAGGTCGATTAGGACGGCGTTCGCCGATGCTCCTCGTAAAGTTGATGTACAGAGATGGGCCGACTCCAACATGGAAAGGCTTCGTCTTCTGCGTGAGGAGCACACCCAGTTTGTTCGAGGATATCTAGCGAAGGCGGCTGTGAACCCTATCTTGGGAACAGTGCCGCCTCGGGTTTGCGAGTCCGAGTCTCAACTCGGCAGACGAGCCAGATGTGCTCTTGCATCGCTGCGCTGTGGTCACTCTATACTGCTCATGTCTTACGTCAACAAGATCGACAGCAGCCGACCAGACGCATGCCCGGACTGTGGTGCTCCCGGACACGACACGGCGCACTTGTTCATGTGCCCGAAGAGACCTACCTCCTTAACAACAATGGACCTTTGGACGAATCCTGTGAAGGCCGCCCAGTTCCTCAACCTATGACAAAAACCACTTTGAGGCTGCAGAAGAAGAAGAAGAAGAGCACGAAATCCTTTACTCTCACCCCGCCTCTACTCTCACAAGAACTGTTCGTTGTGACAAGGAATCTTTGATGAACCTGTCTTTAGCAATTCTCTACTCCCTGTTGCTCCATTATTCCCTTCGGTTCCTAACGATTACGTGAGAACTGGTCCGCACCGCGATTTCGTAAGCTCTGATACCTGGCCCTACACTCAAATAGAGGATTTGACTTTGTGTGACAGAATCACTTCTTAAGCCCTTAAACTCTTCTGATTTTGGAAGGGGAGGGAAACCCCGGGTTGGTGCGAAGCTTTTCGTGGTGAAAAACTAGGTGCGGACCAGTTCTCCGGCAACGCCGTGGACATGCTCATCCAACCGGACAACTAGTCCACGCCAGAGAATAGTGATACTGAAATAAGGCGTTTTAGTGTGTTTTCCTCCGTTTCTTTTTAATTTTGGTAACACTCGGTGGCCAATAGTGTGCTTTGAGTAGAAAACTCGAATAAAAAAATCATCGTGAATACTGCTTTCAAAATTTTCTCTATAAGCAAGGAAAAAGTCGATCACGGCCACCAACAAGTTTCTGATCTCAATACGGACGAGCCACACGACGGATTCTAATCAAATTCTATGTTCTTTGATTTGCTGTCTAGTTTCATATTCTGGTCTGCTACAGTAAGATGACCAGCGAATGACGAGAAAAACAGGCCCGGAACAACACGCTCATGAAACTCTTGAATTCGAATCCACAGACTTCGACGAGGCCATGACTCTGTTCCTAGTGGATTCTGAGCGTCTCTAAGGGTGTGAGTCCGATCACCGCGGAATTCTCCCTAAAGCAAGCAGAACTGGAAAACGATTCTGACGTTGGGATGTGTTGTTAGGGTGCAAAGGGGTGCCCGAACGCGGCTCGGAGACAGAGGAGAGCAATCCTATCCCAGTCAATTCAGCCAACGAAGAGCCCGTAGCTACATTGATCGTCCCTCTCACGCGAGTGTGGAACGCATCCTGATTTTTCTCCGGGCTTAGAACGCTAGTTTGGGCGGAATCTCGACGGAGAACCGGAACGTTTCCTCGACAATCGACTGTCCAGGAAGGTATGAAATTTCAGGTCCCATAGAGACACTGCGATATGAACGATAGCTCCGCAACCAAAAGAGATAATTTTTAACACAACCTGCTGAAGCTCCTAATGGACTCGATGACAAAAAAGTACCTTCCCAACTAACTTCTGCACGCCCATACTATACTAGGCGCAGAATTTTTCGCATTTCGGGGCATCTTGTCGACCACACACACACACACACACACACACACACACACACACACACACACACACACACACACACACACACACACACACACACACACACACACACACACACACACACACACACACACACACACACACACACACACACACACACACACACACACACACACACACACACACACACACACACACACACACACACACACACACACACACACACACACACACACACACACACACACACACACACACACACACACACACACACACACACACACACACACACACACACACACCCCTAGGAGTGCAAACTGAAGTCATCAGATCTGCGCCAAAGCTCAGACTCCCGGATACGTAGACTACAAAGGAATATGCCGAATCGAAGAACAAATCTATGCACCAAACCTCGAAGCACTTAGTGAGTTGGCCGCATTGTACGCAGCAGGGTGGAGACCAAATAGGCACATGTTCCAGTAAGCAGGAGACCGACAGTTACTCAGCACTCCAAAAAATCATTAAGGCAAAACTTTATTAAACAGGGAAAACAAATGACTGGAAGCAAACTGTAACAAGCATAACAAACGTGGTCGCCTGATCAAAAACAGCAAGAGTGCCAGAGCAGCTACCACATTACACGATATCAAAAGAAGATCGCATTGAACGGCCATATCTTGAGTTGCATTCGGTAGGAGGAATTTAAACTACGTATTCGGAGAACAACGACGATCGATTTCACGTGTTTCGGGGGGAGCTGCAGGGCGAATTCAGGCCATTCCGTCATCATCTTCGTCCTGTGGCTTCGGTCCACGAGGTTTCGGTCCGCCAGTCGCTTGTTTCGCGATGATTATCTGAATGGAACAAAACGATAAAATGGTTGCAACAAACAACATGAGACTCCTCTGCAGCTACAATTATTTATCAGATTTGAAGCACGGAAGGTTTCCATAGTGACCAATAACCGTCAGAAGGTATTGATAATTGCGTAGCAGAGAACAGAATTCCGGAGCGGCACGGGAACCGTTATGGGTTCATACAGTGCGTATCATAATTATAGCAACACATTCAAAGCTCTGATATCAATGTCCATGCAAACTTTCTTCAGTAGGCACTGTCACCATTCAACTCCGCGTACACAAAAACCTTTGCTCACAGAATTTTACCAAAAAACAACCAAAATAAGATCTTGTATGTATAAAACTTTTGAAGTCCTTGTATCAAAATTATAGCAACACTTTCTGTATTCAATCGCTATTCTTCTTGTTATTCGGCGATACTAACTTGTAACGTCCTTTCGATAATCTATCGATCCGCCTTGTTTAGGAATTATTTTAAAACTCACTTAAGCATGGAGTTCAAAAGTCGGCTAAGCACTTCCGCGTCCAAGTTGCTCTAGGCAACAATTACAGCTCCCTCGAGTGCGTCCTGCCTCCACTATAAATATGGCGAAAATGGATTCCTCGGACGTTTTCCATTGATTTAACGACAGGTGAGCAAGCCGTCCGAGCCATGACGGAGAGCCCATGCTGCTCAAATCAAGTCCAAGTTCTTCTTCTTCCTCTGCAGCCACAGAGAGGGTCCTGTCATAGATTGAGGGACTGAGCCACAAGCGTCGGATTCTTCCACAGATCTACTGGTGTTAACGACGTCGGTCTCCTCGGGCAGTTGAAAAGGTGCGCAGTAGTATGTCCTTTATTACCACAGTCCGGGCACTCGTCAGGTCTGCTGCTATCGATCCTATGTAAATAAGACATAAGCATGGGGGAGTGCCCGCAGCGCAACGAGGCACGGGTGCACCTGGCACGCCTACCGAGTTCCATCTCGGTTTCGCTGACCTCAGGCGGCACGACTCCGAGAATGGACTTTACGGCGGTCTTGCATAAGTGATCCTTGACGAATTGGGTATGCTCAGCACGTAAGAGACGAAGGCGTTCTTGTTGTGCGTTGGTCCATCTCTGTATATTGATTTTCGTGGGAGCATCAGCAAACGGCTTTCTTATACTTCTCTCTCTCTCACGGGGTCTACTACTCTTCGCGACGGATGATTTGGCTGCTTCAGAATATTTATGTACAGCTGTTGTGCGTGGAGTTGGCAATGGTCCTTAACTGGCAGGATGCGAGCTTCGGCGTGTAGGTGCTCTACTGGAGAGCTTTTATAACAGCCTGTTGCGATTCGCAATGCTCCATTTTGAATGCGCTGCAGCTTGAACCAGGATGTGTCCGACACGATATGCTGCCAGACTGGTGCAGCATACTCCCAATTTCCAGCAGGGCCGTAGTGGTGGAATGTAGCTTACGGAAACCATGTTGATGCTGTTCTTTGCTATTATGTTGGCAAACTCCTCCACAGCCAATTTTTCCGCAACTTTGGCAATAGGTGAGAGAAGACTGATTGGCCTATAACCTTTTGCCGTGGATGGTGATTTACCCGGCTTCGGCAATGGGATGACGCGTGCTACTTTCCAATCTTGAGGTAATGTACAGGTGCGAAACGATGTATTAATGACTTCAGCGAGCAGGGGTAGTAGCTCACTTGGCAGTCTATTTAGAACTGCTGGGCTCAAACCATCTGGACCTACTGCCTTCGAGTTACTCATTTCCTTGATACCCTTCTCGACCTGAGCGGGCGTCTGCATCATCTTCAGCCATGAGTGGCATTTTACAGAGTTCCCGAACAGTTATTCTATTCTGCTTCTCTCTTTTTGTTTTAGTCATGAAAAAATGCTTCCCAAGAGCATTTGCGGCCTCTTTCCATGACTTGAAGACTCCGCCGTCGAATTCAATCGTGGAATTGTTGGCGGAGGTGAACTTTCCGGAGATCCTTTTCAAAGCCTTCCACGTTGCTGCAGCATCACTTCTGAAGTTCTTCTTCTCAGTGAACTTTTCCCAAGATTCTTTCTTGTGCCTATCAAGGTCTCTCCTGATCTCATTATCCAGCTCGGCAATGTCTGGGTCAAGATGATTAGCAGCTCCCTTTGCGTCCCTTGTCCTTATCTTCTGCAGTGTCTCCCTGGTGACACTGGGAAAGAAGGTCTTGACACGACCTTCAGGGATCTCAGCTTTCATCGCCTTCCGGATGGCATCAGAGAGGTGGCGCTCCTTCTGGTGTACATTGCCATTCCACGGATATTCGGCCGCTTGGCGGAGTGCAACCTCCCTGAACAGGCTCCAGTCTGCAAGGCCTAAATTGAGATAAGAACGATGACGAACACCTGTATAGGGAGCAAGAGAGTTAGAGAGATCGATATTGACAAAGACCGGAATGTGATCACTGGAAAGAGTTGTGTATGTAGACCAAGAGCAGGTATTAGAGAGATTAGAAGAGACAAGGGAGATGTCTGGGCTGGATGATCGACCGTAGGCAGGGAGACGAGTAGGCTGGTCATCGTTAAGGATAACCAGGTCGCACTCATCCGCCCATTCTTGTTGTTGTTGTTGCCCATCTTCACCATAACCATTGATCCTGGATCCAAACTTCCGGTACGTAGACGGCATAATCGAAGCAAGTTTTCTAGGATCCTCTACTTTGGAGGATCCCTGAGTGGGGCGTTTTTCAAAACTTTTTTTGGTTTTTTTTTGTTTTTTTACTTTTTTTTGATTTTTTTTACATTTCAAAATCATCATTGCATGATCAAAGTGACAGGAAATTGGCGACTTCCACTGGTTTGAGCCAGAGATCTTCTATTGTAAGGTGCGTTGGCTTTCCAGAGCATGAAAATATGTGGGGTACTGTATGTTCCTCCAGTCTGCATTCCGGATAAAGTGGATTATCGGCTGCTCCTATCTTATGGAGGTACCATTGCGATTTTGGGTAGAAACCACTTCGGAGCTGAGACAGCGCTACTCGGCTAGGTCTTGACAACGTCTCCTCCTCCTTGGATATCTTCGGCGGCGGTCCACTCAGCAAGGGAGAGTTCAGATTACCCAACAACTCTTTTACAAACTCCTTGTGAACTTCTTTGCAAATGCTCTCTGCAGTTCCAGGCTTCACCAACATTGGTTTGACAGTTCTGACGAGTTTCCTAATCTGTCTAGGTGGTTCTGGCTCCTTCATCATGCCGTGCGACGGGTGTCCAGGGTCGAGTGTCGCAACCGTTCGATATTGGAGTGTCAGCATCTCATTATGAGCTCGAACTGGCATGATTCGTCTCGCTACTCAGATGAGTTGTGCTTGCCTTTGCCAGGCTTCCCGTCGCGGTCCTCAAAGCTGTGTTTTGACAAGCTTGCAACCGATCCCAGTGAGAGGATGCAATGAGCAGGCTCCAGGCTGGAGCCGCGTAGGACATCACAGATTGTCCAATGACACGGTAGGTCAGTGTGAGCAGCTCTTTGCTTTGTCCCCAAATCCTTCCCGCCAACGCTTTCAGGAGGTTCGTTCTTTTAGCCGTCTTCTTGCGAACAGCTTCCGCATGAAGTCGTCCCGTCATCATCGTATCAAAGTAATAGCCGAGGATCGTCGGATTTCTTTCGTGCGTGATTTGCGTTCTATTTATAAAGACTTTCGGCACGTACCTCGCTTGAGCAGAATGTGTTGTGAGAAGAGAGACAGTAGTCTTTCGGATCGAAAGTTGCAGTTGGAGATCTTCCAGAGCCTTTGTCAACTTCGGGAGATAGTCGTTCAGACGTTTTTCGCAGGTTTCCACATCAGGATCTGATGTAACCAGTGTTAAATCATCCGCATATCCGATAAGGCGTGTTTCTGGTGGGAGTGCTGGAAGATCGGCGATGTAGTAAGAAAAAAGAAGCGGAGAGAGCACTGCGCCTTGCGGTACCCCGGAGCCCACCAATCTTACGTTTGACATCCGGCCTCTGTATTCTGTCCGTATCGTTCTCCCTTTCAGGTAGCTGGAGATCCAGCGCGCAAGTCCTCTCGGTAGGGATGACTCTGCAAGCTTCTCACAAAGAATGGAGATGACGACAGTGTCACAGGCCTTCTTTAGGTCGAGTGCGACCATAATTGAACGGCTTGGCGGTCTCTTCTCATTAAGTCCGTCCGTAATGAATCCCGTAAGTTCGACCAAAGCTGTGGTGGTGGAGAAGCCTTTTCGAAAACCATTCTGCCATCCAGGGATTTGCAGGTGCGTCTCCAGTGTAGGAAGAATAGTTCTTTCAAAGGTGCGTGCCATAGATGAGATTATCGAAATGGGCCTGTAGCTGTTCAAATCCTCTGCAGGATTTCCGGGCTTCAGAAGTGGGAAGATTCTTGCCTCCTTCCACGACGCCGGAATCAGTCCAGTTGATAGAGTTCTGTTGAAGAGCGCTCTCAGGCACTCACGAAAAACTGATCCTAAATGTTTGAGCATGATAGGGGCCACTCCACTTGTATCCAGCGCTCTAGACGGCTTGCATCTCTTCAAGGCGGCGTCAATGAGGGTGGTCGTGATAACGGGAACGTCCTCGAAAAGTTCTTGATCCATCTGAAAGTCCTTCTTGACGACTTCAGGCTTCTATGAGGGCATGGCGAATTGTTTGCATAGAAAGTTGGCTGCCTTCTTGTTCTTAACCGGCTCGCCTTTATGAAGAAGCTGGAGGGGATTCGGTTTAGCTGAACGGCCATCCAAAGCTTTCATGGTTGTCCATAGCTTGGAGGAGTTCGTACGATGATCAATGCCTTCCACGAATGCTCTCCACGTCTGCTGCCGGTCCTTCCTCACTTCATCTCTGATTTCCTTGTTCAGCTCGGAAACCCGGGTGTTGGTGGGATCCGTTCTTCGAATCGCGTCTCTTTCACAAATGAGGTCCTTAGCGGTGTCCGACAGGCCCGGCATGACCGCTTGACGCCTACCCCTAGGGATGGATTGTAAAGTCGCTGCTCTTATAGCTGCTGTAAGAAATCTATCCATTTTCAGTGGATTAGTCCGAAAATCGAAATCAGCTGACTGTTGTTCCAGCACCGACCGAAATTTAGGCCAATTCGCCTTCTTGAAGTTCACGAAAGTGGTCCTCGGCGAGGAAGATATCAGGGCCTCGTTTCTGAACTCCATCAGGATAGGTAGGTGGTCACTTGCGCCTGTGTTAATGGTGTCCCACAGTGCTGACGATGCTAAATCCTGCGAGCACAGCGAAAGGTCCGGTGACGAGGGTCTTCCATATGTCGGTTTCCTTGTTGGGTGTGCGGCTTCGTTCAGAATCACAAAATTGGATTGCGCTATCTCCTCCTCCAAGTCCTGTCCGCGTTGGTCTTCCTCACCCTCCGACCATAGAGGACTGTGAGCATTGACATCTCCCATGACGATCGTGGGTTTCACACATGTCAAGAATTGGGCGATCGACAGCTTGTATGAGGGTGGGCATGAGGATCTTGGCGGAGAGTAGATGTTGTGAATTTGAAGTGATCCAGCTCTAGTTTCCACAGCTATGGAGATGCACTCCGTCGTGCCATCGCTGGTACCTGGAGTGATCACACTGCACTGTAAGTCGTTTCGGACCAGAAAAGCCACTCCTCCTCCGGAACTCGTTCTGTCCTTTCTCAGGCATGTATAGCCTCGAATAGTGGGTGCTCCTTGACTCGGATCCAATTTGGTTTCTTGAAGTCCCACCATTTCGGCCCCTATACGGTGTGCAAGAGCCTCTAGTTCCGCCGATTTGTTGCGTAAACCATTAATATTCCATTAAATCACCTTCAAAGAGTCGGGTTTCGATTGTTGCGGTTGAGATGTTGGCACGATGACGCAGTTTGGGCACACGAATGAGCTGTCCGCATTTCCTGCACTTGATACATTGAACGCTCCCTGCTGCGGCTGTGGTACCACACTGGGTGCAAGGCCATCGAATACGGCGAGGGGTCCAGGGTTTGCTTTGATTCCGGCACGAATGAGTAGACAACGGATCAGCAGTGCCGGTTTATGCTGATCCGCGACCGAAAAAAATTGGCTCCAGGACTCGTGAAAGAGTGAAATCTGGGAGGTATGGTCGAGGATCTTTGACTTCGGAAGAATGACGGCATTGTAGACGACTTCTTCTTCCGAGTAAGCTCTTGCCAACGAGTAGGCGATCCTCCATAAGAGCTCCGCCCATTCTTCGACGTCATTTCCTCTAACATTAGAATCGAGCGACGAGCAGAACGTGTGAGCATTGAAGTCACCCGCAAAGACAATTGAGGGAGATAGAGAGCAGTCATACAGCTGCTTGAGTAGAGGGATAGGGTTGTAGGTTGGTGGACAGGATGTAGGAGGAGGAATATATATATTGAAAAGAGAAAGTGGAGTTTTTAGAGGTAGATGAATGGGGATGTACTCGAGAGTGCCATCCACTGGAGTGTTTGGAATGATGTGAGAGGGAAGAGAGGACAGAACAAAAGTAGAGACTCCGCCTCCCTGAGATGACCTAGGATTATGATATGCAGTATAGCCCGGGATGTTTGGATGTCGAGAGATAGCAGAGGGAGAGAGTTCGGTTTCCTGAACCATGATAACATCCGGGTGATGAGTACGGGCAAAGAGAGATAATTCAGAAAGCTTGGTCCGAAGGCCGTTTAGATTGATGTGTACAATAGATAGGGGGCGGTTGGTATATGAGGAATTGGAGTTACTGGAGGCGGAGCACACAATACAACGAAAGGAAGAATCGTGGTGCCTCACAGAACTGAGACCCGAACAAGAGAAGTGCACCCACCTTTGGCATCCAAAACATTGGACGCTGGTTCCATACCAAGTGACATCTCTGTCGCATGTGGCACATGGGTACTTCTTCTTCTTCGTGGGTCCTGGGTTCCTCTCGACGCCGGCTCTTTGCAGTAGGATCTTCAGGAGAGCTTCGGCCAGCCAGCACCTCTCCCGTGACAAAAACCCTCACCGCGGAGAGATTGACGTCGGTTTGCACGGAGGTGGTCTTCTTTCCTCCACACTGCCACGGCACAAACGTACGACATCTCGGCAGCAAGTCCAAGTTGAGCGACTCGAGTGGATGTCGGCATCGTCTTACTGGAAGGTGAGCTCGTTTTGCCGGAACCAAGCAAGGAACGGTAGCAGTTATGTTCACAACAGTTCCTGATATTCCGCTGAATTCCTTCTAGAGGACTCGATGGCTATCTGGAGCACACCGTCAGCATCGAAGTCACACCATGCTGTGAGATTGTGTCCACCCAAAATCCTCTTGGCGAATTACCCCGGCTCTTTGCGGAGATCTCGCCAGTTGTGTGCGTACCCGTCAGGTCCATCCAACTTAAACTTCTTCCGGCCCGAGAAGACCTCCTGAACACAATGTTCACCCATCAAATGAAGCCTGAGAACAAATTCTGCTCATCTTAGACCCATAAATCGCCATGTTCCTCTCAGCGCACTGAAGCCGTGCCGCCTTAGGCAGTGCTGTGAGGTGCGGTACTAGACGCACACAAGAGTGCTCTTTAATTGGGATGCGATAGATCGCCCTCCACACGGTAATTCTGGATACCGACTTCAAAAGTTCGGCTCGGACCTGCTTGACCGACATGGTTGAGCTGAACACGAGTCATCCTACTCGACGTTCCTCAGGAGCAGGCAGCTTTCTGGGCCTGCCTTTCCTTAAACCATGTGACTCAGGATCATGCAGAAATCGGTAGACAGCTGTGAAGTGACGATAGTGTTGCTCAGCTATTCTGCTGATTTCCAGACTAGCCTTGCCCAGGGCAAGAATCTGAGCTTTTTCGACCTCAGAGAGAACGGATCCGTTTGGTATGATGAAAATACGTTGATATTACTTACCTCCATCCATATCATATTTGAAACGAAAATGTTTTGAGAATGGAGCCACGGAGCATTTCTAATAGGAAGTGTTGCTATAATTATGATACAAAACAGGTAGATCTTATTTCTAGGTGGTTGTCCGTAAAATTATGTGAAGAAGGGTTTCTGGGTACGCGGAGTTGAATGGTGACAGTGCCGGTTGATGAAAGTTCGCGTGGACATTGATATCAGAGCTTTGAGTGTGTTGCTATAATTATGATACGCACTGTACTTAGTGCATTCCTAAAGGCAGCGTTTACGATAATCCTCAATTCGGGGATTATTTGCCTAAAAGATTTCTTGATCCCCGGGTAGAGCTGAAACAACGAAGAAATTGGGGAGAAAGCGCAAAAGTACACGAAAAGCTGCACTGAACAGTTTTTTTTGTGACAAAGAAATCTGTTGTGAACCACTCCTTTAGAATCCTCTCATCTCTGTTGCTCCGTTCTTTCCCTTAGACCCAAACGAATATCGTTTCGCGTAATATATCAACCCATTGTCGACAGAACCCATTATTCCCCGACCACATCTACCCAGAACTCGTTCATCCTTACGGACAACTAGCCCAGGCCAGATTTCGGAGAAATAAAGCGTTTTCAAGCGTATTTCGCCGTTTCTTTATAATGATAGTAACGGCCAACGCATTAATTTAAGTTGGAAGCTTGAAAACGAAAATCATCGTGACCACTGCCGTTAAATGTAGCACTGATCATGCTGCGCAGCATGAACGTATGGAAGTATATGGTGGCTATTTCTTAGTTTTTTTGCAGTCACGGAGGGGGTGTTGTATTGTTCAGGAGAGATGTAGGCCCAGCACACAAAACTGCAGGAGTTTTCCCCGTATTTAGCAATTCAATATCCACTCGGGTTAGTTTCGCTTGAATGGGATAGCCTGATGCTTCAAGGCTACATCTGGCCCTTCTTGTGAGCTGAGACTCGGATTTGCAGACTTGTGGTGGTACTGCTCGTAAGGTAGGGTCCAGGGTCACAGAGGTCGTTGTCCAGGACCTCGACGGAGCTACGTCCCCGCCACTTCGGCGACCAAAGTTTTCGGAAAACTTCACATTTTTACGTTACCCCAGAAGTGAAAAAAATTACAACCTCGGGGACTAAAAATTTTCTATAATAGTGTACTTCAGCAATTTTTTATCTACCTTTTTGTATTTGTCTCAAATTAGCCTTACACCCTTACCAGACTAGCAAGCCATGAGTGGTTTTTCCAATATTCACAACAAAAATTTGCACCCCCTTCCCCCCGCCCTCAGAATCCCTTTTTAAAAATTTTCACGTCTCTCCGTTGTCCAGCGGGATATTAACCGCTAGCCCCTGGTAGGGTTTATGGCCGCCTTTTCTAGATGACCTCGACCTCGAAAGATCCGAGATGCTCAACCTACCCGTGGTGGATCTGTGGAGTCGACTATCAAGATCAAGAAGACTCATCAAACGAGCGTCAACAACTCCACGTGGAGTTTTTTCTGTATGGGGGCATAAATGGCTGGCTGCTACACTCCTTCGTACTCTGCTGTTACGAGCTGGCATTGAGAAGAACCCTGGACCGAGCAGGAAGACACCGAGATACCCATGCTGTCACTGTGGATTATCGCCACAGGATGCGAGCATCCAGTGCGATGGCTGCCTAGACTGGGTACACCTCAAGTGTTCGGGGTTAACTAGCTACAATGATTACACTGATGCATATTGTTGTATATCTTGAACTAACTCGCCTTCTAGGGTCCCTCTTCACAATCTAAACATTTTTCAACTGAATATCAACGGCTTGCGTGCCAAACTTATGGAGCTTACATTTTACATTGAACGCTCACAACCTGATGTTATCCTCCTACAGGAGACTAAACTTGGCGTGTTCTCCCCTTACCAGCCCCGCCTTCCCGGATATACATCATACCATATTTCTCGAATATCACATGGCGGTGGCGACTCGACTTTTGTAAAATCCTCTATTCCATCTCATCTCATTGTACTCCCTAATGATAATGTTGTTGAATGTAAAGGAGTTCATATTGTACTACAAAGTTGTCTCCTAGATATTATTAATGTATACATTCCCCATCCACTTCTTGTCCCAACTCATATGATCCCACTCCATACCTACATGATGTATATTCAGTCCTCTCATCTTCGTCTGTTGTCATGGCTGGGGACTTTAATGCTCACTCCTCATCCTGGTTCTCCTCTCTAGATCCCGATGACAGAGGAGAACTACTTGAGCTTTTTGCAGATGATTGTGACCTAATTCCTATAAACGAAGATTCCCCTACTCGTCTCCCGTTGTCGGGCAGATCCTCTTCACCGGATGTCACGTTTGTTTCCACCTTTCTTGTTATGTCTTGCAGCTGGTCTACATCTGTGGCCATGGGCAATGACCATGTACCTGTATGCACGTCGTTGGATCTGTCTCTTAATAGTCATCTCGCACCTTTTCAAGGCTCTCGTAGCAAATCTTACACTAACTATCGTAAGGCTAACTGGGTCCTGTTTAAAGTTAAAAAGGTGCTACTTAGCCGAGTAGCCAACTATCCGCTAGCTGGCTCCGTACATGACAAAGAGAAGTTCGTCGTCGACACCATATGCGATGCCTCCAGAGTAGCCATCCCCACCGGTCGCGTTAGAACGTTTCACCCTAACGTACAAAAGGAAGCCCTGGAGCTAATTACAGAACGGGATGACAGACGCAGAATCGATCCTTCTGACCCGTACATTATACAGCTATCCGAGGAGATCTCCAAACTGCTGAATGACTTTGAGCAGAAACGCTGGAAGGATTTCACCGAGCCCATCAACTTCAAGACCGATGGAAAACAAGCATGGAGTCTTCTTGAGCGGCTATCAGGGAAAAGATGGCACCTGCACGAAATATGCTTCAGTTCTCATCAGGCAAATTTGAATGCGGCTACAAAGCTGCCTGTCAGCTGGAAAACTCTACGCTTCTGCTTCTTCACGCCGCGATAAAGAGCACCGGTGCACCTTACGTGCGATCAGAAAACTCAGTCGCCATGACGTACCGGCTATAACTGCCTCTACTGTCTCTGCCATCATCAAATCGATGAAGAGTTCGAGGGCAGAAGGACCAGACGGCATCGCAGCCATTCATCTGAAGCACTTGCCGGAACAGTACGAAGAGGTACTCAGTGATCTTATTTTTTCGTCATTTAGCAGTGGTATTATTCTCGCCAATTGGAAACAAGCTGTTCGCTTCGCTTATCGCTTATCGGGCGAGTGTGTTACCACTACACTACCGACACCCCAAACAAGCTGTCGTTCTTCCCACTCCAAAGCCTGGCAAAGCAGAGGATAAAGCAACGTCACATCGTCCCATATCCCTTCTATCCCCCATCACTAAGTTGGCGGAAAAAATCATAAACCCGCATCTCCAAGGCGCACTCAACTATCACCGCACTAACGTCAATCACTGAACACATCATAGCTGGTTTCAATAGGAAAGCTCCCGCCGGCAGAAGTCTGGTCGTAGCAGTTGATCTGACTGCCGCTTTCGACAACGTCAGCACTCCACTGCTTTCAAAATCGAGTCTGGAAATGGTATGCCTGACTGGTGCAAAAAAAGGACCGATAATTTTATCAAAATCGCTTCATACGTGTGAAGTTCGACGAACACCTATCAAAGTCGGTCCCCCTGAAGGCAGGCGTCCCTCAGGGTGGAGTACTATCACCAAGCCTATTCTCCTTATATCTGTCAGATATTGCGAAGCCGCCGCCAAACATCCACTTAGGTCTGTATGCTGATGACATCACAATTGTGTGTACTGACCCTGTTGTCGACCGTGCCACTGCGGAGCTGAACAAATACCTCTCTAGCTTGGCCAACTTTCTCGAATCGAAGCAGCTAAAGGTCTCTCCTTCCAAGTCCAGCGTTACTTTGTACACTATTGCAACGGCTGAGCCGACTACATTCCAGTGTTCTCTGGGAGGTTAATCAACTGTCCCTATCTAAGCACCCTCGTCTACTCGGCGTCTTTTTGAATCCTTCACAGCGCTTTCATGAGAACACGCGCATCCGAGCAGCAACAGCTACCACGCGAAATAACATCCTCCGTGCTCTGGCGGGCAGCACCTGGGGTAGCACAAAGGAAGTTTTACGCACAACGTTTAAGGCCATGATACAGCCAACACTGGAATATGAAGCTCCGATATGGACCAGACATCTGTCGGAGACGTCCTGGAACAAGCTTCAACGTGCAGAGAACTCTGCACTACGTGTCATCACTGGCTGCCCAAGGTCAACACCCATATCCCATCTTCATCAAGAATGTGCAATACTTCCCGTCAAACAACACTGCCAGCTGCAGTTTCAACAGTTCCACATGGGCATAGACAAGAATACCGCACATCCCAATCACCCACTTCTGTCATCTGATCCACACCACCGTAATATTCGCACACCGCTCCATGCTGCTATTTCTACGTTGCATCGTCAATGATGGACCACCTCTGAGCTCGCAAGGAAGAGGCTGCAGCAAATCGAGCACACCAGATTCGTGTCTGAGTACCTCTCCAGTGCTCGTCCCAACCCGATCCTTGGTGTTGTGCCTCCTACGGTTGATGAAAGTGAGGAAGATCCGCCCAGGCGCTCCCGCGTAACTGCCCAAGCGGGTCTACGATGCGGTCACTCTTCGTACCTCAAAGTCTACGTACACAGGATCGACGAGTCGGTCCCATATAAGTGTCCTGACTGTCACAATATTGGGCATGATTTATTGCATTTGTTTTCATGCTCTGCCAGATCTACTTCTCTGTCTGCTAGTGATATGTGGAACAAGCCGTGCGATGTTGCCGCCTTTCTACGCCTATAAGAAAAACTCCACTGTGGCTGATAAGAAGAAGAAGACCTCGAACGAACTGGGTGTGCTCCTCACGCAGGAGACGGGAACGGAGCTGCAACGGCCGCCGAATTATCTCTGAAGGCCAACCTCGACGCACCGACCAGAATGAGTGCTCGGCGCACGATGACTTTGACGCGTAACCCACGCGGCCTCAAAATACTCCAAAATTTCCTTTCGTTGCCGATGGTGACCAACTCGCGCTACTCCACGCTGTAGGCAACGGCCTAAAGGCAGTGTTCACGATAAAAATCACAATCGAGTTCCACTTAAAATGGGATTGTTTGGGCGTGAGTTAGCCTATAGCGGAGAAACATCGTCGAGAAACGATCAGAATAAACTAAAGAAACGGTTTCTAACATACGTACAGGTTCAGGGTGCGGACGAGTTCCCGCGCCCTGCTGGTTTGCGCAAGCGCGCTCTAATGGCGAAATGCGCGCATATCGATCAGGCTGGACGTTACAATTCGCCAACGAAGACGTCAGCGGCGCCATAAGCTCGTCAGAAGGGGGGGGGGCGGGGCGGGCATAGCAAGCGTACGGGGTCTCTACTCTATAATCGTCTTTCTGTATTTCTAGCCCGTTTTCACTGCTTTCTTCGACCCTATTCCCTCCAGCATCTGACAGCATAGTGTTTCGCATAGAGAATTCAAAAGCGAGATTTATCGTGAACACTGTCTTTAACTCTAGAAGCACTCTAGGAGACCGCCTAGAGGGCTTCTAGAGTTAATGACAGTGTTCACGATAATTCTACATACCACAGTCCACCTTTGGAACCTTTTTTTAAAAATTGCATGGGAATATGAGAAAGAATTTCTATAGGAATCTGGATGACGACATATCAGGAAAAGATGGCTGTGAGAACGAAAGTTACGATCCGGCTTAATGAATACATTTAGCGAACCAGAATAACAAGAACGATGATACCTGATCGACTTTCAAAATTGTGGAGGCAGCGTCAGTTGCCAACTTTATAGCAAGTTTCTTTCCAGAATAGAGATCAAAAATCGAGTTTTCCGTTGCATCCATTATCTCTTAAAAATCAGATGTAACTAATAACAAGTATCGGAGCTAATCAGATTTAGAACAATACCGTGCTTCCAGATATCGATACCAGTATTTTGTTGACCACCTTCGTGGGCAGCATTCAGCTTCGTAAGAATATCCGTAGCCTTAAAATATAGATGACTTGTTGGTTAGTTGACACTATACTATCTTATTTGGAGCAAAGAAACGTATTGGTTTTGCACCCGGTATTTACGGTCGCGAATATCAGTCGAACAACTACAGAACTTGAACAGCTTACGTTCATTCCAGCATTTTCTGCCAGGCTTTTCGGTAACGTTTCCAGAGCGTACGCGAACTTCTTGATGGCATACTGTTCAAGTCCAGGGCACTTCTCTCCGAACGATTCTATTTGACGAGCCAATTCTATCTCTACAGCACCAGCGCCAGCAAGAAGCTGAATATATCCCCATGAATACATATCGCAAGTTGGGAACAAAGAAGATAAATACAACACGCTTAGTTTATTAGACGCTGAAGTGAAAGCTTTATAGCACCCACTCTGCCGTCTTTAGTCATAGCCTTGTATGTATTCACAGCATCGTCCACTGCTCGTTCAACATCGTCTATCCTAGATTGACTTGATCCACGAATGACTATCGTCGCCACATTTCCTCTCTCGCCCTAGGCACAGCACTGACTTTTCTCAACGATCACTCAATGCGGAGTTATGAAACTCACCTTGTTGTCAAATACTACCACGTTCTCATCGCCGATTTCTTTCACTTCAACTGAATCACACGTGCCCAGCAAATTTACGGCTGGAGCGCACTGCAATCATTGAAACTAGCGACAGAAGTTCGCCAGATTGTGATTAAAAAAACCAACGATTCTCGCTTGAGCCTGCGCTCCCACTGTACGACATAGACGCCTTAGATCGAACTTCGAAGTCAACCTAGAAGTGGGAATATACTCCAGATTGTTTGCGGTGCGAGAGGCTGGGGAGGCCGCGTGAGGGCCAGAAATGGAAGAAGTCTGTGCCCTGACATGACCGAACCAAGCCTAACCTAACCGCATGCACAAGATTAGAGGGAAAAGGGTTAACGGCCGTTCGCAATTTGATATGCAACGAAGGAGCGACAATTTAAGAACATAAATCAGACCCTCAAGTCTGACTCGAGTCATTCTGATCAATACCTAATGAAAGTTAGGAAGAACATTCAAAACAAAATCTAAGGTAAGTAAAGCCAACAAAACATTTAAAAACATTCTTATACAAACTAACCTCACTGCCATGACTTTGTACTTGTTGAGGAAATGCAAGTAGAGATCACCGAATTTTCCAGCCGCGACCACAACCTAATTAATGAAAGCATATAAGCTGACAAAAGGTGCAAGACAGAATAAACGAGTGACACAGGAACATTCGAGCCCAATACAGGACATTAAAGGCAGCAGAAATGCTCGAAAAATTGTTGAAGTAACTACGCTACTGGGGTCTCGTAGCCCCTAGTAGAACGCTCAAGCCGCTGGAAGCGTCAAAAAAACTAGTCAAAATTTGCTAAATTTGAGCAATGCAAGTCGGAAAGTTTCGCCAACTCCGCCCATGAGCTACGAAAACTCCGCCCCCTATACAAACTCGTCCAGATTAATTGTTTGGATACGGTCACTTTGGCTGGTTTTCTATGCTTACAACGAGGTGAGCTTTCTACTACAGACTGTAAGTGTCTACCGTCTTCGCTATCTCAACCGTTCTGTCGCTAATATTCGCAGTTTTAACCGCGCGCGGTGTAACTCGTGCACTTTCATCCCATAACAAAGACAACCGTTAATCCTCTATTTGTATTCCGTTTTTTAGTTGGCTTTTAGTTACTTTCCCATACTATCACCTCCCAACCTTCGATTCATGTCACAAAATTGACACGATTTCTGAGCGTGTCTGCTGCCTTTAGATTGAAAAAAAAGTTTTTTTTTCGTGAGCGCCAACGGTTTCCCTTTTATTCGCTCAAAGGTTTCTTTTACTCAGAATTTGAGGAATGTTTTGAACAAGGAGAAACATCTAATTGGGGACAGTTACAGAAAATCTGAAGCAGCTGTCTCGCATGTACGCTCTGACTTCTTTGCTTCAAGAAACACTTACTCTTTTATGTAGAACGCCCACCTACATACCTACATCTACCCTTAAATGAAGGCTGGATTAGTTTACTGTCCTTAGCGGAATAAAATTTGCGTCCGCAGTTGCAGACAATCGCCGCTGCAGCACGCAGCACTAAATTAATCGCGCCGGTACCTCGTGCCAGCACGACAATGTGTGGCCCGAACATAATCATCATGGAGGTGATTGCAGCAATAGCGGCCGCCCGCAAATACAGACCGGAATTTCCTTAAGATAAGGACAGCACATATAAGGGCAAGAGCACCTCCACCAACTATTCCACGATCGAGTTCAAGAATGGAGTTTTCAAATCGGGAAAGGAGGCTGCAACTGCTCTCGGGAAGAATTTTTTCATAACTCAGGCTAAGAGAGGGAAACAGAACCAAGTGACTGTAAGAGAGCTCTGTGAGTTACCACTCATGATTGAAGCAGAAGCTGTGACGCCCGCGCAGATTGAAAAGATGGTTAAAGAGATGCGCAACTCGGAAGCTGTAGGGCCGGATGGCATTAGTCCAGCGGTCTTGAAGAAACTGCCTAGTGAGACTATGCCAATCCTGGCTGACGTCATCAACACATCTTTCGCACGTGTATCATACCCCAAGACTAGAAAATGACAAGCGTCGTTCCGTTGCCCAAGCCAGGTAAATCGTCATCCACGGCTAAGGGATACAGGCCAATAAGTCTTTATCACCAATCGCAAAGGCCGCTGAGAAACTGGTCGTCAAGGAGCTGGCCGAGCATAATAACAATCAGCAGCACCAGCATGGATTCCGCAAATTACACTCTACCACCACGGCGCTGCTGGAGATAGTGAGCTGTTTTGGATGGCTTCAACGCCGGAAAGCCTCAACGCACTGTTGGAGTAGCCCTGGATCTCACGAAGGCGTTTGACACTGTCAACTTGGGCATACTGTCTGAGAAGCTATTGAGGTCAACCATCCCGCCTTGGCAGAACCGATGGATAACCGCACTCATCAAAGGGCGCCGAGCAAAAGTGCTGGGGATATGTCTCTAATAGCATCCCGATCGCTGCCGCAGGGTCAAACGGGGTTACGGAATTTCGCAACGGGGGGTTGCAAAAATTTGGGTCCGAAAAAGAATGTTATGGGGATCGCAAAAACGTCGGTTCAGAAATGAGAAATTCGTGGATATCCCATAAATTCTCGATTACTTTTGGTCCCCAAGGGAAGGATCGTAGCATTCGGTTTTAGAAGCTTGGGCTGGACTGCTGAACAAATTTTCGGCGTCTGACACTTTTAGTAATCAACTATAAACTGCCCGGCCTCGGGAAGGAGGGATCGCGAAAATTTTGGATTTTGAAAAAAAATCTGGCGGGGGGCCGCTCCGATTTCGAAAAATTACGCAATGCTCCGTTTCACCCTGCGCTGCAGGTGTCCCTCAAGGAGTCATATCGCCTGCTCTGTTCAGTCTTTACCTGGAAGATTTGTCCGTCCCCCCAAGTGACATCAGGGTCGTTGCGCATGCGGATGACATCACCATCTTGTGCCGAGACAGAGACATTAATATAGCTGCACACAAGATCAATAGCTACCTCATCGTTCTGAAGAGCTTTCTCGATGATATGATGCTCACGGTCTCTGCCGCTGAATCATCTGTATCAGTTTTCTAAACGGACCTTAAGGAACACTGCGCTCACCCCGTTGTGAATTGGGAAGTCTGCCTGCCGCACGTTTCCCTGAGCTGCTCGGCCAAGTATTGGATCCTTCGTTGAGGTTCCACGGGAATACTGAGCAGAAACCGTACTGAGTAGTGAAAACTGTAGGGAATACTGAGCAGAAACGCTAAACAATTGGACAGCTCTTATCGATCAAGGAAAAAATGTGGACGTTGTCTATTTTGACTTCACCAAGGCTTTCGAAAAGGTTTCCCATGATTAATTGTTGCGAAAGCTTTCAATTGTGGGTATTCATCCGCGGATTGTCTAATGGATTTCGTCATTTTTGACTGATAGGACGTTTTCTGTCCGCGTTAACTCGTCCTTTTCGAGTTCGCTACCCGTTCATAGCGGAGTCCCACAAGGAGGAGTACTTTCTCCCATCCTTTTCAACATCTACACGTATGAAATCGCGAATTTGATCAGTTTTTTTTTTCGGCACTGGGTTCAGTGCTTTTGCTGATGACATCAAGATTTATCATGATGTTACCTCCGTTGGGGGCTGCGAATCTTTACAACAATCAAATAATGCTATCAACATATGGTCTCATGATTGGGATCTGCCCGTCTAAGGAAGAAACCAAAATTCTCCACCTCGGTGCGAGCAACCATAACTTCAATTATGACATCGAAGGGACTCCCATTGAGGCTACAGATCAGATCTTGGGTTTGTCATCACCAGGAGTCTTAGCTTTGATGTGCATTGTGAGGTTACATCGAAGAAAGCTTCTTGTGCAGTGATCAAGATATTCAGAGCTTTGGCAACACGTAATCCATCTATGCTTATAAAAGCCTACACCACCTACGTGAGGCCAATTCTTGAATATGGCACGCCCGAGTTTAATCCCTACAAAGTGAAGGACATCAACTGTTTGGAGAAAGTCCAAAGCAACTTCACAAGGAAATTGTTTATTAGGATGCATGGTTTCGTTTATGGCCGCATACCCGATTCCGTGCAGAGAAATGAGCTATTTCATTTGAAACCGTTATCTCTCAGAAGAGTAGAGAATGACTTACTTCTTCTCCACAAGATCCTCTTTGGCGTGGATTTCGGTCTAAAACCTGAGGACCTTGTGACAACGAGAGAGTCACCCACCAGGGAAGGCCCCATCAAGCTCCGCCGTTACACATCAAATCTCAACTGCAGGCGTCACTTTTTCATTAACAGAACTATACCCATTTTTGAGAACCTTGGTAGAAACCATTCCATTCCTTCCAATTACACGTCATTCAAAAACTTTATTCGAGTAAAAATTAAGCTGGGTGATCGTACAAGTAGCGCTTCCTGACTGGCTAGACAAGTTTTGATTCTTTCCGTTAGGTTAATTAGCGTGTTGTTTTTCTTGTTTCCATGGTTCAACTTCCTAAGGTTTATTCGTATTTTGTGGTCATTTTGACTACATAGGCTTGCCTATGTAATAAATAATACTAATAATAATAATAATAATAATAATAACAAAACAGGCTACAGTGACAGCAAAGCTCAACTTCCTACGAGCTCTGGGAGGAACGTCGTGGGGAAGTAGCAAGGGGACAAATTTGACCACCCACAAGGCAATATTGCAGCCGGCGTTGGAGTACGCTGCACCGGTATGGCAGCACATGATGTCGGATTCATCGTGGACAGGGATGCGGCGAGTTCAGAATGCTGCTCTTCGGATTGCCACAGGGTGTGCTAAGAGCACTCCAGTTGAGCATCTTCATGCTGAAGCCCGAATTCTGCCAGTTAAGGAGCACTGCCAACTCCAAGCGCGGCAACTGGTTTCTAACATTGTCAAGCAGCCTGACCACATATTAAGAAGGATCGTGAATCCGTGGGAGAGAGACATATTAGAAGGCCTTTTGCAGATGCTCCCGAGAAAGTCAATATACAAAGATGGAAGGACTCCCAACTGGATCGTCTGCGCCTTTTACGTGCGGAGCAAACCAAGTTCGTCAGGGATCACTTGAGTAGGATGACCGTCAATCCCATATTGGGGGTCGTACCACCTGTAGTCAGCAACACCGAGATGGAACTCGGTAGGCGGGTTAGAAATACCCTTGCCTCGTTACGCTGCGGTCATTCCTCTATGCTGATGTCATACTTGCATAAGATCGATCACAGTAACCTGACGAGCACCCGGACTGAGGTAGCCGTGGCCACACAACTGAGCACCTATTTGATTGCCCAAAGAGGCCAACCACTCTGACAACAATGGATTTGTGGACGAATCCGGTTTCAGTCGCCCGTTTCTTGAACCTTTGACAAAACCTTCCTGCGGCTGCAAAGAAGAAGAAGATCAACTGTGAGAGGCATTAGCCGCTTCAACCCGTGTCGCTAAGCGACTAGTGATCTTTCAATAATATCCTTATCCGTCTTACTGTATGAAGACTGTTTCTGTTTCGAATAGGAGGTTTCTCATGTGACTAATGGAATGGCACTTTCGCCGCGGCTTTCTCCTCCTATCAGCGTGGTCAATCGTTTATCGGAGCAAAACAAAGAGGCCAAGAATGCGTGTATCGCTGAGAACGGAGGCATCTGGTATAAGAAGCGCGCGGTGGAGGCAAAAGTGCTGTTTCATCGTCTCCGAGCAGCGGACGGGAAATTCGAAAGAATTTCGAATCCGCTGCTCCTTTCTTCCTTTCTGTAGAAGAAACTCGCAAGAGTTTCTGTTTTCTTTTTTTTTTCTCTTCTTGAAGAAACTCGAAAGAGTTTCTGTTTCTGTTTAATAGAAGGAACTCAAAAGAGTTCCTGAATTCACTTTGACAGGATGAATTTGCAAGAATTCTGAATGCATATCTCTATATGTATGATTTTTGTTGTTGTATTATTTGTTGTTGATTATATATATATAAATGGTTTAATTACCCAAGTTTGAGGCTACTCGTGGAGTCGTCCATCGTTGCGAGAAGAGCCTGTCGAGACAAGAAGTCCCGCGTGGCGAATTGGCGAGTACACTCAGAATTCAAGAGGACAGGCCTTTTTTCTACATGGTGCATCGCATTGGAGACGAATTCAGGTGTGATTTTCAGTGATTTTTTTTTCTGGATTAAGCTTCTATTGCTTTGCATGCGAGCTTGCTTTTTTTGGGCAAACTTCTGGACGTTTTTAATCTAAGAAG
This sequence comes from Aplectana chamaeleonis, assembly GCA_029168955.1. Lineage (NCBI taxonomy): Eukaryota > Metazoa > Nematoda > Chromadorea > Rhabditida > Cosmocercidae > Aplectana > Aplectana chamaeleonis. The sequence goes on from JAPDOI010000440.1 coordinate 388,785, forward strand.
TTTACCTAGTGTTTTTTTTTCAAGTTCGGATAGAGCTTGAGTTGTCCGTCGCTTCCAGCATCTGCATTTCACTGCTTACGCTGGCACAAAAGCTTGAGTCATCGGGTTGAAGTGGTCAACACAATGGCGTCTACGCAGCTCACAACGCAAAAACGCCTGCTGACAACATATGGGAACAAAATGGAGTTCATAATTTCGAGATTCAAGGGTGAAGCTCTCGAGAACCTCCAAGTCGTTGCGTCATCTACTAAAGACGAAATTCTCGACGACATGAGACGACTTGAGGAAGCTTTGGGAGCGATCGGTATAGTCACCTCGAAACTCGAACAGGCACTCCGAGAATTCACTACTGTTCTCGATTCTGACGAGAAACTACGAGCAGATGATTGGGAGGTATACGCGGGGAAAGCCGAGGACTCACTGTCAGCCTCATTGGACTATACAGTACTCCTGCATGCGCGCCTCCGCTCCCTCAAGTCCTCTGAGCCGTTACAGGTACAGCAAACGTTCGACACATGCATCGCAACCGACTTACGTTCAAAGAAGCTCGAGCTCCCAACCCTACCCATTCCGAAATTCAAAGGGAACATTTGGGAGTGGAATAATTTCTGGACACTTTTTGATGAGAATGTGCACTCTCAGGAGTTACCGCAACTATTTAAGTTCAATTACTTGTTGAGTGCACTGCAGGGGGAAGCCCTTGATTCCGTTAAAAAGTTCCATGTTACAGCGAAAAATTATCTGAAAGCCATCAATTTCCTCAAAGCTCGTTATTATAACTCTGAAGAGCTCATTCATCGTCTAATCGATCGTCTGGACAAATGCTCTCTGAGAAATCGTTCAACGAAAGAGTAACGCTGTCTTTTTGAGCAAATTCAGGTTATCATCCAGCAATTGCAACAAAAAGGAGAGCATGTGGATAGTCAATGGACAATAAAGAAGGTGCTATCAAAGTTTCCTGAACACACGCAGAGGAAAGTTTTGGGAAAGAAGCAGAATACTCCTATACAGCTCGCGCCTTCCTTAACTATGGAAACTTTGTTTCGCTTTCTGGAAGAGGTTATTTCAGGCGAAGAAATGATGAATCTTTACATTGACAGATCCAGTGAATCCAAACCTTCCACTAATAACGGAATAGAAAAGAAAAAGCAAGGAATTCGGACAGCAGCGCCAATCAGGATGTGTATGTATTGTGGTGAAAATCACAAAGCACACCTTTGCTCGAAATACAAAACCGCACAGGATAGATCCAAGTATCTTCGAGAAAATAAGTTGTGTCTACTTTGTGCCTCCGATCAGCACCAGACAAGGGAATGCAAACTGCGCCCGTGTTTTCACTGCCAGGGAGCTCACCACACGTCATGCTGTTACAATGGTACCAAACCAGCTGGCACCCGTCCAACAACAGCTGTTCCGAAAGCAGCACCCCGAATTGGAAATTCAAAAGACCAGAAACAAGCCAATCGAGGGTCCAAAGTCAACCAAATCATCAATGTGGAAAACGGCGAAGAGTCTCCTATCCTCGTCGAGGTGCACTCAGCGCAGGAAACATTGCCTTGTTCAGTGACGTTTCTTCCAACAGGAGAAGTAACGGTGATGGATCCGAGAACGAATTCACTGATGAGAGCAGAGGCTTTACTTGACACAGGCGCAGAACTTTCTTTCATTGAAACGGAATTGGCTAGTGACCTTCTTCTTTCTGCTATAGCAGAGAAGACACTCAACATTGTGTCTTTTGGGTCTGAGGCGACCAGAAAGACGAGGTGCAAACAAGTGCAACTGTCAATATGGGACGCTTTTGGGAATCCACATCTATTGAATCTCATGACGCACGACGTCCTCCCCAAGGTTAGCGCAGCACCTCCACTGTCCAACAAGGACAAACAGTTTCTCAGAGATTCCAAAATTTCGGTCACCTTGCCTCAAGAAAAATCAGGAGTAATTAGACCCCGGATACTTCTAGGCTGTGATCAACTATGGTCGCTTATGAAGAATCAGACGCCACCCGTTCGCTTATCGTCGGGTCTCCATGTGCTACCCACTTACTTAGGCAGCCTCATTACAGGAACACTATCCTCTTCAAGTATGACACCAGTGCGAATGGCAGAAGAAGATGGTGAAGAATTGGAGTGGGATCAATATTGGTCATTTGATAGTACCTTTAGCCAGATACATGTGTTGCGACAAGCTGATACCACACTGGACGGTGATATTGAAGAGCCGGATCAGTTTCAGGCACATGACAATACCACCAGCCAGTTAAGTGGGGAGCGAAAACCAGATCCTACTCCAGAAGACGAAAAAGAGAAGTGGGATAAGTACTGGGCCTTGGAATCTGCGGGAACTTTCGGGTTCCAGTTACCAGAGAAGCATGAACGAGAACTCAGGGATAAGCGAGTTTGGGATTCTTTCAAAGAGACTATTCAACGCCGGAACGATGGCTACTATGTGCGTCTCCCATGGAAAGAAAACAGCTCGGAGCTGCCAGATAATAAAGCTATCGCTCTTCGGCGTCTCACAAGTACGTGGAATACGTTGCAGAAAGATGTCGACTTGTTCGATCAGTACAATGCAGTGTTTGAAGAACAGCTGAATATGAACATCGTCGAAGAAGTAGAGGAAACCGAAAGAGCAGGATCTCTCCTTAACTACATTCCTCACCAGGCAGTTCTAACCCCGCACAAAACTACTACGAAGTTGCGCATTGTTTTCGATGCTTCAGCTCATTACAAGAACTCTCCGTTGTTGAACGATGTCCTTCATCGAGGACCGGTGATATTGCCTTCCCTGTTTGGAATACTGCTAAGATTTCGCATTGGTCGTATAGGAATCATCTCCGACGTGGAGAAGGCATTTCTACAGGTCAGGTTGCAGGACCAGGACCGCGACGCGATGTTTGTGGCTCCGCAATCACAGAGCTCCACCAACCAGAGAGAATACGAAAACCTTACGCTTTACCAGAATGGCGTTTGATTTAATTTCTTCCCCATTCCTTCTTGCTGCAACTACACATTTCCATCTTGATACGTATACCAACGACACGTCATTAGTGGAGGAGATTAAGGACAACATTTATGTCAATAACCTTTCGCTGACCACAGAAAATAGTGACGGCTCCTTTCAGATGTATAGGAGAACAAAGGAAATGTTCAGTGACTTGGGGATGAATCTGAGAGTTTGTATCTAATGATCAAGATCTGCTGAACGGCATAGCGGACAAAGACAGGTCTAGCGAAATTGCTCCGAAAGTGTTGGGAATCAAATGGAACACTCAAGAAGATTGTTGGGAACTGTCGTGCAAAATCCAGACCCAGTCCCTGACCACAAAAAGACGGGTTGCAAGCGCTATGGCAACCATCTACGATCCATTAGGATGGATGGTCCCACTAACTCATCCTATTAAAACGTTCGTGAGAACGCTTTGGCAGGCGAAGTATGGATGGGATACAAGCCTTGAGTCCGATTTGAAACAGAGATGGATCTCCATCACCCAGAATATAGACGGATTTCGGAAAAACCTTCCAAGGGCGATTGCCTCGATAATGAGTAAACAGATTTTGGTCACATTTGCTGACGCTAGTGGAGAAGCCATGGCAGCTTGCTCCTACCTGGTATCAGAACGGGGCAGTAACTTGCTCATGGCACGCTCGAAGCTCCCGTCTCTCAAAGGTGCAGTGACAATACCGAAACTGGAACTCAACGCGTGTACCCTGGCGATTCGATTAGCCCGCGCAGTTTTCGAGGAACTACAACGCCGAGTTGTGATTCGAAAAGCGTATGTCTTCTCAGACTCCGAAATTGTTCTGAACTGGGTGAGGTCAAAACCTGGACGCGATGTAGGTCAAATGGTCTTGAACAGACTGGCCGAGATAAGAAAGGTGGTTGACAGTTTCCGCGCAGTCGACTGCGAGGTAATTCTTGGATATGTACGATCGGAACAGAATCCGGCTGACTGTGCAACGAGAGGTCTCGACAAGCGCGCGCTAGAGAACCACATGTGGTGGACGGGCCCCTCTTTTTTGAAAACGCCATCAAACTGTTGGCCACAATCGTCGAATTTTTTCAAAATTCAAAAGGATCAAGAGGAAAACGACAGCAAAGCCGAGCCATTCCTCGAGTCTGGAGAAAAGCTCCTAAGTGTTGCGACAGCAGTGAAGGATAGTGATCATCAAGAGTTCGTCCAATCGGAACAAGCTCAGACTTTGACGCAGGCTAAGCGAATCATTGCATGGGTCCTCCGATTCATTCTGGCGGTTCGCCACAGAATTCGTGGTAGGAGCTCCACCCTCCAAACAGCTGATCACCTTCTTCAGCGAGTTGATCTCACGAGAAAAGTGGTGTCAGGAGCAGAATTGAAATCTGCACGAACGGCATTAATACGGTACCATCAACGAACTCGGATCACTTCTACAGTTCTTTCGAGACTGAAACATTTGAATGTTCGAAAAGACTCAGAAGAAATTCTACGATGCTATGGACGAATGGGTAAAGCCAGTTTGTCGTCGACAGCGAGAGCACCAATCTTGGTACTGCAAAAGACATTGCTGGCCAAGCTCATCATCTCGGACTACCATGCTAAAGGACATCCAGGAGTTAATCATACGATGTCATTGATACGACAAGAATTCTGGATTCCTCAGCTCCGATCACAAGTGTTGCAAATCATTCGAAAATGCATACCTTGTCAAAAATTCAATAACCTACCGTACAAATATCCTACGCAAAGTGATCTACCTTCGGAAAGGGTTGTACGTACACATCCATTCGAGAAAGTTGTACTGGATTATTTCGGTCCTCTTTCCATCACATCAGAAGCAGGATCGCGACAAAAGTGCTACGGCTGCATTATTACTTGTATGGTTACGCGGCTGTTGCATTTGGATATCGTATCCGATTTGTCCACGATAGCATTTCTTCATCTTTTACGGCGGTTTTTCGCCAGAAGAGGAGTCCCTAGCATGATAGTGTGTGATAATGCTCCGACATTCGTGCTAGGCGAAGAAATTCTGAAGGACTGTGCTCAAGTTGCTCGAAATGATCCAGCCATCACGCGAGAACAGAGCGACAGAGAGATTGAATGGCGGCACATTACCCCTTATGCTCCTTGGCAAGGAGGTTTCTATGAGAGGCTTATTAAGTCCGTCAAGATGTGTCTCTACAAATCGCTTGGTAAAATGATTCTTTCGTATGAGAAACTTTCGACGCTAGTGATTGAGATTGAAGGATTGCTCAACACCCGTCCGCTTCTATACATGGACTCTTCCTTCGATACCGACCGCATATTGAGACCCATTGACTTCCTCCAGAAGGATATGGAGATTTCCTACCCCTTCGAAGCCACACAAGAAGACTCGACGGATCCCACATATGTGGCGCCCGATGAGCTTCTAACGTTACGCACAAAAATGCAAGCCTTGAATGCCTTGCATTCTTCTTGCAGCGCTACCGAGAAAATTTGGAAAAAGTGGCAAACTCAGTACCTCACCACTTTGAGAGAAATACATCAACTACACGTTGGAACGAAGAAGGGTGGCCTTTCTCAGCCCAAAGAAGGAGCGATTGTACTGATCTCTGACGAAATACAACCCCGCCATGCATGGAAAATGGGAAGAATCGAAGAACTCTCAGTCAATCCAGAAGGAACAACTAGAGAAGCTGTGATAATGTTGCCAACACGCAGACGTATAAGGCGCCCTGTGAATCTCCTGGTTCCTTTAGAACTAGAGGATGCAACGACAGTGAACGATACGGCGAAAGACAATCACTGCGACGAAACAGTTCAACAAGGGAAAACAGCTCCAACAACTCACCGTTACAACCTTCGGTCTCGACGCAACGGTGGAATGCCACCCGAATGCTCAACAAATCCATTCAGGTCAGTTGGTTCCCCACCGTTCTCGATGGGAATTTCGTCATTGATAACTCTGATTGCGGTAGCTTTTCTCACGTTTTCGTCCGGGGTTAGAGCAGAAAGTGTCTCACGCCACATACGATGTAAAAAAGGAGGAATCGAACTGATTACGTCATCCAGAACACCATATGAAATCTGTGCTGAAGATTTCTGTGTCAGCTTCGAAAACCCACAAGTGAACGAGACTGTGCAATTTCCTCCACAGGTGATTTTGCATGGATACACGGTACAATGGAAATTTCTCGAAAATGAGACTATGCGAGCGCTGGAAACCATGTGCCCTCCGGCACCTTTTTGCGAGAATATCGACTGTACAGTATGCTCAGCGGTGATATTCAATCCCGAGTGCTGGCCCATCGGAGCTATTCTGGCAACAGCGTTTGTGATCTATCTGCTTGTCACTGGTTGCTACGTCCTGCTGTATGTTCCACTCGTCATTGGACGACCAATACGATTTTTGGTAAGATGTGTTTGGCAGACAATCTGGAAGGCGATTCGAACATTGTCCCGAAGATCTCATTCTAATTACATCCCAAGACTGCGACCTCGAGATCTGGTAGAGCTGCTGGCAATCATCTTTATGACAATCGCCCTACTTCGCCTGATGCCACAGGCCGAAGCCTGTCAGCAAATCGACATCTTCTCGCATTCCTCTACCATATGTCTTCGAAAAGATGGTCAAGAGCTGTGCACGGTACGACTTTCCGAAATTCTGAAAATCAATCCCTTCAAAACCGAAGCAAGCTTCCGACTATCACGCAATGGTACCCTGTTACAAGAACTGCGAATTTCATGGAAATCGTTTCAACTCGATTGTGAAGCTGAGACTGAGTTTTTTACTCGAGACACTTCTTATCGAGTGATTGACAGTAAACGGTGTCCACATTCTGGTTCTTGTGTGGGGGAAAAGTGTGCGATGATTAACAGCTCAGCCTTGATCCCTGAACTTGAAGAAGGGAACGCGTACCCGGGTAGGACAGTATGCGTCGAGTCCTGTGGAGGACCAGGATGTGACTGTTTTTACCTGAGTTCTGGCTGCCTCTTTTACCGCGTTTACGTCGTACCCAAGTCCTCGGAAGTTTACGAAATCTTTCACTGCAACCGTTGGATGGAAGCAGCGAAAGTACAGGTAACGCACGTGAATACTGTCGACGGCAAGACATCCACTATGATGGCTCATTTGGTTCCAAATGTGCCAGTTGAATGGAAAACGTTCACGATCACCCTCAGTTCGATCACGGTACCTCCCCTTCCGATACTGCAAACTCCCTTCATTTCAGATAACCGGGCTACTGCAGTATGGAATGCGCGGTTAAGTCCAGCGTTGCGGTGTGACACCTTCGACGGAGCGATAAACATGACCTGCCCGGTGGTGGACCACCGCACCTGCTTTCCTGCAGAAACTAGAGCGAATTGCGATTGCCACAACATCGACATCACGAGCTGGTTCAACGATCTTCACAACCGTTTGCCAATTGTGTATCCCTTTGTCTTTCAAACGCTCTCTCAATGGGATTGTTCGGGCGACGGTTACGACTATGGCGACAGCAGAGATTATCGTTGGCGTGGAAGATGTTCTGAACACGGAAAACATCGTAAATGACAACTTGTGCACGATCAAATCCGATCTTCTTACAGGCTGCTACAATTGTGCGAAGGGAGCTCAAGCGCAGGTGGTTTGTACGGCGAACTATGTCACCCAAGCAGAGGTAGTGTGCGGACAATTCGCCTTCACTATTCCGTGTGATGGAGCTGGAGCTTCTTCCGTCCTTCACTTTAGCTATAACGTAGCCTAGAGTTCACCAAATGTGTTCAGTGTCATGCGGGAAAACATCCAGCCCATTCGAAAAAGGAGAAATTTTGAAATTCTCTCATACAGCGAAAATGATGATTGCTTATTGGATACAAGGAAAGGATAAGGAATATTCGGAATTTCAATTTCCGAGTGTTGGACACATTGCAAGCGTTTTCGTGGAATGGTACAAAACACTGCTGGTAACGGTAACTACACTCGTTGTGGTATTGTTGCTCACTTACATCTTCATAACCACGTGCGGATGGCGTATAATGCAGTGGTTTCTCCTGCATGTCCTGCGCTTGTTTTGTCTTCCATTTCGATTGTTTTTTCGCTTCACTTCATGGGTGTGCTCGCGAGATCGATCCCGCGAGCGCACCCATCACAACAAACTTCTTTGAGGCAGCACAGGTTGCCGCCTCTCTATTTGTGTACTTCGTTTCACTGTATCCCCGCATGTTCTATGCCGCAAGCGCAGTCACCACCTCAATCGTCGATCAAGCACAAGCACAACGAGCCCATATCGTACGACGACACGTCAACAACCTGCACGCTGTTAGATTAGTCATCGTTTTTTTGCATGCATGACGCTTGGCAAAGCGAGAACTGTGAAAACAATAAAACGATAACTTCATTCTGTTATTTCAGGATGAACACCCGTGACAACTTCAGCAGCCCGTATTATCTCAAAAGACTGGCCAACACCTCGAAGCTGGACGAAAACGGTGTCGAGAACGAGCTGCAGACAGTCTTTGACGAGATCAGGATGCAAGTTAAGGAGGCTGAGGACCTCCGCAAGCAATGGTTCCGTGTCATCTGCGACAACACGTTCCGGCAGTCGGGGGGAGGAGAACAAGTTCTTCTTTTATTTCGCTTCCTCACTTCGACGAATACGTATAAGGAAAGGCTCCAGCATTTGGGAACACGCTTCCTCCTAACCGATCAGATATACCATCTTCAGATAAAAGCCGATATCGCATCTTCACGTAGAAGGCAGGAATGGCTTGAAAAAGAAGATGGTACAGAAAAAGCGGTGAAAGTGGAGAACGTGCTGGAGGTCGAAGAGCAGACTGTTCGTCATCTCAATACCACGACAAGAGAGATCAACGAGCTCATGGAATACGCGGAGAGCTCCGTAAAAAGTTCCTCTAAAATCGTGGAAGTCTCCGAGGTGATGAGGGCTTTGTGTGCGAAGCTGGAAGCTGTGGTAGAGCCAAAATCAGAGCACGTGGATCACCTCAGTGCTCTGGTCAAGCGCATCGAAGTCCTGGAACAGGCGTAGTCAGGCCAAATACGGGGCGACACCAGGCAGGTCGACACCTCTAGTTCAGCAGCGGTAGTAGAAAAACCTGCTGAAAAAGATGACGAGTATATGGATAGACTGCTGAACGAGGTGAAGGAGAAGGATGAGGAAAGCGATGAAGAGGGCCTGATTGTTGTCGACGAGACGGTGAGCGACGAAGAGCCCTCAAAGAAGAAAGCTTGCCCCGAAAACCGTCGTCCGATTCCGGTGAAGCCTGTTTTCGATAAGAGTGTGCTGAGGATGCAAGTGAGCACCATCAGAGCCAAGGTCAGCATAATGGAAACGTGTCTCAAATGTTTCCCTTTTCGCCCGGTCGGGGAGTCTTCCCAGGGAGTCAGCGCTAAAGTGACCTGTCCGTTCTGTAGGATTGTGGCTGCCCATCTGCCTGACTCGTGCCCGAACGTTCAGACTGTGGAAGAGAGGAACGCAATCGTCAGAGAGCGTGGACTGTGCCGGTACTGCCTGAACTTTGGGCACGCTCATCCGTGCATCCAGCAGCACGTACAGTGCTTGTACTGCTCCCGTGTGAAAGCGACTGTTTTTGCTGATGCAGTTCCGAACGACCACGGCCACAACATTGCGCTCTGTCCGGTACCTGAAGCCAAACGCAGGATGGGGCGTCTTCTTCTTCTTCTTTGCAGCCACATTGAGGGTTTTGTCATAGGTTGAGGAACTGGGCGACCAGTAACGGATTTGTCCATAAGTCCATTACGGTCAGCGTGGTAGGTCTCTCCGGACAGTTGAGTAAATGTGCGGTATCGTGGCCGATGGTACCGCAGTCCGGGCACACATCAGATTTACTGCTGTCAATCCTGCTGACATAAGACATTAGCATTGTAGAATGACCACAGCGTAATGATGCGAGCGTGCACCTGGCCCTTCTTCCGAGTTGAGCCTCGGATGTGCAGACTTGGGGCGGCACTACCCCCAATATGGGATTAATGACCGCCTTTTCCAGATGACACCGTACAAATTGAGTATGCTCCTCGCGCAATAGACGGAGTCGTTCTTGCTGTGAGTCGTGCCATCTCTGCAGATTGACTTTGCTGGGAGCATCGGCGAATGGCTTTCTGATCTTTCTTTCTCTGACGGGGTTTAGCACTCTCCAAGAGGGGTGATTTGGTTGTTTGACAATGTTGATGAAAAATTGTTGGGCCTGGAGCTCACAGTGCTCCCTTACTGGTAATAAGCGGGTCTCAGCATGCAAGTGATCGACCGGGGAACTTCTTGCACACCCGGTGGCGATTCGAAGAGCCGCATTCTGTATGCGTTGCATCTTAGTCCAAGAGGATTCCGAAACTAGATGCTGCCAAACTGGGGCGCCGTATTCCAGTGCAGGCTGGAGAATAGCCTTATACGTTGTAATAATGGTTTCTTTGCTACTACCCCATGTTGTACCGCCCAGGGCTCTAAGCACGTTAAGCTTCGCTTTAACGATAGCCTGCTTCTGTTCCGTGTTCTTATGGAATTTGAGCGATGGATCGAGTACGAGTCCGAGAAGTTTTGGGAAGCGGGCGGCAGGCAAACGATCTCCATTCCATACGACATACGGATGTGCGCTGTGTTCAGATGGGTCCGTTGTGAGTACGGATACCGATGACTTTGACGCAGAAATCTTCAGCATTTTGCGGTCGAAGAAGCTTTTCAGTGCGGTCAAGTACCCGTTAATCTTAGCGGCGGCCACATTTATGTCCCGATCACGACACAAGACGGTCATATCATCAGCGTAAGCGACCACCTTGATATCTTGGGGTGGGGCGGGCATATCTTCGAGGTACAGACTGAAGAGAGCAGGCGACAATACACCGCCCTGTGGGACTCCAGCTGCAATCGGAATGCTGTTTGAGACATGATTCTGGAACATCACTCTAGCCCGTCTTCCCTTAGTGAATGCAGCTATCCAGCGCTTTTGCCATGGCGGGATTGATGACTCCAGTAAGTTGTTTGATAAGATACCAAGATTCACTGTGTCGAAAGCCTTAGTGAGATCCAAGGCAACTGCTACAGTTCTTTCCGGCATATACGCGTTGAAACCATCAGTTGCATAGCTCGTAATTTCTAACAAAGCTGTCGTGGTGGAATGCATTTTTCTGAATCCATGCTGAAACACCTGTCTCTCGTTGTGCTCGGCCAGGTCTTTGACGATCAGCTTTTCAGCTACTTAAGCAAAAGAAGACAACAAGCTAATGGCCGATATCCCTTGACTGAAGCTTGGGGCTTGCCAGGCTTGGGCAGCGGAACGACGTTTGCCATCTTCCAATTCTGCGGGATAGTACACGACATGAACGAGGAGTTTATCACATCAGTGAGGAGCGGTAGTAAGTCAGTGGGTATCTTATTCAAGACAGCAGGACATATCCCATCAGGACCAATAGCTCTAGAGTTCCGCATTTCCTTTATAATCTTCTCAATTTGCGTCGTAGTAAACGCTTCGGCCGTGCTCATAAGCGGGAGGCGGCACAGCTCTCTTACAGTCACTCTATTCTGCGGACCTCGTTTAGCACTGGTGATGAAAAAACTTTTCCCGAGCGCATAAGCGGCTTCCTTTCCTGATTTGAATACGCCGTTGTCGAATTCGATAGTGGAGACGGTGGCGGGTGAGCTTTACCCGAAAGCTTCCGTAAAACCTTCCAAGTAGCTGCACTGTCCGTCTTAAAGTCCATCTGTCCGGTGAACTTCTCCCACTCTTCTTTCTTGTGTCTGTCCAAATCCTTTTTGATCTCACTGTCAAGCTCAGCAACCACGGGGTCCAGATGATTAACCGCTCTCCTCGCATCTCTCGTTCTAATTTTGTCGAGGATTTCCCTGTTCACATTTGGATAGAACGTCTTGACGCGACCGATAGGGATAGCCGCATTCATGGCCTTGCGGATTGCGTCAGATAGATGGCACTCCTTCTGGTGCACGCTTCCATTCCACGGGTAATCTGCCGATAGGCGAAGCGCAACTTCACTGAACAGGCGCCAGTCTGCTCGGCCTAAATTAAGATAAGAACGTTGGCGAACACCAGAAAAGGGAGCGAGAGAATTGGATAGATCGATGTGGACAAAGACAGGAACGTGGTCACTTGGCAGAGTAGTCGAGGTAGACCATGAGCAGCAGCTAGAAAGGTTGGACGAGACAAGAGATATGTCTGGGCTAGAAGATCGGCCGCTGGCAGGGAGACGAGTGGGCTGATCATCGTTTAGAATGACCAGGTCGCACTCATCTGCCCATTCTTCGACGTCATTTCCTCCAACATCAGGACCGAGAGACGAGCAAAAGGTGTGAGCGTTGAAATCACCCGCGAAAACGACCGAGGATGAGAGGGAGCAGTCGCTCAGCTGCTTGAGAAGTGGGATAGGATTGTAAGATGAAGGGCATGAAGTTGTAGGTGGAATGTATATGTTGAAAAGAGAAAGGGGTGTTTTTAGGGAGATGGATTGGGAGGTACTCGAGAGTACCGTCCGTGGGGGTGCTGGGAATGAGGTGTGAGGGAAGTGAAGATAGAACGAAAGTAGAGACTCCACCGCCGAGAGATGACCTTGGAGCATGGTAAGAAGTATAGCCTGGGATATTGGGATGAGGATAGGTAGGGGATGGAGAGAGCTTGGTTTCTTGAACCATGATCACGTCTGGATGGTAAGTACGTGCAAAGAGAGAGAGTTCAGAAAGCTTGGCACGAAGGCCGTTTAGATTGATATGCACAATGGAAAGGGGGCGATTTGAGATAGAGGAATCTGAGATGGAAGGTGAGGAGCATAACACACAACGAAAAGATGAGTTATGATGCCTCACAGAACTGAGACCCGAACAGGAGAGATGCACCCACCTTTGGCATCCGAAGCACTGGACGCTTGTTTTCCTCCATGTGACATCCCTGCCGCACGTGGCGCATGGGTACTTCTGAGCGGGTCCAGGATTCCTCTCCACGCCGGCCCTTTGCAGGAGAATCCGAAGGAGAGTTGCGGCCGGCCAGCACCTCTCCCATGACAAAAACCCTCTTTGTGGAGGGGATGACGTCGGTTTGCACGGAGGCGATCTTCTTTCCTCCACACTGCCACGGCACGAACGTACGACATCTCGGCAGCCAGGATGGGGCGTCGCATGGAACGTCAAAGGGAGAAACTTCTCGAGAAGCAGAAAAAGTTGGCGGAGGCGGAGTGTCGCTAAGCTACTAGTGATCTTTCAATAATATCCTTATCCGTCTTACTGTATGAAGACTGTTTCTGTTTCGAATAAGAGGTTTCTCATGTGACTAATGGAATGGCACTTTCGCCGCGGCTTTCTCCTCCTATCAGCGTGGTCAATCGTTTATCGGAGCAAAACAAAGAGGCCAAGAATGCGTGTATCGCTGAGAACGGAGGCATCTGGTATAAGAAGCGCGCGGTGGAGGCAAAAGTGCTGTTTCATCGTCTCCGAGCAGCGGACGAGAAATTCGAAAGAATTCTGAATGCATATCTCTATATGTATGATTTTTGTTGTTGTATTATTTGTTGTTGATTATATGTATATGTATATGTATATGTATATATATATATATATATATATATATATATATATATATATATATATATATATATATATATATATATATATATATATATATATATATATATATATATATATATATATATATATATATAAATGGTTTAATTACCCATGTTTGAGGCTATTCGTGAAGTCGTCCATCGTTGCGAGAAGAGCCTGTCGAGACAAGAAGTCCCGCGTGGCGAATTGGCGAGTACACTTAAAATTCAAGAGGACAGGCCTTTTCTACAACCCGCGGCATTTGCAGCAACTTCAATCTGCGTTTTTTTTTCGCCAGCGGTAATTGCCGCGATACTACGGCATGCTTACAGGCAGCATCGCTCGTAATTGTGATTGAGATAACTACGGAAATACTAGAGTCGTATGGCTCAGAACACAACGCCTACGCATTTTGAAGGGTCAAAAACTACCCACAATGCCTTTTCAGGAGTAGCAAGTTTGGCCCCGCCCCCTGTATTTGCGTCCCCTTCCAAAACAGAGGTGCTGATCCGTTCTCACCGTCGTCGATGTATCTGGTTTACTTAATGTACCACAGACTGGTTATTAGTGTGGCACTAAACAGAAAACAGACCAAATCTGTAGAAGAGTATTGGCAGAACAGAGTTGAGCAGAATTGCGACTTGGCTCAACGGAGGGTGGCAAAATAATGGGAAAACTTTGAAAAAAAAAATGAAAATCGGAAGGGTCGTACGATTTGACCGAATTCTACAACAAATTTGAACTTTTTCCCAAATTCTTCACTCTCAAAAGCGCGAGGAATTCTTCATCTCAAAAAGGTGGATGGTGAAAAATCTTGGAAATTTCTAAAAAAAAATTGGCCAACGGGGAGGAGGTCGTAGCTCCGCCCAAAATTGGCGCTACGGCCTGCTCAACCTTGGGGGATCAGAACAAAAACGGCAAGAAAAACAATCAATATGACGTACGAAGTTGAGAAAAGTGAACAGAGAAGGTAACAAAGGGAAGTAAAAGTTTGTCCAGACTTCTAACCTGAACTCCATTATCGGAGAGTGCCTTCACTTGGCTTTCGACTTCAGACTCCTCTCCTTTTGCGAAACCCATTAGTTCGTCGGCATTTTCAATAAGAACGGTTCCCTGAAACCACACATTGAGGTGGAATCCTATGTGAAGGGATTTTCATGAATACTGATCTTTAGCGAATGAAATAACTTGACTTCTAGACCAAACACGGAACCGTCCTTTTCACATCACCTTTCTTCAACTAAAACTTATTCGGCTATGGTATCCTCTAGTCTTCTACCATTCCCTTGTGTTACCCTAGCTTACTGCCATTACAACTGATTGACTTCGTACCTTGAGGCCACAAGAACACGTGCAGATTAATGACTGTATGAATCAACGAACCTTTGTTTCGGTCTGCGTGAGGTCGAATGGGCACGTGAAAACGGCGACACGAGCGTTTTGTGTACTCTTCACCTCACCTTCGGCACCTCTCCTAAACACCATGCCATTCATCACCTGAAGAGACACATTCGTTTACAAACGTGTTCAAATACGAAGGGAGAAGAAGTTCACAGAAGACACAGACTCACCATAGAGGTATGAACACCTGAACCCAAGATTTTGCAAATCCTGATGTTGTCAACATTGAAATTGTAGCTATTTTTCGGCACCGTTAGCACTAAATAGAAAATAATCAAACAAATAAATCCCCCGAGAAATCCTTCGGGAAATGCAAGAACTTTCAAGTGTTCATATACATATGAAACGGTCGAAAATCATGTCCAGGTCCCGCAAGCTTGTAAAATGATGGGAAAAGTCCAGATATAAATGAAACTACACTTTACATGCCCGCAGAAAACAGTGGTGACATTTTTGTGTATCAGAAACTTTGCGAGTTGAGAAAACCTCAAATTTGGGTGCGTTCGTATATTTATGGAACGGAGTGTACCAACTCACGCTAGCAGGGTTTGGTGCATTCCTCAGTGTTCCAAGAACCACGAAAAATAAACCAATTCAAGGTTTTGAAAGGGCAGGCAGGGAAGAATGGAAGAAGCTACCCCTGCTTGAAGGTTTCTGAATGAAGAGTCTGATTCAGGGATAAAGAAGATTCAGCCTTTCGCGCTCCGAAACCCGCAGTTTTGAACGTTTTTTTTGCATTCCACATTCCAAGACTTTTAAATAAGCTTCAAAACGCAGAAATGTGAGGACCGCTGAAGCAGAAGAGACTGATGAATGAATTCACATTTTTCTCTGTGTTCCGAAAACCGCATTTCACCGCAGTTTGAGCTTTCCGCACCCAATTTGCCATGCCCGAGGAGCATTCGTAATCCTCACTTCAAAACACCTCTAGTCCTGATGCCTATTCTCATCAAACCACTGAAAGCGTCACCATGTCGTAGTCTCTGTGGAAGTGGAGGAATGAGCAAGAGCCTTGCATAAATACCCGTGCTGAACTCTGCAAGCGATCGCTTCAACATTCAAGCGCTTACCACAAGCTTTTGCCACCAAGTCCGCAATAACCTCCTCGTTGTCGTATTGTTTGGAAGTAATCGCCGAGCGAAGAAACTTCCTTACCTGAATGAGGCTTTCAGAATTAGACCTTCAATTTCAATTTATTTCACGGGTGAGCCAGCACTAGCAATCCAGATTCGGAGTTTAAATAACTGCAAGGAACCGGGCTGCATTCAAAACATATTCACCTGAACGGGGGCCGAACCAACCAAATCTCGTTAATCACGAAAGCGCTGATTCACGGTTCACTAATGCAATTATTAATTAAACGCTACAAGCTATTTAACGGCATTTGCTCCACGTGCGCCACGATGGTATGTTACAGCAACTAGGACGCAGTTGGCTTCCCCTTTTTAGCGTTTCTTAAAAAAATGCAACCGCCAGCACCCGGGATGACTTCGCCTTCGAATTTCTGGCCGTCGAAAAAACAAAAACTCCAACAGTACCCACGAAACTTGGCAATTTAAATGAAACTGATAAGACAGAAAAATAACAGTATGGAGAAGTCGCTCACCAACGAAACATCCCTCAAATCCAATGCCTCCTTAACCACAAGGTTTGGAAGAATCTCGAGAGCCTTTTCGGAGGCCTGCTCATACCCAGAGGCAACTTCTTGAGGCGTGAGACCCTGAACACAAACCATGTGGAGCCTGTCATGTGCATCCTCGAGCAATGCGGATAAAAACACGAGAGGGGAACACAAAAAATATATCCGAAAGTAGAAAAATACCATGCTGATGAGTTGAGCGGCATGTTCAAGCAGAGCAGCTGCTAGGATGACCACAGTGTTCGTATTGTCTCCAATCTGGAATCCTTACTACTCTTTTTAGAAGCTCAGCTTTTCACTTCAACCCTGGGTCGTTAATCGAGAGCACAGATCAATGATTAACGGAAATTATAGTCAACATCGCGGAAATCGGAACGACCATTCAATTTCAGAAGTCGGAACGAAAAAACCATGCGAAAACGGTAATCGGAAATGAGTTTACCTGGAGACATTCTAACAACCCCTGGTGGCTGTACCTAACCCATTGCTAATCTGTTCAGTTTTCTGCACCGATTTAGATCTTTATGGATGGATATTCTCCGCACACTTTCTCTGCGTTGCCCTATCACATCAGCATTGATGGCATGCGCCTACAGCGCTGGTGTTAGGCCGGCAGCAAGGAAGTTGAAAGAAAATTTTCAATCAGCGAGAGGTCTAAATAAGAGCCTATCTTCTTCATTTTACGCACAGATTGAGAGCACCATAAAAATCGCGAAAGGTGACTGATGTTACTCCTTACTTGCCCCAACTGAGCACTTCAAACCCAATATCATGATCCTACTCTCCAACAGCAAAAAAAAACATTGTCTTGCGCACAGACGAAGCGTGATCATTGCGGCAGGCCAAGCGGTGCTTGGGAGACCTCCGACTAGCCCGATTTCGATCGCGCGTGACGATCTAACGTCGCAACCCCGTCCATACACGAGACTAAATTTTATGAAGACACTATATGTACTCTGTTCAGATTGTAAGCTCCACTTAAACACATCAAAGCACAGGTCCCTATCAGATTCAGTGAATGCATGGGCAAACCCAATTCTCGCAAAAAAATAGCCCAGTTTAAAGGCAGCACACGCTATACTTTCAAGTGTTAATGGTACCAATATTTCAGCAAAATTGAGCACACAGCTGCCGAGTTGGAAAGGTTGGAAGAGATAAGAGTTATGTCTGGGCTGGTGGATCGGCCGTTGGCAGGGGGACGAGTGGGCTGATCATCGTTTAGACCAGGTCGCACTTCTCCGCCCATTCTTCGATGTCATTTCCTCTAGCATCGGATCCAAGAGACGAGCAAAATGTATGAGCATTAAAATCGCCCGCAAATACAGACGAGGATGAGAGGGAGCAGTCGTTAAGTTGCCTAAGCAGTGGAACAGGATCATAGGATGGGGGGCATGAGGTGGTAGGGGGAATATAGATGTTGAAAAGAGAAAGGGGAGTTCATGGGGGAAATGGACCGGAAGGTACTCGAGACCGTCCATGGGGTATGAGGTGTGAGGGAAGAGTAGATAATACGAAAGTAAAAACTCCTCCGCCGAGATATGACCTTTGAGCACGGTAAGAAATGTAGCCTGGAGTATTAGGACGTAGTTATACACCAGCGGGACGCTGCGGAAATAGCAAGACAACTACCACTTATAAGCGTCCTAAAAGTGCTGAGGCATGCCGAAAAGAAGAGTTATCCCAGGAAAACGCACCGGAAGCCCGCACCAGGCAGTTATACACGCCGCGGCACTGTATACTGTATCCTTGCGGGACCTATCCCGTTGAAAATTTGCCAATTTCCATCAGCTGATTATTTTTCAGATCTTAACTTGTTAAAATGCCACCAAAACGACATAACGAGCACTGCTGTGACAGGAGCAATAGACTTCTAGTGACTTTTCACAATAAACAAATGATAGAAGCAAGAAATATCAATAAAATACTATTGAAACGCCCAGGAATTTTAGGTCCGCAATATTGCGTCAAAGACGCTAAATTGCAGACCAGTCCCTGATCCGCGCGACAATCGGCGGCAGTCTCATCGCGGGATGTTTTCATTCCGCTAATGTATAACTACGGCCTAAGGATGAGGATGGGTGGGGGTGGAGAGAGCTTGGTTTCTTGAACCATGATCACGTCTGGATGGTAAGTATAGCTTAGGTTGCTAGGATGAATTCGGGCGGAGTAAGTAGTGGAGCGGTCTGTGATGGGAAAATATAACAAAGATAAGGAGATTTTGGCATGATAAGCCCGATAAGCCTGGCTTCAACCGGCTCAGAATGAGCGGCCTAGGCTATACGTGCAAAGAGAGAGAGAGAGAGCTCAGAAAGCTTGGCACGAAAGCCGTTGAGATTTATATGTACAATGGAAAAGGGGCGAATGGAGTTTGAAGAAACAGAGGTGGTAGGTGAGGAGCACAAAACACAACGAAAAGAAGAGTTGCTTCTTCTTCTTCTTCTTTGCAGCCACATTGAGGGTTTTGTCATAGGTTGAGGAACTGGGCGACCAGTAACGGATTCGCTGCCGAGATGTCGTACGTTCGTGCCGTGGCAGTGTGGAGGAAAGAAGATCGCCTCCGTGCAAACCGACGTCATTCCCTCCACAAAAAGGGTTGTCATGGGAGAGGTGCTGGCCGGCCGCAGCTCTCCTTCGGATTCTCCTGCAAAGGGCCGGCGTGGAGAGGAATCCTGGACCCGCTCAGAAGAGTTGCTCATGGTCTAACTCAACAACATGGTCTAGTGATCATGTTCCCGTCTTTGTGCACACCGATCTCTCAAATTCTCTCGCTCCTTATTCTGGTGTTCGACCACTTTCTCATCTTAATTTAGGCCAAGCAGACTGGTGCATGTTCAGTGAGGTTGGGCTACGCTTAGCGGCTGATTACCCGTGGAACGGCAATGTGCACCAAAAAGAGCACCACTTGTCTGATGTAATCCGCAGGGCCATGAATGCGGCTATTCCTGTTGGCCGAGTTAAGAAGTTCTATCCAAACGTCACTAGAGAAATCTTCCAGAAGATAAAGACTAGAGATTCCAGGAGAGCAGCCGACCATCTAGACCTTGTCGTCGCTCAGATTGATGACGAGATTAGAAAAGATCTGGACAGGCACAAGAAAGAAGAATGGGAAAAGTTCACGGGACAGTTGGATGTCACGGCGGACAGTGCCGCCATTTGGAAGGTACTACGGAAGCTGTCTGGAAAGAGCTCGCCAGCCACCGTCTCCACTATTTAATTTGATAATAACGTTTTCAATACCAGAAAAGAAGCCGCCTACGCTCTCGGGAAGTTTCTTTATCACGAGTACAAGGCGAGGTCCACATAATAGAGTGACAGTAAGAGAGCTGTGTCGTCTCCCGATCATGAGCACGGCCGATGCGTACACTGTGGCGCACGTGGAGAAGATAACAAAGGATAAGCGGAACTCCAAAGCTGTCGGTCCCGACGGCATTTGTCGTGCTGTACTGAAGAAGCTCCCGACTGAGATCTTCCCGCTCGTCGTTGATTTTATTAACACTTCGTTCAGCTCGTGCATTATTCCGCAAAACTGGAAGACAGCCAATGTCATCCCGTTGCCAAAGCCAGGCAAACCTCAGTCGTCAGTAAAGGGATATCGTCCCATTAGTTTGATGTCACCTTTCGCTAAGGTAGCAGAAAAGCTAATTGTGGAGAATTTAGCGGAGAACAACGAGAAACAATTGTTTCAACACGGGTTCAGAAGGCTGCATTCTACAACGACAGCGTTGCTAGAAATCACTAGCTGATGTCGCTTTGGATCTCACCAAGGCTTTCAACACAGTTAACCTGAGAATCCTGTCAAGAAACGTACAGGAGTCGTCGGCAGAAGCGCTGAATATCACCCTTTATCAAAGGTCGGCGAGCAAGAGTCATGTTCCAGAACCATCTCTCCAACAGCATCCCAATAGCAGCTGGAGTCCCTCAGGGCAGTGTCAGCTCTATTCAGTCTGCACCTCGACGATATGCCTGAACCGCCACAGGATATCAAGACTGTCGCGTACGCCGATGACATAACAATAATATGTCGTGATCGGGACATTCAGGCCGCCGCCACCAAGATCAACGGGTACTTGAAGACGCTGAATAGGCTTTTCGACAACAAGATGCTAAAGATCTCCGCATCCAAATCATCGGTATAAATCCTCACAACGGATCCATCCGAGCATAGAGCTCATCCGGATGTGGAGCGGGATAGAGACCGTCTGCCTGCTGCTCGATTTCCAAAACTGCTCGATCTTGTGCTCGATCCGTCGCTCAAGTTTCGTAAGAACATCGAGCAGAAGCAGGCTGTCGTTGAAACTAAACTCAACGTTCTCAGGGCCCTAGGCGGTACCTCATGGGGTAGCAGCAAGGAAACGATACTCGCGACGTATGAGGCGTTTCTTCAACCCGCCATGGAATACGCCGCAATGGTTTGGCAGCATCTAGTCTAAGAACCCTCTTGGACTAAGATGCAACGCGTACAGAATGCCGCTCTTCGCATTGCCACCGGATGTGCAAGGAGTTCCCCTGTCGAGCATCTGCATGCAGAAACCCGTCTATTACCAGTGAAGGAGCACTGTAAGCTCCAAGCCCAACAATTCCGTATCAATATTATTAAACAAGCAGACCACCCGTCTTGGAGAGTGCTTAACCCAGTAAGAGAGAGAGAGAGACAAAAGAAAGGCATTTGCCGATGCTCCAAGCAAAGTCAACTTGCAAAGATGGCACGACTCACAGCAAGAGCGACTCCGTCGTTTGCGCGAGGAGCACACCAAGTTCGTACGGTGTCATATTGAGAAGGCAGCGGCAAATCCTATACTAGGAGAAGTACCGCCCCCAGTCTGCACATCCGAGACTCAAATCGGAAGAAGGGCTAGATGCACACTCGCATCACTGCGCTGTGGTCACTCTACAATGATCATGTCATTCGTCAGCAAGATTGACAGCAGCAAATCTGACGTTTGTCCGGACTGCGGTTCCATCGGCCACAACACCGTACATTTATTCAACTGTCCGGAGAGACCTACCACGCTGATCACAATAGATCTATGAACGAATCCACTACTGACCGCCCAGTTTCTTCACCTATGACAAAACTGACTGCAAAGAAGATGTGGCTGCAAAGAAGAAGAAGAAGAGCACACAAACTTCGTGGACACCGCTCAAGACCAGACTCCACCCCCCCCCCTGAACAAACTCTCCCAGAATGAGTGTTCAAATACTGTCACTTTGGCTAGCTTTCGAAGCTTTCAACTACCTAAGGCCCTAATTATACACCAGCGTTTCGCGGCCTCTGGCTTCCGCGGCATGTCTGCTATTGATCAATTTCGAAATCTGACCAATCGCAGACGTCCCGGAAAAATCAGCACCGAATCGCCGATGTATAACTAGGGCCTAAGCGTTGCAGTAGAGGCCGCAGAAGGCTATTGGCATCGCTATAACTACAACTTCAACGCTAGCACCGCTCTTTCTACTGACCGTGCATGATGCGGCGCAACTCGTCGACTTCTACTCCGTAAGAAAACCAATCCGTTATTTCTCTATTTGCATTCAGTTTTCGTCATTTTCGTTACTTTCACATACCACTAGGGGATCTCTACACATCGAGGGAGTTGTCTCGTCTTCTCCGGCTCTAATTACACTCGGGACCACTTCGCTTGAATTAAGTAGCGTGACGTTTCAAACTGCGAAAACTGGACAACTCGCCCCTTTGTGTGTAGTATACTTGTTATCCGAAGGTAATTCCTCGGATAATGGATCAATTCGGATAATGCCATTTTAAATTTACCGGATATTGGTTCGATTCAGATAATGCCATTTTTCCAATGACTCGGATATGGATATCCGTCGGATAATTTCGGATAAATCTCGGATATTATGAGAACAAATCTCAGGCAACACACACACACACACACACACACACACACACACACACACACACACACACACACACACACACACACACACACACACACACACACACACACACACACACACACACACACACACACACACACACACACACACACACACACACACACACACACACACACACACACACACACACACACACACACACACACACACACACACACACACACACACACACGAGAAGAATAGTAGCTGCGAGAAATGGACATCCTACTAACTATACGCTGCTTCGTGTGTGTGACCGTCTGTGTGTATGTGTGTGTGTGACAATGAACGGAAATTAGTCATCGCCACCCGTCGTTAACAACTGACACCCGGTTGTCACACACACACACACACACACACTGTCAACGCATGCATGTCAGCCTTGGTGATTGACCTCCCGTGTCAATGTGAAAACATTCTACTGCATAAATTAGGATTCATGCGTGCCTATTGCTTCAACTGTTCCTTTCTGCGATGAGTTCAAGAACTGAGCGGGGCATCAATCTGAATCGAAATGTTCACCAATCCATGGAGAAGTGTGTCACAACTTCCTCCGTAAATTCTCTTCTTTCGAATCTGTGTCAGACTGTAAAGAGTTATGCACTGCATTGCGAAAGTTCCCTGCGTGAGCTTGATTGAGCACAGTGTAACTGATATCCGTGAAAACATACAGTAGCACACGGGTCCTTTTTCTGCGAAAGGGGCTTTTTGTGTCGTATTTTGCTCATACAACACTGAGAAATATTGCCGCGACTCCGCCGCAACTCCTTCGGCTCGGCGCCTGTCGGAGGAGTCGCGGGGGAGATGCGGGGCAGAACCGCGGACTATTCTTCATTAACCGAATCGCAGTAGGGTAGCGGAAAAGTCCTGAGGGAGTCGCGGTAGATTTGCGAACGCTTGACACACGAAGAAGTCGCGGCAAAGCCGCGGTAGAGTCAAGGGTCGCTGGGGGGGGGGTTGCGGGACAGTCCGGGATCACGGTGGAGTCGCGGGGCAGTAGTGGAAGAGTCGCGGTAATATTTCTCAGAGAAAGCGCCACATCGCCATATCTCGCTTCGAAATTGACGAAATGAATTTTAGGGGTGGTTTTCGTGATCCTCTCAGTGAGGCAAACGTAGAGAGCCATTGCAACTCCCGTATCCTGTTGGAAAATGTGCAGTTCCTTCTAAAATTCATGTCGACAACAAATCAGAACAGGAAAGATTTCTGCTATCATGGTCGTCTGTCCAGTTCACAGTGAGGGATTATGTGGTGCAAATATTGCATTTCTCGATGCATTTCTCAAGTTCAAGATATTATTTTCTAACACTATCGTATGGGGGTGTGTATACAAGTCTGTTGGTACCTGCTCGTTGGTGCCCCTGCTTCTACTGAACCCAGCAGACGTTTGAGTGTACACAGGGAACGTTCGAGCGATATAGCGTGCACAACTATATCGCGAAAGTATCCCGCACATTGCATAAAGGTGTCGCCGTCCGGCACACTAAGGCCTCTGGTCCATAACACCTTAGGATCCGTACCTAGGGAGTCATGGAGTCTTTGGCCACAAGCCACAATTTCGCCACCCTGAACTGTCGATCGCTGTCGAGTGATATCCAAAGAACTGCGCTATCCAGACTTCTGAGCTATTTCCATGCACCGTTTGCTGCTTTGCAGGAAACCCGCCTCAAGGATAGACCCGTCATCAGCGTCGGAGAGTACACCATCTACTGCGGTAACGCTGACGATAGGAGAGTGGGAGGCTGTGCAATAGCTGTAAGGAAGGATTTCAATGGTATGGTCAAGGAGTTTGGCTCAACGTCGTGCCGGAATGCATTCGTACGACTGCGGGATCACAGAGGATTCAATCTGTGGATAGTGAGTGCTCATGCGCCCACTGAAACCGCCGAAGACAATTCGAAGGATGCGTTTTATGAGGAACTCAATACGTTGCTGGCCAGGATACCTTGTCAACATGCTGTTGTCGTGGGGATTGACGCAAATGCGAAGATGGGACTTGATCAGGAATCCGAAGTACTCGGTAAATGGTTCTACCCAGTGGAGCAAACATCGGACAATGGCTACCGCCTTGTCGACTTTTGTGAACGCAGTGGTCTGATTATTGCATCGACATTCAAGAGGAATCATCGCCGCCATCAGCTTACGTGGCAGGGACCAACCCGGCTATCTCCAGAAGAGCAGCGGAAGCGGAAGATGACAACTTTGAAACTACAGCTTGACTATGTCCTGACTAGGAATATTCCAGTATCGGACATTCGAAGATCTAGAGCTGTGTGGGATGTCGCATTCGATTCGGATCACCGTCCTGTTCTGTTGAACTTCACTGCGAGGATTCATAAGAGGAAGCGAGGGGCTCAGCCTCTCCAGAGGATTGACATGACAAGTCTCAGAGATGAAGAGTGCAGAAGGAATTTCCGACAACGCGTTTCTATTCACATCGGAGTACGGACTAAGAA
The DNA here is from genome assembly GCA_029168955.1 of Aplectana chamaeleonis. Classification (NCBI taxonomy): domain Eukaryota; kingdom Metazoa; phylum Nematoda; class Chromadorea; order Rhabditida; family Cosmocercidae; genus Aplectana; species Aplectana chamaeleonis. The sequence goes on from JAPDOI010000440.1 coordinate 413,694, forward strand.
GAAACTTTGCGACGCGGATTCTTTTGTCAAGTGCATCCAGGACGCTTCGAAAGAGGCACTCCCGGTTGTACAGCCTAAGAAGAAGTTCGCCTACGTCTCAGAAGAAACAACATCTACCTACAACAGAGTATGTGCTCTCCGAACTGCAGGAAACTTCGTGGAGGAGAAGCGTCTGAGGAGGAAGTTGCGTCGGCAGCTTCAAAGTGACCGCGAACGAGAGTGGACGTGTAGAGCTAAGGAGTTCGAGAAGGCTTGGGAGGAGAAGAATCCGAAGAAAGCCTACACGTTGCTGCGACAGTATAGCGGGAAGATGAAGAGATGTTCTCCTGTCTTGAACACTACCAATGGAGTTGCAGTTGGTGATGCGACGCTGCCAATATGGAAGGATTACTTCAGTTCACTACTGAATCGTCCAGCGCCATCAGTACCTGAGCTCCCGCATGTTCAGAGAGCACATTACGATGTCAGTGAGGAACCGCCGACTGAGTCTGAAGTTTTGGATTGTGTCCGGAAAATGAAGAATGGAAAGGCAGGTGGAGATGACAACATCACTGCTGAAATGCTGAAAGCTCTTCCTCCGTCTGGGATTCGTGAAATGACCAACACCATCCGTGCCATATGGATGAGCGAAAGGATACCCGATTCGTGGAGACATGCGATCATCGTACCTCTTCACAAGAAGCTATCCGTCACGGATCCTAAGAACTACAGAGGAATCTCTCTACTTCGTGTCATGTACAAGGTTTTAGAACGTATCATTCTCGAGCGACTTATCAAACATCGTGAAGGAACGACCAGAGATGAGCAAGCCGGTTTTCGACCTGGAAGATCGACCATCGACCAAGTGTTCGTCGTGAGAAGAGTAATTGAATCGTGGCAGCGCTTTTCGAAGCCATTACAGCTTGCTTTTTTGGACTTTGAAGCCGCGTTCGACTCTCCTCATCGTGATCGATTGCTCAATGCTCTGCGAGCAGATGGAGTCCCGGAAAAGTATGTTCGGTTAATCGAGGACATGAACAAAGGAACAACAGCAGCAGTTCGTACACCTGTCGGATTTACGTCAGCTTTCGAGGTGAAAACAGGGTAAGGCAAGGAGCCGTTGCAGGACCTTTTCTTTTCAACTTCGCCGTTGATGACATCATGCGTAGAGTTGCAGAACAGTTTCCTGCGGATGTGATCCTAACACCATCAGGACGCTCCCTTGTCGACCTGGAGTACGCCGACGACATTGTGTTATTCGCTGAAAACAACGCAAAACTGCAAAGGATTGTGAACCTCGTTTCGAAGTATGCCGCAGCCTATGGACTTCGTCTTCGTCCCGACAAATGCAAGCAGATGTGGGTCTCTCAGAGGCCTTCAACTGGAGTTTGTGTGGACGGACAACGTATCGAACTGGTGGACGATTTCTGTTATTTGGGCTGTTTGCTGAAGAACGATGGTAGTTATGCAGCGGATATTCGACAACGATGTGCGAAAGCTACGTCTGCATTCAATTCTCTAACCAAGTGTTTGTGGTCTACCACCATCGCGAAGGAAGTCAAGTTGCGCGTCTACCTATCCGCTATTCGCCCTATCATGATGTACGGATCGGAGACGTGGGCGGCACCGAAAACGCAGATGGAAAGGTTGGATTGCACGGAGAGGAAGCTTTTTAGGCGTTTGCTTGGATATTTCTGGCCGCGTGTATGCCATAACGAAGACCTTTACAAGGAAATCGACGCAGTACATCAACGCTTGACACGAGGGAGGTGCCAGCATCTCCTAACGCCATCTCAAGCAGCAATAGAAAGTCGACTTCGACTGCTCGGGCATATACTAAGAAGAACGCCGGATCGTCTCGTACAACACGCTTTAAAAATGCTTCCAAATCCTGTCTGGAAACGGCCACCTGGGCGTAGGCGAAAGTTCTGGACGGATGTGGTTAAAGAGGATTTCAAGTCACTCGGCATCGAAAGACAGTTCAGGCGCGATGTTTCGTTTCGCAGGAAATGGAATAGTGACAGCTGGATGGAATGTGTTCAAATTGTGGCTGAAGACCGTGAAAAATGGACACGGCTGACTTCTAGGACGGCACACCTCGGTGAAGATGCGGAATGACCGCGTCAGGCGAAAGCCAACCGATTAAGTCAAGTAAGTCACTATCGTATAGAGCTCAATGAAAGCGATTCAGAATTTACTTCACAACTTTCCATTTTTTGGCTCAATTTCATGAATGAGGCCGATAGATCACAGCGGTAAACTTTGGCGCGTCAAAAACGTAGGGTTATGAGGTTGGAATGGGTTAAGGATGAGGATTCGCCACCAGTTCTCACCAGCCATCTAGCACTTATCATCCAAATTTGCACAGTGGAAGCTCTTAATTTTTAAGTGATTTTGGTAGAAGAAAGGCAAAAGAAATTTTCTCATCTAGAAAGTTTGAAGCGTGAAACCACTTCAGACGTTCAGAAAAACTTATTGCACTGGACACACCGAATTCGACGGAGGGGGTGGAAAGTCAACTTTTAAAAAAGTTTTTAAACGCGTTTATCCAAATCAGGAGTTTTTTTAGGTTTCTTTGCTATTATGGCTTACCTCAAGAGTTTGCCTGCTCGAAAACATGGAAAAATAAGACACCGCTTTCTGCGCGTACGATGCCTTTAAGGCTGTCGAGCACAGCGAGGCACCGCCCTGCAATTTAAATAACCCATAGATCCTAAAGCACGACTACAAGTACGCCGCGAAGCGGCGTGGGTGTGCACCTTGTATACATAAATTACACGAATGAGGAAACAAAAGTGAGTCAAATAGTTGATATAAAAAATGGACCGGTTTACTACATTCAACTTGACCGGTTTACTACCTTCAACCTAAAATGAACCGATTTTATCCGGTTTTATCTGGTTTTATCCGGTTTTGATCCGATTTTACGCAAATTTTATCCGTTTTATCCGATTTTTATCCGTTTTTATCCGATTTTATCCGAATTTTTGACCTTTCGGATAATGGTTCGATTCAGATAATGCCGATTTTAAATTTCCCGGATATTGGTTCGATTCAGATAATGCATGCTTTCAAATTTTCGGATATCGGATTATCCGAATCTCGGATATCCGGTCGGATATCCGAAATGGAGTGATTCGGATACTAAGTATAGTGTGTAGTAGGGTCGAGCAGGGCTGCGACTCGGCGCAAAGGGGGGGCGGGTCGAAAAATTTTTGAAGAAAAATGTAACTATGGGAAGGGACACGTAGAAATCTTTGGAGAAACAGGAATTTTCTCCAAATTACTTGGTGAGCTAAAATGAGGTAGTAATAGTCACCCTATGCTAGTAAGATTGCAAAACTATGAGAACAAGTTTGTCTGCTGAGACCGTCATGAAATTCTTGGTTACGGTGGGCATACGGTTGTTTGGGCAAAGGATCATATTTCAGTCAGCAGTTCAATTCAGGGGTTATTCGGTGTGCTGAGTACAAATTTGACGTCCGTTTTTCGAGAGCGAGAGGGTTCGTAATTTTTCCCCAAAACTCTAGTCAACAGAGGAGGGGACGCAACTTCGCCAAAAATTGGCGCCACGGCCTGCTCAACCCTCTCTAGCGAAATGGGCGTTTACAACAGGTTAATCCGCCCACCTTTAGTCACCGCTGGCCAACGCGCCGATATTCGGCGGGGCCGTGGCCGGTGTTACGATCTGGTCAATGTCGAGCTGTTGCACAGGTAGCGCTCTAGATAAAAGGGGAGTATACGACGCATTTTTTCAGGCATGCTTCAAATGACAAGAGTGCAGCCGGTTCAGTTGCCCAAGTTTGCGGTACATTGGCCCCGCCCAACATCTGGAGGCACTGCCCATCCGGTGGTGGCCCCAGCGGAGGTTGAGCGCCCCAGCCGCGATGCGTATCGGTATGCCGACCGCGACGCGTGTTGGTGAAAAGTAGTTCCTAAGCTAGACGAAACGGTCCTGCAGGATGTGAACTGCTGCTCAATAGGCCGCTAAACGTGACACATCGAGTCAACAGCCCGACAACAGGCGGATGTCGCTGACCAACGGGCAGGTCTCAAGCTCACAACGCGCGCGATTTCAGTTGTCAACAGGTAGCGGTTTATGAGATAACAACTTATCAACCCGTTGTCGACGCCACAGCTTGCCTGAGCTGGTGTGTAGAGAGCCCCTATCCCTACCAAGAGCCCCAAGCTTTCGATATGCTATAAAATTGATACTATTTTTTGAGAGTGTATGCTGCCTTTGAAATGGTTCAAGCTAAGTCTGACGGAGAAGAGCGAATTCTCACTAAATGTTTGGTTTATCCTTGGCAAATTGAGTTCTTGTCGGTATGCAGGCCTCATCCCTTGATCCCTTAAAGAATGATAAAAGACCTCAGATTCAGGTGGAGCACCCCGATGAACCTCGTGAAGGTTCGGCAGGTAACACTGTTCAACCTCCTAAAATTGTAATCTTAAAATCAGCTTCGAATTTCGGGGGATTCTTTTGGAAATTGAATCTGAATTCATCCTCGGTGGTGATGCGCATTAGGTATCACCCAGGACAACCTAGGCTACACGCCCCGTTGCGAACCCCCTCAACCACCGAAGCGACAATTAAAAACAAATTTTCTGGCCAGACGTCTGACTTGTGGAGCCCCAGCCACGCTTCACTCTGTCTTTAGCGGTCCAAAGACAGCTTAACTCACACAAAGCGGCTTGAGTGAGACCCCGATGGAGCTGCAGTGACCTATGCATGCATAGAGTAGAGGCTGCCGAGATGTCGTCCGTTCGTGCCGTGGCATTGTGGAGGAAAGGACAACCTCCGTTTAAACCGACGTCAATCCCTCCGCGGAGAGGGTTTTTGTCATGGAAGAGGTGCTGGCTGGCCGCAGCTCTCCTGAAGATCCTACTGCAAAGAGCCGGCGTCGAGAGGAGCCTAGGACCCGCGAAGAAGAAGAAGTACCCATGTGCCAAATGCGAAAGAGATGTCACTTGGTATGGAACCAGCGTCCAATGTTTTGAATGCCAAAGGTGGGTGCACTTCTCTTGTTCGGGTCTCAGTTCAGTGAGGCACCACGATTCTTCTTTTCGTTGTATTGTGTGCTCCGCCTCCAGTAACTCAAATTCCTCATCTAACAACCGCCCCTTATCTATTGTACACATCAATCTAAACGGCCTTCGGACCAAGCTTTCTGAATTATCTCTCTTTGCCCGTACTCATCACTAGAGTGAAGACTTTTTAAAAAGAGACCGAACGAACGAATTTCGAATAAATTCGTTCATTTTCTACTCCGAACGGACGAATTTCGAATAAATTCGTTCATTTTTTATTTCGAACGAACGAATATTTGAAATTCGAATGTTCGAATGACAAATAATTTAAGCATCCATACCATTATCGCGCACCTGCGAAGTGAGCGGCACTAACAAGTTGAATTCTTCTTCTAGAGCTTTATTTCCACTTACAATTGGAATTAATAAGGCAAGACTCATCTCTAGACCTGTACGCGCTACAACGCAATGAATGCTACAAAATCAACTTCTCCTCTGTAGCTTAGCCTAAGGAGCCTATTCGAGGACCTTACTAACTTTGCCTGCCCCATAAGCCAGCGATATTGGTGGAGCCGAGCTCCATAGTTATCTCAATAGGGTGCTTTCGCATCTATGGTTTAAGGGCAGTGTTCACGATAATCTTTAATTTTGAGATTAATCGCTATATCGATTAAATGGCCCCCGGGTAGATCTAAAATGACGTAGAAATTGAGAAAAACGCAACAGAAGTACGCGAAATCCTTAAGTATCACCCCGCCTCTTAAGTATCACAGGAATTGTTTGTTGTGACAATGAAATCCTTTGTGGACGCGTCCTTTGCAATTCTTTACTCTCTATTGCTCCGTTCCTTCCTTAGAGCCCTAACTGATTCTGCTTTGCATGAAATATTCTTCTATTTTCCATTGACACAGTTTTCCAACGGTGACAACCACCATTAACATGTTTATCCGACCGGACAACTGGCCCATGTTAAAGAATAATGTCACTGAAATACGACGTTTTAATGCGTTTCTCGCCATTTCTTCGTAATTTTGGTAACACTTGGAGGCCAGCGCATTGTTTTATGTGAAAAACTCGCGGATGAAAATCATCGTGAACACTGCCTTTAAATGAGAGGCGCAGAGTTCTGCTGGAGCCAACAACGGGGCTCGGCTCCACCGGCCTGGCTGGCTTAGTGTTAGAGAATCTTTTGCGCTAGTACCGTGATGCTCCCGTGATTCGCGTTCGTTCCGCGATAGTTACCCAATCGACTCATCCGTTGACATTCTCGTTCTCATACCGTGATAGTACCGCGATCGTTGAGAGGTTTACCGCGCTAATACCGTGGTGCACTCGCGATCCGCGATGGTACCGTGATCGTCTCCCCCCGCTCCCGCGTTCTCATGTTGTGCAGATTTGTAAAGCAGCGCGAAATGCGGCGAGGACAATACCTTATAGCTTCGTTTTGATCTGATAGGCAACACTCGCTCGGGTGAAACATTGAGAGGGCCTGGATGCGGTACGATCAGGGCTGGAGGATGGCAGGAGCTCGCGACCGTCCCGCGATAGTTCCGGGCTCGGTTCGTCGCGGATCCGCGATGTAACGCCCCGAATACGTCAATGTATAGACGCGATTCGCCCTCAGGTTGAAACTGGTAGGATCTCGTAATCGTTCCGTGATAGGCCCAGGCTCGACTCCTCGAGATTTTGCTATAGAGCATCGTGGGAGCATCGATGAACGAACGCGGTACACTCTCGGTTTGAGACTGGCAGAATTTCGCGATCGCTGCGCGATAGCCCCATGCTAGAATCCTCTAGGCCCCTACCAGAAACCGGAGTTCTATCCGTGAACGATCGCGGGGGATCCTCTCAGAGTATGGAGCGAGCAAAGTTAGGAATCCGAAATATCATTCGACGCAGAATTTTACGTAGATTTCAAAAACAACCCTCACCAGGTTAAAGAGTTATAGGCGAAAAACCGGTGTTTCGTAGAATGAATTAGGCTGAAGGATCGAGAATAGTTTTCCAAACTGGAAGCACAAGTTGACGCAGAATTCTATCTCCAAGCACAAAAAAGTTATGGACGAAAAACCGGCAGTGACACCCACAAAATCTTGAAAATGACTTGCATGACTGTTGGGTGACTTTCATTCTTTTTCGGGGCGCGTACTGGGGGGAGATCGGAGTACGGGGCGGAGTTTATTGCTCCGTCGGCCAATCGACAGACGTCTCTCCACCCCTTAAGACGTCGGTGATTGGTCAACGGAGGGATAAACCCCACCCCCACATATTCCCATCTCCTCTTGTGCCTTGGGGCGTTTCACCGGATGTCACCGGTTTTCCCAATTTTCCCAATGATGGAGGTTCCCCCTTCACCTGCCCAGAGGTGAGGGTTGGTGGAGTTCATGGCTCCACCCAACGAAGCTATGGTTGGTGTTATAATTGCCCAGCGGCATGGAAAAATGGGAGTGGCCAAGTGCGATTGCCATATGGCTCCCCCTGTTAGAACTGCCTAGTAGCCTTATCAGACGGTGTGGGGAAAAAATTTAGTTCTTGCGTTCGGGAAAATGAAACAATGGAGTAATGAAGAGACTGACATCAGTCTTGAAAGGTATGTCGATTCCTTCATACATTAGAGCTGATTTTCATATTTTTTGTTAAACCAGCTCGGGTATTCAAATTGGAATAACGTTCGAATATTCACCTCTGCGAATTATCGAATTCGATTAATATTCAAATATTTACCTTTCCCGAATAGTCGAATTCGAATAATATTCGAATATTCACCTTTCCCGAATAGTCGAATTCGAATAATATTCGAATATTCACCTTTCCCGAATAGTCGAATTCGAATCATATTTGAATATTAACCTTTCCCGAATAGTCGAATTCGAATAATGTTCGAATTTTCACCTTTTGCGAATAGTCGAATTCGAATAATTTTCGTGCTCCCTTCACAGGTGTTCGTCATGGTTCTTATCTCTATTTAGGCCTTGCAGACAGGAGCCTGTTCAGGGAGGTTGCACTCCGCCAAGCTGCCGAATATCCGTGGAATGGCAATGTGCACCAGAAGGAGCGTCACCTATCTGATGCCATCAGGAAGGCAATGAAAGCTGCGATCCCTGAAGGTCGTGTCAAGACCTTCTTTCCCAATGTCACCAGGGAAACATTGCAGAAGATAAGGACCAGGGACGCCAAGAGAGCCGCAGATCATCTTGACCCAGACATTGCCGAGCTGGATAATGAGATCAAGACTTAACGTCCTATGTGCTCTCGGCGGAACGTCCTTGGGGTGCAGTAAAGAAACGATCCTGACCACGTGCAAGGCCATCGTACAGCCCGCCCTGGAGTATGCTGCACCAGTTTGGCAGCACATCGTGTCGGATACATCCTGGTCCAAGCTGCATCCAAAATGGAGCATTGCGGATCGCAACAGCCTGTTCTAATGTTCTAAAAGCTCTCCAGAAAAGCACCTCCACGCCGAAGCTCGTATCCTGCCAGTTAAAGACCATTGCCAACTCCACGCACAACAGCTCTACATAAACATTCTGAACCACCCAAATCATCCGTCGCGAAGAGTATTAGACCCCGTGAGAGAGAGAAGTATAAGAAAGCCTTTTGCTGACGCTCCCACGAAAATCAACATACAGAGATGGACCAACGCACAACAAGAACGCCTCCGTCTCTTACGTGCTGAGAATACCCAATTAGTCAAGCATCACTTGTGCAAGGCCGCCGTAAACTCCATTCTCGGAGTCGTGCCGCCTGAGGTCAGCGAAACCGAGATGGAACTCGGTAGGCGTGCCAGATGCACCCTTGCCTCGTTGCGCTGCGGGCACTCCCCCGTGCTTATGTCATATTTACATAAGATCGATAGCAGCAGACCTGACGAGTGCCCGGATGCCCGATGAGACCGACATCGTTAACAGCAGTAGATCTGTGGACGAATCCGACGCTTGTGGCTCAATTCCTCAATCTCGATTCAAGACCCTCGAAGAGCATGCAGGGCCGATCAAAGTGTGTGTGTGTGTGTGTGTGTGTGTGTGTGTGTGTGTGTCTATGTAAAACACACCATGCTCGATGCCTTGAGAAAGTTTCAAAGCTTACGTTGGTGTAGAACGTTACCCGCTCATATGCTAGGTCACAGTCTCACTTACTGTTAGAACCCGTTACTGAGCAATTGAGCGTCCTCCATAAGGTTACAAATAGTTAATTTGTAGACAGATCGAACAGTACATATAGTGGAGTCCACCAATAGTGTCTCATTTACTTATCAATAAGAAGCAGTCGGCTGGGGATCAATGTGCATGAATCCCATACCAGCACGCTCGATACCGATTGAGCGAGAGCGGTTGTGCTGCAAGGAGTTTCATGTTCATTGATCTCCAATCGACCGCTTCTCATTGATAAGTGAATGAGACACTCTTGGTGGACTCCACTATAGTATAGGTAATGAGTACCTGCTTCTCTTGCATTTGACTGGCCATTATAATAACCTTCGCAGCTGGATGTTGGATTTCAAGCTCTTTCAAAATTGTGGCTGCGTCACTCGTCACAAACAATTTTTCGATATGATTGATGACCATTTTATTCATGCCTATAAGACTGATTAAATAAGACACAAGTGAGCAGCGAAAAGGACAAACTGCAACAATATTCACCATTTGGGCCATAAGCCGACCTCAATTGCGAGGCCAACTCTACACAGGCGTCAATATTTCGAAGAACTGCCTCATCCGTTCCTTTGAAATGCTGCAAAAGATGATATACCGACAAAAAACTCATTTCATGGTAAACGAACCTGAGCGCCCTCCTTCATGAAGCGATTGTATCCAGATTTCGGTATATTCATCGCCATATTTGCAGGATGCCCAAGTCAACTCCCTTGTTACCTTCAATAGCGACAGTTTAATTCAGAAAACAATATGATGCTTCTATAGCCTAGCCCCCTAATTTTGACCCGGTTTGAAGGCAAATCTTCGATTCTGAGCTTAATCGCTAAATCAATTATTTGGCACCCGGGTAGAACTGAAATGACGAAGAAATCGAGAAAAACGCACCAGAAGGGCACGAAATCATTTACTCTCACCGCGCCTCTTTACTGTCACTGGAACTGTTCGTTGTGACAATGAAATCCTTTGTGGACCCGTCTTTTGAAAATCTATACCCTCTGATGCTCCGTTCTTTCCTTGGGACACTAACTAATACTGTTTTCAAATAGCCCCATTTTTCACCGATGACAACCACCGTGAACATGTTCATCCAACCGGACAACTAGTCCAGGCAACAGAATAATGTCACTGAAATAAGACGTTTTAGTGCGTTTCTCGCCGTTTCTTCGTAATTTTGGTAACACTTACTAGGGACTGGTTTTCAGATCCCGCGACGTTTTGGAAAACGTGCAAGTGGAAGTCGTGAGGGATGAATAAAGAAAGTAACAAAAATGTATGCAGGGTTTCCTCAACAGACTTTTTGGTAGGTCAAAAAATGACAAAAACTGATTAAAACTAACTGAAATTCCTCAGTTAAAGCAAATGTACCGGAAATAACTGCCAAGAACGCTCCAGGTTATGACGAAATTAGCATTTACAAAGTTTCGCGCCTTTGTTTTGGCTCATTCTTGAGATACGTTTCCGAAATCATTCCATGATTTGCACTCTTCTTTTCGCTCGACTAAAGCAGCATAGTGTTATCAGCAGCGGTGGCCGAGAGGATAACGAAGTGGATTGAAAAGCAGCGAGAATGGAGCGGTATCATAGGTTCGAATCCAGCAATGAAATTTCCACATTGTTGTATTTTTCTCTGTTTAAGCGTTAATCTAATCTACCTCTTTTTCACATTCCATTCCATTTTTCTTAGCATTTATGGGACCTAGGCATTGTGCTCAATGACTGGCATATGCCTTTTAATGGTAGGAAATTGGTGGATATCGTTCCGAAGAAACAAAAAACATTCAGAATGAGATAATATAATATGTATTTCATCATCAACTGAAAAGGCTAGCAGCTGTGACTGCGTTCTATGGAGCAGAGGCGCTTGTATCGCCTCTGCTTCGGCTGTTTCAGAGAACGCAGTCACAGCCCCTCTTCTTTTTCTTTGCAGCCGCGAAGAGCAGAAACTGGGCGACCAGCGTCGGATTCGTCCAAAGGTCTATTGTAGTCAGTGTTGTGGGTTTTTTCGGACAGTTGAATAAGTGTAGGGTATTGTGGCCAGGACCACCTCATTCCGGGCAAACTTCGGGAGCGCTACTGTCGATCCTGTTCACGTAGGACCTCAGGAACGTTGAGTGCCCACAGCGCAACGAGGCTAGAGTGCATCTGGCACGTCTACTAAGCTGAGACTCAAACTCAGAAACTCGAGGCGGCACAGTACCCAGAATAGGGTTAACAGCCGCTCTTTCTAGATACCCTCGAACGAACTGGGTGTGCTCCTCGCGCAACAGACGGAGGCGTTTTTGATGTGAATCCTGCCATCTTTGCAGATTGACTTTATCTGGAGCATCGGCAAGTGGTTTCTGATGCCTCTCTCTCTTCCAGGCTCAAGTACTCTCCGAGATGGGTGGCTAGGCTGCTTGACGATGTTAATATACAGCTGCTGGGCCTGGAGCTGACAGTGTTCCTTTACTGGTAGCACCCGTGTCTCGGCATGTAATTGCTCGATTGGCGAACTCCTAGCACACCCGGTGGCGATCCGGAGGGCAGCGTTTTGTCCACGCTCCACCTCAGTCCAGGATGAGTCCGACACTAAGTGCTGCCAAACCGGTGCCGCATACTCTAGGGCGGGCTGCAGTATAGCCTTATACGTGGTCAGAATAGTTTCCTTACTGCTGCCCCATGATGTACCTCCCAGTGCCCTTAGCACATTGAGTTTAGCTCTTACAATTGCTTGCTTTTGCTCGGTGTTCTTGTGAAACTTCAGCGACGGATCGAGTATAAGGCCGAGTAGTTTGACGAAGCGAGCAGCAGGCAGGCGATCTCCACCCCAGCTGACATGGGGATGGGCGCTGTGCTCTTTGGGTTCCGTTGTGAAAACTGACACTGAAGACTTGGCGGCTGAGACCCTGAGCATCTTGTTATCGAAATAGCTTTTCAAATCAATCAGGTACTCGTTGATCTTGCTCGCGACCACTTGTATATCGCGGTTTTGGCACATGATAGTCATATCATCAGCGCAGGCGACAACTTTAATGTCCTGGAAGGTGCCGGAATGTCCTCCGAGTACGGATTAAACAGAGTGGACGATAAGACTCCGCCTAGCGGAACACCGGCAGCTATTGGAATACTTTTAGAGACATGATTTCGAAACGTAACTTTTGCTCGAAGGCCCTTGACGAATGCTATTATGCAACGCTTCTGCCACGGTGGAATAGAGGACGAATAGAGGACAGTATGTTATCCGATAGAATACCCAGGTTAACGCTGTCGAATGCCTTTATCAAGTCCAGGGCTATAGCAACGGTCCTGAGGGGTTTTCTCTTGTTAAAGACGTCGATGGCATAGCCAACGATTTCCAAAAGCGCCGTCGTGGTGGAATGTAAAACAAGTCACCTAGCCTTCTCAGGTGATGATGGAATATTATGTAGTTACTATTATCTCACTCTAATTTACTTTTGCTCTGTAAATAATTATTGAGGATTGGAAAACATACAAACAATGTGATAGGAAATGCGAATTATAGGCAAGATAAGGGATCCTCTTTTTTGAGTGGCCATTATAGCCCCATATTTCATTTTAAGGAGGCGACATTCGGTTGACTTACATGCCTGTCTACCCTTCATCTAAAACTATTGAACAAACTTCAATCGAAAACTTTTTTTTGATTCTTTGGGCATCAGATCCCTTGGGGTTGTACATGGTAAAAAAAACTCGAAAACAAATTTTTTCCAGCTTTTTTTGGTATGGTGTTTTTCGAAGGAGGAATGTTAGCTGCACATAACAGCCAATTTTCGCTTGTAGAAAATAAGAAATGCAGCCATGGTGGCCACTTGGAGAAAAGCTGCACCCTGCTTTGCAGTTTTTCGTCTTTTTTGACCTACCGAATGGTCCGTTGGGAAAACGCAGCATACTCTATTCACCCCTCACAACTTCTAGTGGGACGTTTCCCAAAACGTCGCTGGTCTTTCAAGACTTCCCCAAGTTAGTGGTCATCGCATTGTTTTGAGTGGAAAACTCGGAAACGAAAATCATCGGGAACACTGCCTTTGAGGTTTATCGGGCTTATCATGTGAAAACCTCTTATCACTGTTGTGTTTTGCCACGATCGACCGCTCCATTGCTTCCTCCGCCCGAATTCGTCCGAGCGAGCTGAGCTTCAGCAAGTCGGGGAGTTCAAGTACCTCGGATCTAAGGTGCAAGAGCGAAAGGTAGTGGCTGCCGAGATGTCGTACGTTCGTGCCGTCGCAGTGTGGACGAAAGAAGATCACCTCCGTGCAAACCGACGTCAATCCCTCCACACAGACGGATTTTGTCATGGCGGAGGTGCTGGCTGGCTGCAGCTCTCCTGAGGATTCTTCTACAAATGGCCGGCGTCGAAAGGAATCCAGGACCCGCGAAGAAGAAGAAGTACCCATGTGCCACATGCGACAGAGATGTCACTTGGTATGGAACCAGCGTCCAATGTTTTGGATGCCAAAGGTGGGTGCACTTCTCTTGTTCGGGTCTCAGTTCAGTGAGGCACCACGATTCTTCTTTTCGTTGTATTGTGTGCTCCGCCTCCAGTAACTCAAATTCCTCATCTAACAACCGCCCCTTATCTATTGTACACATCAATCTAAACGGCCTTCGGACCAAGCTTTCTGAATTATCTCTCTTTGCCCGTACTCATCACCCGGATGTTATCATGGTCCAAGAGACCAAACTTTCTCCCTCTGTTACCTCTAGACATCCAAACATCCCGGGCTATACTGCATATCATACTCCTAGGTCATTTTCAATTTTTTTTTTCAATTCAATAGCTTTATTTGGCGACAAAGAAACATACAAAATGTATGTGATATAGGTTTAAACAAGACAGCCCTGGACATGCAGGCAAACAAGATAGTAGGCAAGGAAACACTCGTACGAATAAGAGCACCCTGAATTTAAAGCTTTAGCAGAAAGCACGGCCATCGACCCCATGCAATGACCTGAGGTTGAAATGGGATAGCCTGCTTTTGAAAATCGGAAAATGCGCGGCCTCAACGATCTCTGGAGGTAATTTGTTCCAAATTGGGATGACTCTAAATGCAAAGGAATGTAGCACGTTGGACTTCGACGTAAATCTACGTGCGAGCTGAAAAGCGTGCTGGCGGGAGCGAGTACAGCGGCTGGTGAACACGAAAACACTCTCAAATGGGATGTCGCAAAACAATGCGTTGGCCACCAAGGGTTACCAAAATTACGAAGAAACTGCGAGAAACGCACTAAAACGATTTATTTCAGTAAATTATTTCCTGGTCTGGACTAGTTGTCCGGTTGTATGAACCTGTTCTCGGTGGTTATCACCGTTGAAAAATGGGGTTAATCGGGAATGGAAGAATATGTTTCGCAAAACAGTATTAGTTAGGGTCTGAAGCAAAGAACTGAGCAACACAGATTAGAGAATTTCAGAGGACGGGCCCACCAAAGATTTCACTCACAACAAACAGCTGAGGGTACGGGAGCGGAGTGAGAACGCAGGATTTCATGTCCTTTTACTTCTGGTGCACTTCCTTCATTTCTCCGTGATTCTAGTAAGGGGAGAATTTCAAAGGATGGGTCCACAAAAGATTTCATTGTCAGAACAAACAGTTCCTATGAGAGTAGAGGCCCGTTGCCCTTCTCGTGCCCAACAGGCCCTTCTGGGGTGCATTCAAAGAACATTCCCACGGCAAAACGCGTCCATGGAAACGTAGTGACGGTCACGTGGGAGCAATTTTCAGTTATAATTCGCATCCATGGAAAGCAAATTTGTCCATGAGAAGGTTGTTTTTCCTCCCACGGCGTCGTGGGAATGTTCTTGGAACGCACCCCTGGTGCGTTTTTCTAGATTTCTTGGTCATTTCAGTTCTGCCTGGGGACCAAACAGTCGATCTACCCATTAATCTCAAAATTGAAGATTATCGGGCACACTATACTTGGGCGCTTGCAATATTCGAATAATCATATAATTGAATCTTTGGCAGCAATCTCAGAATGTACTCTAAGGCCCCTGTCATAGTCGGTGGATCTACTGAGTCCCACCCGGTCGATACGCATCAAATTCGTGGAGAACGGGTGGAAAAGATCAACCCACTGAGTCCGACTGCGACCGTCTGATGCCCACCGCAATCCCCCCGGTCGATACTGATATTTCTCATGCGTACAAGGGCGGGGCCAATGCACCGACTGAGTCCCGCTGAGTCCCACCCGGTCGATATAGGTATTTTTCACGTGATTTGGGTGCATTTTTTTCGGCCGACTGCGACCTGCCGAGTCCCGCCGCATCTCGACTCTCATCGTCTGCGCTCTGCCCCACGTGCTGCTGATACGGAAATCAGATTCAGACATGTTGAAAACAAGAAAAATCAGCCACCAAACACGTTCCGATATACAGCTGAGGTGATAATCGTCACTATCAATTGCGTGTTTCGCAGAGGAGCTGGTTGGTGCTGGGGGCAACCGGACTCAGTGGGACTCAGCAGGTTTTTCCACCCCGGACTCATCCGGACTCAGCACAAGAACGATAGTTAAGTGCGCCAGAATCGGGCTACCGTAATCTTAGCCGTAAAATAAATTGTTTGACGACGGTTTTTCACGGACGAAACGGCTACCATACTATTCTAGTAGGAAAGGCTTATTTACAGGTATCCCGAAAAGTAATCAGCAGTTTGCTCCAAATCTAACACCTATGAATCTTTGCTAGTTTAAGCAATTCTCTCCTCAATAGTATCTTATACCTACGAATCTTCGCTAGTTTAAACAGTTATCTTCCCGATATGACTGCCTTGCCATGTGAATCCACATAGACAATGAATGAATATATAAGAAAACTTTTGATTTTCTGGTTAACATCCATTTTACCGGTACCCATGTTCAGTTCCCAATCAATTTAATGAAAACGCGATTGGCTGCTTTTTCCATAGACTCTCGCTCTCCACATGAAGATGTGGTGAATTCTCGAGTTCTATGAAACCAAGGCTTGAGGACTTCATTAGTGTTCGGCATAGCATAATTGTTTCCAATTTACTGAAGTCGATTTCCACAAGACGTAAAAAGTGATTTTGATTTAGCTCTGACGTAAAAAATTTGACCTAAATATTGACATTGATCTTCCCAAAAGCGCTGGTCTTGTTGAGGTCTATAGGCCTAAACAGGTGCTTCAGATTGCATATTCATCTCATCTCTGAGCAAAATATTTGTCACGTATTGCCTTTAAGTCGCAGTGCATTTTTCGCATCATGTTTGTACTTTTTGCTCATAATGGTTGTGTTCTGAATGTTACTTTTTTGCACAGTGTTTCCTCAGATGGTAGTTGAGGAAGTTGCTCTTATTCTAGCAGATTTCTTCTCTCGCGGCTCTAGCTTGATTTACTGGAAGGATTACTGTATCTATGATAAGCTAATTACGGTTAAAAATTGTGCACGAGTTATCAAACAGAAGTTGTAATTTCCTGAGATAAATATGGTCTAATGTTACATTTGAAATCATGTGGTTCTCGGTGTTCTGAAACTCACAGAAAGGCTATCGAAATTGTTGCTCTTGTTCATTTATGTAAATGATGCTTTGGGGGATCGTACGGTGTTAAACCTTCTACTGAAGCCGTCAAGTCGCACAAAGCAATATCACAATGGTAGAGGTCACGAAACTGCCTGCACAATCGTGTTCAGCACCAAAATTATCCTAGACAAAATGTCATAATTTGATATAAAACTTTGCTATAGCATAGTTAAGTACAACTGTTTTTCGGTCATTAGAAAAGCAACCTCAGATAGGTGATCAAGACTCTAAAAGTAACCGTGCCTGGGAAAAAAAGACGCTTTCGATCGTTAATATGGGCGAAAGCTGAAGCAATATAGCTAGCGTGAAGATTATGGAAACTACCACACTCATGAAAACTACTGAAAGGAAGCGCAAGAAATTAAAAAAATCGTTTTGGGTCCATTCACCGAGCTTTCCAATGAAAAAAAATCCGTCTTCTTGAGGTTCTTCATGAATTGGGCGCTGACACGACACCGACGTACAAAAATCGATTATCTGCCGTCGAATGAGTTGTTTCTTCCGTGAAAAACCGTCGCCAAACAATATATTTTACGGCTAAGATTACGGTAGCCCAATTCTGGCGCACTTAACTATCGTTCTTGTGGACTCAGCAGGTTTTTCGACCGAGTCTGACCGGGGCCTAACTTTTCCCGTTTCCTAGAGTTGGTCTAAGGTTATCGCTCTCACAATTGATGACAGACCAAGTTTCTGGTCATTCGTTAAATTGCAATTAGCAATTATTCGGATAATTTTGGAATAACCCATAATTTCCGTTGCATGAAATGATATAATTCTAATTTCTCATGAACTAGGGGAGCCTTGTCCCCTGAAGGAATGCCAGGGAACAGAAACGGTTCGAATGCATTCTGGTGTTGAGGTGAAAATCAAAATTATTCGAATATTCGGTGCGCCCAAGTATAGTGCACACCGCCTTTAAGAATAGCATTTTGAAGAAAATAAGGAAAAATAAGAGGGTTGAAATTCAATGGACGAGAATCTTCGAGCGGTGGTAGGTGGTCCTACAGCGCGAACCCTGATGCTCCGAAGGCGGACATCTAGAGAATCCCGTGGGCGTGACTAAAAACAACGGCGAATTTAAGGACTGAGTGTTGCAGACGGAGGGAAAAGTGATAGTTTAACAATTAGGCGTCGTTTAGTAAGTGGGCTCTGCGCAGTTAAAATTACGCGGCTCTACGCCTAATCTTAAATTTCTGCAAGTTTATGAATTTGGATTTCGTTGAAGCTGCGTTGCGTACATAGATACATTGGCAAGGAAGAGGATCTAAAATTACAGGTGCGTTTTGTGTTCATATTATTCGTAACTGTCACTCTCTGTTACTTCAACTATTGATATCTAACGGATCAGACCGCTTTGAAATTTATTCGCAGCTACACTTACACAGGAAAAACTACCGGACGAGTTGTCTCGCGCGCGTCTCTAACCGGCGCGAAATTCAAACGCGGGTTTACCTCGCTCTGCCGTCTGCATCTGCTCTCACCAGCTGATTTCGAGCCATCTCGGCTCGGAAACGTTATTCTTCGCCTTTTTCTGCTATTTCTTCTACTATTCAGCTACTGTTTTTCACTTCAGCGCCCCATTCAGGCTCTACTGTCTCCTTATCCGTGCTTTCTCCCAGATTATATCAGAATTAGATTTTCCGGCCTAAATGTTTACCTGATTCTATTAGTAACGTTTCACAATTTTGAACTTAGGATTTGTTTGGTATCATCTATCGAATCATTTCCAACTTTTCCATTTCCGATCGCTTCAAGCCTAAATTATGCATAAAATAGCGATGCCCCTATCATTTTTTTATTCTGCGGCGTGCCCCCACCGGAAACCGCAACGAAATTTTGTGTTAGAGTCTTCAAGTTGATTTCCTGGATTTTTTTTGAGACTGCTATTAAGTATCTCTCATTTTTTGGCATTGAGTCAACGTTCAAACACGTGGCTCTTTTCTAGGAAACCCATTCAAAATTCGCAGAATCTATATATATATATATATATATATATATATATATATATATATATATATATATATATATATATATATATATATATATATATATATATATATATATATATATATATATATATATATATATATATATATATATATATATATATATATATATATATATATATATATACATATATATATATATATATTTATATATATATATATATATATATATATATATATATATACTCTGTTTATCTTGAATTGCACAAAACACGGTCCGCCAATAGTCCTCTAATTGGCCCGCTAGTACCGTAGTGTACGTCCACGACGGAAAGAAGATCGCCTCCGTGCAAACCGACGTCATCCCCTCCACAAAGAGGGTTGTCATGGGAGAGGTGCTGGCCGACCGCAGCTCAGTCCAGTGCTTCGGATGCCAAAGGTGGGTGCATCTCTCCTGTTCGGGTCTCAGCTCTGTGAGGCATCATAACTCCGCTTTTCGCTGTGTTTTATGCTCTTCACCTACCAACTCTGATTCCTCTTCCTCAAATCCATTGTGCAAATCAATCTAAACGGCCTTCTTCTTCTTCTTCTTTGCAGCCACATAGAGGGTTTTGTCATAGGCGGAGGAACTGGGCGACCAGTAGTGGATTCGTCCATAGGTCCATTGGTGTCAGCGTGGTAGGTCTCTCCGGACAGTTGAATAAATGTGCGGTATCATGGCCGACGATACCGCAGTCCGGGCACACATCAGATTTGCTGCTGTCAATCTTGCTGACATAAGACATTAGTATTGTAGAGTGACCACAGCGTAATGATGCGAGCGTGCATCTCGCCCTTCTTCCGAGTTGAGACTCTGAGGTGCAGACGGGGGGCGGTATATCTCCTAGTATAGGATTTATGGCCACCTTCACAAGATGACAAACCAAAAATGTACATCTAAACGGCCTTCGTGCCAAGCTTTCTGAACTCTCTCTCTTCGCACGTACTTACCATCCAGACGTGATCATGGTTCAAGAAACCAAGCTCTCTTCATCCCCTACCTATCCTCATCCCAATATCCCAGGCTATACTTCTTATCATGCCATCTCTCGGCGGTGAAGTTTCTATCTTCGTTCTATCTTCACTTCCCTCACACCTCATTCCCAGCACCCCCACGGACGGTACTCTCGAGTACCTCCCAATCCATCTCACCCCTAAAAACACCCCTTTCTCTTTTCAACATATACATTCCACCTACAACTTCATGCCCTTCATCTTACAATCCTATCCCACTTCTCAAGCAGCTGAGCGACTGCTCCCTCTCATCCTCGGTCGTTTTCGCGGGTGATTTCAACGCTCACACCTTTTGCTCGTCTCTCGGTCCTGATGTTAGAGGAAATGACGTCGAAGAATGGACAGATGGGTGCGACCTGATCATTTTAAACGATGATCAGCCCACTCGTCACCCTGCCAACGGCCGATCTTCTAGCCCAGACATATCTCTTGTCTCGTCCAACCTTTCTACTTGCTGCACACGGGCTACCTCGACTACTCTGCCAAGTGACCACGTTCCTGTCTTTGTCCACATCGATCTATCCAATGGTCTCGCTCCCTTTTCTGGTGTTCGCCAACGTTCTTATCTTAATTTAGGCCGAGCAGACTGGCGCCTGTTCAGTGAAGTTGCGCTTCGCCTATCGGCAGGTTACCCGTGGAATGGAAGCGTGCACCAGAAAGAGTGCCATCTATCTGACGCAATCCGCAAGGCCATGAATGCGGCTATTATCGGTCGCGTCAAGACGTTCTATCCAAATGTCAACAGAGACATCCTCGACAAAATTAGAACGAGAGATGCGAGGAGAGCGGTTAATCATCTGGACCCCGTGGTTGCTGAGCTTGACAGTGAGATCAAAAAGGATTTGTACAGACACAAGAAAGAAGATTGTGAGAAGTTCACCGGGCAGTTGGATTTTAAGACGGAAAGTGCAGCTACTTGGAAGGTTTTACGGAAGCTTACGGGTAAAAGCTTACCCGCCACCGTCTCCACAGTCGAATTCGACAACGGCGTATTCAAATCAGGAAAGGAAGCCGCTTATGCGCTCGGGAAAAGATTTTCATCACCAGTGCTAAACGAGGGCCGCAGAATAGAGTGACTGTAAAAGAGCTGTGCCGCCTCCCGCTTATGAGCACGGCCGAAGCGATTACTACGACGCAAGTTGAGAAGATTATAAAGGAAATGCGGAACTCTAGAGCTATTGGTCCTGATGGGATATGTCCTGCTGTCTTGAAGAAGATACCCAATGACCTACTACCGCTTCTCACTGATGTGATAAACACCTCGTTCAAGTCGTGTACTATCCCGCAGAATTGGAAAACGGCAAACGTCGTTCCGCTGCCCAAGCCTGGCAAGCCCCAAGCTTCAGTCAAGGGATATCGGCCCATTAGCTTGTTGTCTTCTTTTGCAAAAGTAGCTGAAAAGCTGATCATAAAAGATCTGACCGAACACAACGAGAGTCAGGTGTTTCAGCATGGATTCAGAAGACTGCATTTCACCACGACAGCTTTGTTAGAAATTACTAGCTATGCAATTGATGGTTTCAACGCCTAGAAGCCGCAGAGAACTGTTGCAGTTGCCTTGGATCTCACCAAGGCCTTCGACACAGTCTTCTTCTTCTTTGCAGCCACAGAGAGGGGTTCTGTCATAGGTTCAGAAACTCGGCCACTAGCACTGGGTTCGTCCACAGATCCATTGTCGTCAATGTAGTCGGTCTTTTCGGGCAATTGAACAGGTGCGCAGTAGTATGCCCTTGACTACCGCAATCAGGACACTCGTCAGGTTTGCTGTTGTCAATCCTATGCAAGTATGACATAAGCATGGGGGAGTGTCCACAGCGTAACGATGCAGGGGTGCACCTGGCACGCCTGCCAAGTTCCATCTCTGTCTCGGAGACCTTTGGAGGTGCGACTCCCAGGATGGGGTTCATGGCAACTCTGCTCAAGTGTTCGTTCACGAATCGGGTATGCTCCGCGCGCAAGAGACGGAGGCGTTCTTGTTGTGCTTCAGTCCATCTCTGCACATCTACTTTCGACGGAGCATCAGCGAAAGGCTTTCTGATACATCTCTCTCTCACCGGGTTTAGTACTCTTCGCGAAGGATGATTCGGCTGCTTCACGATGTTAATGTACATTTGTTGCGCCTGGAGTTGGCAGTGGTCTCTGACTGGCAATATGCGAGCTTCGGCATGTAAGTGCTCTATTGGAGAGCTTTTGGAACAGCCTGTTGCAATTCGCAGAGCACAATTTTGGACGCGCTGCAGCTTGCACCAAGAGGTGTCCGACACGATGTGCTGCCAGACTGGCGCAGCATACTCCAAGGCGGGTTGCACAATAGCCTTATACGTGGTCAGGATCGTTTCTTTATTGCATCCCCAGGACGTTCCACCGAGAGCACGCAGGACGTTGAGTCTTGTTTTCACTGTGGCTTGCTTCTGCTCAGTGTTCTTATGAAATTTCAACGAAGGATCCAACACGAGTCCAAGCAGCTTGGGGAATCGGGTGGCCTGCAATTGAGTTTCGTCCCATTTCACCATAGGATGGGCACTGTGCTCTGCATTATCAGTGGAAAAGACGGTGACGGACGATTTGGAGGCAGAGACTGTGAGCATTTTGCGATCGAAGAAACATTTCAACTCGATCAAGTAGTCATTGATCTTACTGGTGGCTACCTTAATGTCGCGATCTCGGCACAGAATAGTAATATCATCCGCGTATGCAACGACCTTGATGTCTTGAGGGGGAACGGGCAGATCTTCTAGATATAAACTGAAAAGTGCAGGCGATAAAACTCCTTCTTGAGGGACACCAGCGGCGATGGGGATGCTATTGGAAACATGTCCCTGGAATAGCACATTTGCCCGACGTCCTTTAGTGAAGGCAGCTATCCACCGCTTCTGCCATGGCTTGATGGTAGACTTCAACAGACTCTCTGATAGTAGGCCTAGATTGACAGTGTCAAATGCCTTTGTTAAGTCGAGGGCCACACCAACAGTACGTTGGGGTTTGATGGCATTGAAGCCGTCCAGCACATAGCTCACAATTTCCAACAAGGCCGTAGTGGTGGAATGTAATTTACGGAAACCATGTTGGTGCTGCTGTTGGCTGTTATGCTCGGCAAGCTCCTCCACAACCAGTTTTTCGGCAATTTTGGCGATGGGTGAGAGCAGACTGATCGGCCGGTACCCTTTAGCCGTGGATGGTGACTTTCCCGGCTTCGGCAGTGGAATAACACGAGCCACTTTCCAATTTTGGGGTAAAATACATGTACGAAACGATGTATTTATGACGTCAGCAATAAAGGGCAGTAGTTCACTGGGCAGTCTCTTCAGGACTGCAGGGCTCAAACCGTCTGGCCCTAATGCCTTCGAGTTGCTCATCTCCTTTATCGCCTTCTCGACCTGTGCAGGCGTGACTGCATCATCTACATCCATGAGAGGCAACTTACAGAGTTCCCGAACAGTTATTCTGTTCTGTTTCTCTCTTTTGGTTCTAGTGATGAAAAAATGCTTCCCAAGAGCATTTGCGGCCTCCTTCCCTGATTTGAAGACTCCATCTTCAAACTCAATCGTGGAATTGTCGGCGGAGGTGAACTTTCCGGAGATCCTTTTCAAGGCCTTCCACGTTGCTGCTGCATCATTTCTGAAGTTCATCTTCTCAGTGAACTTTTCCCAAGTTTCCTTCTTGTGCCTGTCAAGGTCGTTCCTGATCTCATCATCCAGCGCAGCGATGTCGGTGGCAAGATGATTTGCGGCTCTCTTTGCGTCCCTTGTCCTTATCTTCTGCAGTGTTTCCCTGGTGACATTGGGAAAGAAGGTCTTAACGCGGCCTTCAGGGATCGCAGCTTTCATAGCCTTCAAGATAGCATCAGATAGGTGGCGCTCCTTCTGGTGTACATCGCCATTCCACGGATAATCAGCCGCTTGGCGGAGCGCAACCTCCCTGAACAGGCTCCAGTCTGCAGGGCCTAAATTAAGATAAGAACGATGACGAACACCTGTATAGGGAGCAAGAGAGTTAGAGAGATCAATATCGACAAAGACAGGGATGTGATCGCTGGAAAGAGTTCTGGATGTCGACCAAGAGCAGGCATTAGAGAGATTGGAAGAGACGAGGGAGATGTCTGGGCTAGATGATCGGCCGTTGGCAGGGAGACGAGTGGGCTGGCCATCGTTTAAGATAACCAGATCGCACTCCTCCGCCCATTCTTCGACGTCACCTCCTCTAGCATCAGAATCAAGCGACGAGCAGAACGTGTGCGCATTGAAGTCACCCGCAAAGACAATTGAGGGAGAAAGAGAGCAGTCATACAGCTGCTTGAGAAGGGGGATAGGATTGTATGTTGAGGGACAAGAGGAAGAAGGAGGGATATATATATATATATTAAAAAGAGAAAGTGGTGTTTTAAGAGGTAGATGGATGGAGATGTACTCGAGAGTGCCATCCACTGGAGTGTTTGGAATAATGTGAGAGGGAAGAGAGGACAGAACAAAAGTAGAGACTCCGCCTCCTTGAGATGACCTGGGAGTATGATATGCAGTATAGCCCGGGATGTTTGGATGTCGAGAGGTAGCAGAGGGAGAGAGTTTGGTTTCCTGAACCATGATAACATCCGGGTGATGAGTACGGGCGAAGAGAGATAATTCAGAAAGCTTGGTCCGAAGGCCGTTTAGATTGATGTGTACAATAGATAGGGGGCGGTTGGTAGATGAGGAATTTGAGTTACTGGAGGCGGAGCACACAATACAACGAAAGGAAGAATCGTGGTGCCTCACAGAACTGAGACCCGAACAAGAGAAGTGCACCCACCTTTCGCATCCAAAACATTGGACGCTGGTTCCATACCAATTGACATCTCTGCCGCATGTGGCACATGGGTACTTCTTCTTCTTCGCGGGTCCTGGATTCCTTTCGACGCCGGCCATTTGTAGAAGAATCCTCAGGAGAGCTGCAGCCAGCCCGCACCTCTCCCATGACAAAAACCCTCTCCGCGGAGGGATTGACGTCGGTTTGCACGGAGGTGATCTTCTTTCCTCCACACTGCCACGGCACGAACGTACGACATCTCGGCAGCTTCGACACAGTGAATCTTGGCATCTTATCAAACAACTTACTGGAGTCATCAATCCCGCCATGACAAAAGCGCTGGATAGCTGCATTCACTAAGGGAAGACGGGCTAGAGTGATGTTCCAGAATCATGTCTCAAACAGCATTCCGATTGCAGCTGGAGTCCCACAGGGCGGCGTATTGTCGCCTGCTCTCTTCAGTCTGTACCTCGAAGATATTCCCGCCCCTCCCCAGGATATCAAGGTGGTCGCTTACGCTGACGATATGACTGTCTTGTGTCGTGATCGGGACATAAATGTGGCCGCCGCTAAGATTAACGGGTACTTGACCACGCTGAAAAACTTCTTCGACCGCAAAATGCTGAAGATTTCTGCGTCAAAGTCATCGGTATCCGTACTCACAACAGACCCATCTGAACACGGCGCACATCAGTATGTCGTATGGAATGGAGATCGTTTGCCTGCCGTTCGCTTCCCAAAACTTCTCGGACTTGTGCTCGATCCATCGCTCAAGTTCCATAAGAACACGGAACAGAAGCAGGCTATCGTTAAAGCGAAGCTTAACGTGCTTAGAGCCCTGGGCGGTACAACATGGGGTAGTAGCAAAGAAACCATTATTACGACGTATAAAGCGATTCTCCAGCCTGCACTAGAATACGGCGCACCAGTTTGGCAGCATCTAGTTTCGGAATCCTCGTGGACTAAGATGCAACGCATACAGAATGCGGCTCTTCGAATCGCCACCGGATTTGCAAGAAGTTCCCCGGTCGATCACTTGCATGCTGAGACCCGCTTATTACCAGTAAGGGAGCACTGTGAGCTCCAGGCCCAACAATTTTTCATCAACATTGTCAAACAACCAAATCACCCCTCTTGGAGAGTGCTAAACCCCGTCAGAGAAAGAAAGATCAGAAAGCCATTTGCCGATGCTCCCAGCAAAGTCAATCTGCAAAGATGGCACGACTCACAGCAAGAAAGACTCCGTCTATTGCGCGAGGAGCATACTCAGTTCGTACGGTGCCATCTGGAAAAGGCGGTCATTAACTCCATACTGGGGGTAGTGCCGCCCCAAGTCTACATTCGCGGCTCAACTCGGAAGAAGGGCCAGGTGCACCCTGGCATCGCTGCGCTGTGGCCATTCTACCATGCTTATGTCCTACGCCAGCAAAATAGACAGCAGCAAATCAGATGTCTGCCCGGACTGCGGCTGCCTCGGCCATGACACTGCACACCTCTTCAAATGTCCGGAGAGACCCACCACGCTGACCGTAATGGACCTATGGACGAATCCGTTACTGGTCGCCCAGTTCCTCAACCTATAACAAAACCCTCAATGTGGCTGCGAAGAAGACCCTGATGGCAGGGTGGGTGGCCGAGTGACGGCATTGACGAATCGATTGCTCTGCACACCGGGTGCACACCCGGGTCTACCGAGAACGCGTCGTGGACGTACACTACGGTACCAGCGGGCTAATTAGAGGACTATTGGCGGACCGTATTTTGTGCAGTTCAAGATAAACAGAGTATACATTCATTTTGCTCGTAAATCATGCTCCCGTCCAGCCCACAAGTTTTTCAAGTGAATGTTTGGTCTGTACCAGCGACTCTAGGCCTTCTTCACTATGAATTTGATTGAGTGAGAGGTTTGTTAAACACGGACCACGTCCCGCTATATCTTGTGAAGCCTTACCATCCAACCTCTTCCGATGACTTCCCTTTCTCCATGCATTTTTCTCGACCACCTCCTTGATCTTTCGCCCTATTTACTGTTTTCTCCATCACCATCACAAGCAGGATGAGGTGCGTTTTTTTTATTTCATGCATGTTCATTATTTCTATCGATGATGTTTTGACATACACCAAGTGCGCTCGGTTTCGTCAACGGTAAACCTGTAGGTTAAGGGCGAATTCCACCTGAATTGCCTGGTTTTCCGAATACATCTGGGTGCTATGTGGGAAGGGGGGGGGCCACTCTGGCGCGATTGACTTGGCCATGCCCATTTTACTGTGCCGCACTAAATTTGAGCACCTACCCGGGGTTTCCCTCCCCTGCCAAAATCAGGAGAGTCATTGCGGCACGGAAAAATGGGCGTGGCTAAGTGCGATACAACAGTGGTCCCCCCCCCCTTCCCACATAGCACCTACATCTGCTTCGCCGTTCGCAATCACTGTTAAGGCGTCGGCATAGTGGAAAGTCTGCGAGCGAGCGAATGTGGGCGTGGCCTTGAAAATTCTGCGGCGGAGTCGCAAGCATCCCCGCAGAGTGTGATTTGGATTAGAGCGCAAATGTTGATCGACTGGAGCGCGGAAGTCAATCATCTATTTTTGTCTCATTATTTCGCAGGATGGGCCGCAGCTGCCTGAAATTAGTCTAATACAATACCAGGGGTGTGTTCCAGGAAGGTTACCATGGGCGGAGAATTTGTGTGAAAATCAAACGCAAGACAATGAAATGAAATCTGATGAACAATTAAGCTCCACTGAGATGCCTGCTAACGGGATATTTAACAAATGATAGACTGAAATTTATCCATATCCAATTCATGAGGCCTCATATACCATCATTAATTACTATGGTTGGTATAGAATCTTGGAACGCATTCCAGAAAAGAAACTGAAGCTGAAATTAGGTGCAAAACTAGTTGGGGGGGGCACTCAGGATTTACCCATAGAAATGAAAAGATTAATCTAGAAAATGAAAAATTCTTTCGTTATTAGATATTTGAAAGCGTTGTTATCCGTAATTTCCTAAGAAAATTCATGAAATTAGATCGATTTCTGAGATCAGTATCATCCATTTCTCCTTTAATCCTGAGTGCCAACCCCCAAAATGGTTTAGCACTCTGAAAATATAGCAGAAAGAAGGAATGAGAACAGAGGAGAGAGAAAGGGGTCGAAATCGTGGACATTTAAATAGAGGATGGTAATGGAGCACAAGTATTAGGAATGGAGCGCGAAACTTGGCAGCAACTCGCAAAATCGCTTGAAAATCACAATCGTCTCTCAATTTCGCAGCGAGCTTCGCCGCGAAATTGCGATTTCCGCGACGGGCAAGACACTCTGCGCACCCGCCCGTCGCAGCCTATGCGGTGCGGTCGCGTGCGCGATCAAACTGCGTAGTGCTCCCCACCCTTCATCATTTCTCGCAAACTCGCTCGCTCGCAGATTTTACACTCTGCCGACGCCTTTAAAGCGCGAGTTGACCGTTGATGAATCCGACCATGGATAAGGGTTTCTCCTTTCTAGCACTATTGCCATTTATCTAATGTCTAGCACATACTTGGGAAAGGCTGGAAGAAAGCAGATCAAAAAAATTCTACCTCAAGCTGAATGCGACTTTTTTTTCAGAGTGATCAAAGGAAGAAGACGAGATTCGAGCTCAAAGCCATTCTTCTGCATCGTGCTGCTTAAACCTGAACAATCACTAAGGCCTGGCTTCCAAAAGAAAGTCATCTTCAAACGTCGCTCATCCCATATTTTGTAGCCCAAGCCAATATTTCTTTGTGATGTTTCCACACTTCATCGATTTACTGAAATGCAATACTCCCGATAAAAAATGACTATGTGATCTTGCATGTGCTGCGATTGGCCGATTCTGCGATGGAGGCGTCTGAAAAAAAAAGATAGTATGCACTGAGGAAGAATGTTTCATTTCATAATCAAATATGGTTGTTCAAAAAGTTTGAGGAGGGTCGTAGAGAGGAACCATCCAGAGAACAGTAGAGCAGCCAGCAGTGAATGAACAAGGTTCAGGTCGGAGTTTGGTGCGCGATATTTTCCCCCTCGGTAGGTTTGTTAGATTCCCCTCTCAAAATCTCAAACCGGTGATATCTCCTGTGATTTTTTCAGACTCCTCAATGGGCTGTTTTTTCTCAGGCGTAGCTACAGCAACCGTTGGGACGATCCAAATGCCGGTGAAAAGGAGGCTGCAAGCTTGGTGCTGGTGAGGAGCGGTTGGATGAGAAAATCATACTTCTGAGTGAGAGATAAATCCGGGGTCAGCAGTCTCTGTAAATAGAGCCTACGGGATTTTTTTTTCATTTATCCCTCTTAAGTTTCACTCATTGTACGGGGTGCACAGGGTGAACCTGGGGACGCACTAGCATCCAAGCGCAGGCGGAGAGGGGCCGCAGCTCCTACGAATCGGTCACAGCCAGGGTCAAGCAGTTTATGTCCCCAAGGGGGAGGGGGTGCGAAATTCTTGAGAAATTAGAAATTTGGGGTGGAATTCACGAAACGATAACCACGATTTAGCCACGGTTTGAGGCGGATCGATTCGCACACGATGCGCTCAGCCATGGTTACGCTAGCCGTGGTTAAAACGCGGTTAGCGTTTCGTGAATTCCACCCCTGGACGGAAGATTTGAAAATGTTGGTCGAAATTTTGGGAGGGTGTTTTTGATAGAAGCTAAAATGGCATTCCCTGGAGCTCGTCAGTGGGGTAAGCAGTATAGGGTTGACTGCAGAAAATGTGAGAAAACAAAGTTACAATTTTTTGGGAAAGTCTGGTTGTGATGGTGATGTAGAAATTAGTAAATACAGTGAAATAGTGTATTAGAGAGGTCGTAGAGGAGTAGATGTGAGAGGAAGGGAAAGGCATCGGAGGAGGTTGTGTGACGAATCACCACAACACATGACGAGACGTGATCTGTGTTCAACAAAATCGTGGGTTTCTCACTAAATCAAATTTATAGTGAGGAAAGCCAAGAGTTGTTGGTACAAACTGGGAAGTTCATTCAAAAACTTCGTGGGGTGAACAGGAGCGTGGTTCACGAGAAGTAAAGATGTATCTAGATCCTACAAATTTTATATTGAGTATTCTAGAGAAGAGACAAAATTGCCTGATTTTTTCTCTAAAAATTAAGAATTGATTCTTATTATTTGTCCAGAATCACATTTTAGAAAATTCAATTCCACAAGGCTGTTTTCAAGATTTCGTGGCGGTATTCGGTGAGGACACGATTTGGAAATGGGAAAAATTGGTAAAGCCACAATTTTTTCGTGCCATATTTGGGTAAGTAACGATCGAATGTGGCAACGCTGGCAATTATTCGATAGAAAGACTATGTTTAGAAACATGAAACGTTTCGAAAATGTGAAAGAGGGATTTCCGGAAAAATCTAGGTCGAAAACTGGCAGTTCTGATCTAATCTAGAACGAAATACCGATGGGTTCAACATGAGAAAGCCGCTGAGAACGGTGGCCGTCGCTTTCGACCTGAGCAAAGCGTTTGACTCTGTTAACTTGGGACTGCTGTCCGAGAAACTGCTCAAGTCGTCGCTACCATCATGGCAGAAGCGATGGATTGCAGCTTTCACGAAAGGCCGCCGGGCTAAGGTTCTGTTCCAGAATCACGTATCCGATAGCATTCCAATAGCAGCTGGTGTTACGCAAGGCGGAGTGTTGTCCCCTGCCCTATTCAGCCTGTATCTTGAGGACATTCCCGAGCCTCCCATTGATGTAAAGATTGTTATGTATGCCGACGACATCACCATCATGTTCCAGGACCGTGACCTGCAGATAGCCGCTAACAAGATCAGCGCCTATCTCGTCGAGTTGAAGCTCTTCCTCGATAATATGATGCTCACAGACTCTGCCGCAAAATCCTCTGTTTCAGTGTTCACAACAAACACCAAGGAACACAGTGCCCATCTAGATGTCAAATGGGATGGTGACCTGTTGCCAGCAGCAAAATTTCCCATGCTGTTTGGTCTTAATCTCGATCCGTCACTGAAGTTCCACAGAAACGCGGAACAGAAACAAGCAGTCGTCAAGGCTAGGCTTAATATCTTGAGAGCTCTCGGAGGAACATCATGGGGAAGCAGCCGAGAGACTATATTGAGAACCTACATAGCAATACTTCGGCCGGCTCTGGAATATGCGGCGCCAGTGTGGCAGCACCTGGTGTCTGACAGCTTTAGGAATAAGCTGCAGCGTGTGCAGAATGCTGCGCTTAGAATCGCTACCGGTTGTGCAAGGGGCTCCCCAATAAAACATCTTCACGCGGAGGCCTGCATATTGCCAGTCAAGGATCATTGTGAATTCCAGGCTTAGCAGATGTATATTAATGTTCTGAGACAGCCGAATTATCCGGCAAAGAGAATTATCAAGCCCATTAGAGAGGTAGATTAGGACGCCGTTCGCAGACGCTCTTCGTAAGCTTGATGTACAGAGATTGGCCAACTCCAACACGGAAAGGCTTCGTCTTCTGCGTGAGGAGTGTACCCAGTTTGTTCGAGGATATCTGGAGAAGGCAGCTGTGAACCCTATCTTAGGAGCAGTGCCGCCTCGGGTTTGCGAGTCCGAGTCTCAACTCGGCATATGAGCCAGATGTGCTCTTGCCTCGCTGCGCTGTGGTCACTCTATACTGCTCATGTCTTACGTCAACAAGATCGACAGCAGTCGACCAGACGCATGCCCGGACTGTGGTGCTCCCGGACACGACACGGCGCACTTGTTCATGTGCCCGAAGAGACCTACCTCCTTAACCACAATGGACCTCTGGACGAATCCTGTGAAGGCCGCCCAGTTCCTCAACCTATGACAAAAAACACTTTGAGGCTGCAGAAGAACGAAATACAGAAAATGAGACAGTAGAGCCCAAATCTGGTGCTGAAGTGAATAACAGTAGCTGACTATTAGAAGAAATAGCAGAATAAGGCGAAGAATGACTTTTCTGAGCCGAGATGGCTCGAAATCAGCTGGTGAGGGCAGATGCAGACGACAGAGCGCGCTAAACCCGCGTTTGAATTTCGCGCCGGTTAGAGACGCGCGCGAGACAACTCGTCCGGTAGTTTTTCCTGTGTAAGTGTAGCTGCGAATTTGAAATTTGATGTGGTGGGGACGATAAACCTTTTTTTCGATTTTGGAACGAGAGGGAGACCCTGGATTTCCTAAAGTATAAGGTGGTCGAAGAGTCATGCAAGAGTCCCAGCTTTTCGTCATTTTTTTCAGAAGGGGTGTTGTATGGGAAGGACTTGGATAGCTGAGCCGAATGTTCAGGTCGATAAGCTAGAACGCAGATACAGACAAAGTTGCAAACTATAGTACAAACTAATACAAGTTGAGACTTAACAATAATGTTTTACCTTACTGTAGGAGAACTCGTACCCGCTCCAATTTCAAGCATTCCGAAATCTGCCAAAAAAGCTTAATTTGCAGTCCAACCTCCTGTGCATCATGAAAATCAGTGTTTACGATCAAAATCATTTTCGAGTACGACTCTAAAGTGGGGTTGTTCCTTCGTGAGGTATCGAATAGTGAAGAAACAGCAAAGAAAAGCGCTCAGAATAGATGAAAATAGCGGTTCAGGGCGTGGACGAGCTTACGGGCCCTGCTAGTTTCCGCAAGCGCGCGCTAATCGCGATATTAGCGCAAATCAATCAGGCTGGACGTGGCGGAGTTTCTCGGCAATTCGCCTTCGAAAATGTCTTCGGCGCCACAGGCTCGTCAGAACGTGGGCGTGGCGGGCTAAAGGCGTCGGCTTAGTGGAGAGTCTGCGAGCGAGCGATCGAATGGGGGCGTGCCCTTGAAAATCCGATGGATGTGCGATTAGATGGATGAATATGCGTTGATTTGTCGACATTTATGGCGAAAGACAGTCCATACCGCGATCCGCAGCGCGCTGTTTAGGTTATGACCGGAGTCACTCACAATTCTTACAGTTAGTAGTAAGAAGTAGGCTCAGGGTTCTTTTCGCTCACTCGAAATCACGCCTAGATGGTCTCCTTCGTGAGGCTACAAAAGTGAGGTGAGACTGGTCATATTGAAGGCAAAAATCACGACAAAAACCGGTTTGGAGTTTAGGCCGAAAATCAAAAGCTCCGAAGGGACATGTTGATCGAATACACAGAATGAGAGGCACCTAGTGACAATTCGACTGGTACATGCGACGCGCGCGATTGAGAGTCGGTGCTTTCACGATTCTTAGCGGTGTTCCCTAGCAGAAATCTCTTCCCATTCCGCTAAGATAGAGTCATGATTCTAATTTCGCAATGGATGTTCCTTCTCATTTAAATGTAGATTGCTGCCCGGTATCTGTGTATCGTTTGGGCTCGCCGATCCAAGGCGAAAATCGTGTTCTGAAAATTGTTATGCCGTGTTCAGCTCATCAGAGACAGGCGTTGAGAAATCCCTCCCGTCTAAGGTTTTTCCCCGTAAAGGGACTCTATCTCAGGGAGTCCCTGACGAAGGAAGAGCGCATTAAAAGAAGGGAGGAATATCGGAGACGTGTGGGGGGTGGTCCTGGTGGGAATGTCGGGCCAGTTTCGCCTTCGAGGGGTGGGACTGAACCGGTCATTGCTATCGTCGGAGCAACCACCTCTACGACCCACTCTTCACACCATAGTGAGTCAACGCCGCCTCCCGTTCAGGGAAACTGATTCATCCTCTCAGGTATCATTGTAGTTCTTTGAAATTTTTCTATGCGAATGTAAGATCTTTCTCAAAAAACAAGGAACATATCGACCTGGTTCTCTCTTATAATTACGACATTTATGCTTTTACCGAGACCTGGCTCAAATCTAGTCACTTGGTTTCGTCCTTATTGAGTAATTTCTCTCTAGATTGTGAAACCAGGAGGTGCGATTGTGTAAGAAAGTCTGGTGGCGGGGTAATGTTATTAGTGCATCGTAGACTTTCAACATCTGTGGTTTTCTCGGAGTCCGTGGAAAATGCTTATGACGTTCTCTGCGTTGATCTTTACCATGAAAACTCGAGCTTTAGGGTCATTGTTGTATATAGGGCTCCGTCGTGTGATTCTGCAAAAACCGAAATTTTGGTGAAGGTTTTGACTGATTTAATTGCGTGCGAACTTCACACGATCATTGTAGGGGATTTCAATTTGCCGGACTTCGCTCGGAGGAACGAAGGTGATATGGTGGCATCAAATCTATCTTGTTTAGAAGAGTTAGATTACTGTTATAATCTGTTCCAATTTGTTCATGAACCTACTAAAGGTCAAAATGTTTCGGATTTAGTGTTCTCCAGCCATGAAACCTTGCTGGAAAATCTTGCAATTCTGCCTCCGGAGGGGTTAAGTGATCATAATAGCATTTCGTTTGATATCCAATGTTGTGAAACGGATAGTACGCCGGTCTATCGCAGGGTATATGCGAATTGTGACTATGCAGCTGTTTGCGGACACCTTACAAGGGAAGTATAAGAAGCGTAGGTCTGAACGGTAGAAATCTAATGTCATAAGGGAATTTTCACGCATTACACGGTGAAATAGTATTTGGTACCCGCCGCGAAAGATAGATCTGAACGAGCTCCGAATAAGCTCCGAAAGTTTGCCAGCCATCGACCTCCTCCTAGTCTATAGATTGTTGAGCGGTCAATCTAACAGCATCGACGGCACAAAGGGAGGAAGGGGCAGTGGTGGGCATGTGACCAGGGTTCGAATCTCTCCCAGAGCTCCTTTTTTTGCAAATTCATGGAACTTTCATATTTTGATCAAAAATTATATCACGAATGTCATTTTATCCTTTTGCTGCGCGATATAGCCATATCGAAAGTGAAACAGACTCGTGTACAAAGGATTCAAGATTTTGTTCCCCATCAAGGATTTCCATTGTTATGGAGAACTTATATGATTTGTAAGTACTAACATCACATATTTTTAACAACCTTATCACTTTATGGGACTCAAAAGACAAACATTTCTTTCACCAATGGTAATTAGGCACATAATGCATCACACATAAGCAAATTCCGCAATAAGGACAGCGAATGAACGCGATAGGCCCCTGGCAACCTATCTCTTCACAGGGGCCGAGCGCTACTGGGAATTCGAGATCAGTTGGAGTTTCGAAAGGACCCGGACGGATAAGAACGTAGCCGGCCTCAAAGGCATCGTCAACGCCGAAAACCATATATTATTTTGAACGACCTAAAAATTCACAATTTTGAAGAGCAATAGTAGAGTGAAATGGCTTGAGCAGTGCTTTCGAATAGCTGCGAAAATTCCGATGTCTGCCAGCTGAACCAAGCTTGTTACGCCAGGCGGTTTCGTCAAAATCTGCAAGTTCTTCCCCGCCGGCACAAGAGCCTGTACCGCGCTTTGAATGGAAAAATCACTCCTTGAGTCGAGAAAGAGAACACTATTCTCCGGCATTTTCTGGATGAAAACATTCTCGAAAAATGCAAGTGTTGTTAACGTCGTCATGATATGGGAGGTTCCGCTGACGACGTAGAGTTTCTTCGTCTTGAATACATCCTTCAATGGGAAGCGACCACCCGGCTCTGGTAATTGGACAAAGAGCATTTCTCCGACCTAACCCGATGGGAAAATGAGGGGCATGACGGTCAGACTACGGGTGGTCGCAGAAGCCGACTGCACCAAGCGCACCGTTTTTTGTCACTTTATGGTTCTCGTAACTTGTTCAGAATATGTGGGGTGATACTTCCCAATCATATAAGTTCCCCAAAACAATGGGAAAGCTTTAATGGGAAACAAAACCTCGAATCCCTTGTACCCGAGTCTATTTCACTATCGATATGGCTATATCGCGCAGCAAAAGGATAAGATGACATTTGTGATATAATTTTTGATCAAAATATGAAAGCTCCGTGAATTTGCAAAAAAAATGAGTCTGGGGGAGATTCGAACCCAGGTCACATGCCCACCACTGCCCGTTCCTCCCTTCGCACCGTCGATGCTGTTGGCTCGACCTCTTATCAATTCATAGACTAGGAGGAGGTCGATGGTCGGCAAACTTTCGAAGCTTATGACTCCTTCAGATCTATCTTTCGCGGCGGGTACCCAACACTATTTCACCATGTAATGCGTGAACATTCCCACATGGCATTAGATTTCTAGCGTTCAGACCTACGCTTCTTACACTTCCCTTGTTAGCCAAATTCATTGGGTAAGCCTGCTTGAATCGGCCAGTAGCGTAAATGAGAAACACGAACTTTTCTTGTCGATTATCCATGCAGCTATTGATTCGCATGTGCCGTGGAAGCTTGTGTCCTCCATTAAGTCATAGAGCACATAGTCAGTCCTACATCTGTTCTATCGGATTTCATTCCTCTATTTTTCATCCAGAAAATCGCACCTGCGATTTGTGGTCACTTGGCCTATATTTCCAGCCCGCTGGAAACACTCGTTTGTTACACCAATTCTGAAAGAAGGTCCTAATAGAGCACATAGTCAGTCCTACATCTGTTTTCGAACAACATCATTCCCAGGAGTCAACATGATCCTGTACCTGGG
This sequence comes from Aplectana chamaeleonis, assembly GCA_029168955.1. Taxonomy (NCBI): domain Eukaryota; kingdom Metazoa; phylum Nematoda; class Chromadorea; order Rhabditida; family Cosmocercidae; genus Aplectana; species Aplectana chamaeleonis. The sequence continues at coordinate 449,654 of JAPDOI010000440.1, forward strand.
AGATCGGGAGAAACGAACCTTTCGGAATGCGTAAATGATTGGACCGAGGCCCTTGACAAGAAATGCAGTTGCGATGTCATTTACTTTGACTTTGCAAAGGCATTTGATCGTGTCTCGCACTTGAAACTGCTTTCAAAACCACGGGATCTGCATTTTCATTGGATTTTGACAGACTGGCTTACCCAATTCTTATCTGGTAGAACGTTTCAAGTGAGAGTCGGGGATTGTTATTCCGAGGTGAAAAACATAGAAAGCGGAGTGCCACAAGAGGGTGTATTAGCACCAATATTGTTTAGCATTTTCACAGCGGACATTCCCAGCATTTTTCCAGACAAAAATTTTTTGAAATGAAAAAAAAAATTTACGCGGATGATATAAAGCTCTACAAAGTCATTTCTGAGCCGTTAGACACCCAAGTGCTGCAGGAGGCGACTAACCTGATGGTTGACTGGGCGAAGGAATGGCAGCTAACTCTAGCTACGCAGAAAACCGTGTTTATGCGGGTTCATCTGAGTCTGGCGCCTACGGCCCATTCATATACACGTGCTGGTGTTGCGCTCCCAGCGATAGACTCGGTTCGAGATCTCGGTTTTAACTACGATAGGATGTTGGATTTTTCTGAGCATGTCAAAATCAAATGTCAGTCGGCTCACAGGCGAATTTTTCAGATTTACAAGGGAATCTCCACTAAAACAAACAGGTTTTGCTCCGAGAATACACGACTTATATACGACCCATTGTGGAATCTGGAACAACAGTATTCTATCCGCACAAGAAAAGGATACTGACGCGCTCGAAAAAGTCCAGAATAATTTCACTCGCAAGCTGATGATTCGCATTGGTGGTTTCCTGATTCCCAAAATACCCAGGTCCCACATAAGGAACAAATAACTCGGGTTACCAACGCTGAATTCTCGGCGCAAAGTATTTGACCTTTGCATGGTTCACAAACTTCTGGAAAACAGCGGTATTTTCAGGCTTGCACCCTATTTCAAACTGGTCACGTCGAAAACTAGAGGTGAAAAAATGAAAATATTTCTGTCGTCCAATTACGAGTGTGAGGGTTAGGTCTTTTCCACATAGGGCTGGTAGCGCGTATCTTAAAATCGCTAAAAGGGTCACCGGTGCTTTTTCCTTGGGCCAGTTAAAGGCAGTGGTCGCGATCAAATATGCTTGTCGTCTTTTTCTCTCCAAATCCTTTCCTGGGTCTCGAGTAGTAGGACCTATAAGAAAAAATCGCGAAAAAACCACTGTTTTGGGCCGAATTTGAAACCTAAACTTTCTTGTCTTTTGATGGTGGACGAGTCCTCTCCATATCATCGGCATCGATGACCTCTTATATCAAGAACATCAGCTAGCTCGAAATTGAATGTCAATCAATGAACCTTCGAATTTATGTACATATCTAGTCAAAAACATTGACTGAAGTGATGCTTTCATTATTCAACTGTTTTTATTCGTTAAATTTGCATTTATTTCGTCCTCTGAATGTCGATGATTTTTGACTGCTCGGCATGAGACTGCGATCTGTTTCGTCATCGCTGTGCACGTGTGCACGAACTAGCTTCTTTGGGCCCTAGAAACTCTATTTGTAGACCGTTTTTCACCGCGCTACCTTCATAGTTTTTCAGCTGTTTTTCATCTAAGCTGATTTTTGTAGTTTTTTCGATAACGTTTTTCATCGTGACCACTGCCTTTAAGGCGACTAGTATCCCAAAAAATTCTAATCTACGAAACCTAACTTTTTCATTTGTTGCTTCTTTCTTGAGATAGATCTTTGTTCATTTGACCGGTAGGGTGTATGGGGGGTATCAGAGTTTTTGCTCCAGTTTTTTATTTGGTTGTTTTTCCTTCTCCCTGGTTTAGTTGATATAATTTTGTCTTCTCTCCATATCTTAGTCGTATTATCACGCATTTGCCTTAAGTGAGTGTAATAAACATAAATACTCTGTTTATCTTGATTTGCACAAAACACGGTCCGCCAATAGTCCTCTAATTGGCCCGCTAGTACCGTAGTATACGTCCACGACGCGTTCTCGGCAGACCTGGGTGGCAGGGTGGGTGGCCGAGTGACGGCATTGACAAATCGATTGCTCTGCACACCGGGTGCACACCCGGGTCTGCCGAGGACGCGTCGTGGCCTTATACTACGGTACTAGCGGGCCAATTAGAGGACTATTGGTGGACCGTGTTTGGTGCAATTCAAGATAAACAGAGTATACATATACATATAAGAGCCAACAATAAATCACTCTATACTAGAGTGAGGACTTTTTGAAAAGAGACCGAACGAACGAATTTTGAGTAAATTCGTTCATTTTTTATTTCGAACGGACGAATTTCGAATAAATTCGTTCATTTTCCATTTCGAACGAACGAATCTCGAATAAATTCGTTCATTTTTTATTCCAAACAAACGAGTTTCGAATAAATTCGTCCATTTTTTATTTCGAACGAACGAATATTCGAAATTCGAATGCTCGAATGACGAATAATTTGAGCATCCGTAGTAATATCGCGCAACTACGAAGTGAGCGGCAATAACAAGTTGAAGTCCTCTTCTAGAGCTTTATTTTCACCTACAATTGAAATTGATAAGGCACAACTCATCTCTAAATCTGTGCGGGCTACAACGCAAAGAATGCTACAAAATCAACTTTTCCGCTCTAATTTAGCCTAAGGAGCTTATTCGAGGTGCCTAACTAACTTTGCTTGCCCCATAAGCCAGCCAGATCGGTGGAGCCGAGCTCCATAGCTATCTCCATAGGGTGCTCTCACATCCATGGTTTAAATGAGAGGCGCAGAGTTCTGCTGGAGCCAACAACGGGGCTCGGCTCCACCGACCTGGCTGACCTATGGGGCGAGTAAAGTTGGGAACCCGATATATCATTCGCCGCAGAATTTTACGTGGATTTCAAAAACAACCTTCACCAGGTTAAAGAGTTGAAGGCGAAACACCGGTATTTCGTAAAATGAATAAGGCTGAAGGATCGAGAAAATATTTTTTCAAACTGGAAGCACAAGTTGACGCAGAATTCTATCTTCAAGCACAAAAAAGTTATGGACGAAAAACCGGCAGTTACACCCACCCAATCTTGAAAATGACTTGCATGAGTGTTGGGTCACTTTCATTCTTTTTCGGGGCGTTTCACCGGTTGTCACCGGTTTTCCCAATGACGTTCTCCCTTCACCTGCCCAGAGGTGAAGGTTAGTGGAGTACATGGCTCCACCCAACGAAGCTATGGTTGGTGTTATCATTGCGCAGCGGCATGAAAAAATGTGCGTGACCAAGTGCGAGCCATGTGGCTCCCTCTGTTAGAGCCGCCGTAGTAGCCTCATCAGAAAAATTTAGCTCTTGCGTTCGGAAAATTGGAACAATGAGAGCTGATTTTCATATTTTTTGTTAAAGTAGTAGTATCGAGTATTCAAATTCGAATAACGTTCGAATATTCACCTCTGCGAATAGTCGAATTCGAATAATATTTGAATATTCACCTTTTCCGAATGGTCGAATTCGAATGATATTCGAATATTCACCTTTTCCGAATAGTCGAATTCGAATACTATTCGAATATTCACCTTTTGCGAATAGTCGAGTTCGAATAATATTCGAATATTCACCTTTTCCGAATGGTCGAATTCGAATAATATTCGAATATTCACCTTTTCCGAATAGTCGAATTCGGATAATATTCGAATATTCACCGTTTGCGAATAGTCGAATCCGAATAATGTTCGAATTTTCACCTTTTGCGAATAGTCGACTTCGAATGATGTTCGAATATTCACACTTTTCGAATATTCGAATGTTCGAATGAAAATTCGTTCAAAAAAAATCGAATATTTATCCGAACTCGAATATTCGGTCCTCACTCTACTCTATACGGCCCCGAAACATGACTGTGGTGCGCCCGCCCTACCCATTTCCCATGTGGCTACCAAGGAAGTGGGTGGGGCGAGCACAACACATTCAAGTTGCTTGGCCGTATATTGCTATAGGTTGCTTGTTTTGAGCCGGTTTTCGACTCTGTTGTTGCAATGGGTCTCGGACATTTTGATTTCAGGTGAAAATTTCAAGGCAGATCTGATTTGAAGGCAATTTGAAGGCACCCTCAGAGATGTTTTTTTTTCAACTCTGCTCCATTTCATAACAAATTCAGCTCTGCCAAGGAGTCAACCCGGTGCTATCGCAGCGATAGCCCTGCCAACCCTTCGTTTCAGCTAATGATCTCGACATCGAAAATATCATTGGACACTGCCTTTAATGACCGCTTTGAACATTGTTCAATTTTTGAAAATCCGGACAAAGTATTTGCTGAATTGATCATTTTCCTGTCCCATTCATTACCATCAGCCAACCAACCGACGATCAGCGGGCCTATTTACACGAGCTCTCAAGAGGTTCATATGTCTAAAAAAGGTTGCTTTCACGCCAAAATTTTTGTATTTGTTTTTGTAATTTCGGAATTTGCAGGATTCGGTAGGCTTAAAAGCTTTTTTTGCGATTTCGGCATCTCTATGGGGTTAAGAATCTCATGATTATAAAGAGACATTCGGAAGCTCCCAATTTAGAACCTAAACAAACTCCACTGGTAACCTAGTCAAACTATCTTCATTAGTTACAGGATCATTGCATACAATTACCCATTGCATGAGCTGTAACTAGTCAAAAAATTATTTTTTGCAGCCTTGAATAGCTGACCAATATAGAAACTGACTTGAGGGCGCACACCAGGTCTTAATGTTTTGACGCATTTTTGCCGAAAATTTTCCGTTTTAATCGAAAATTACGGCAACGGCAAACCACCAAAATGGCCGGCAAACGGCAATCGCCGCACACCTTGGTCATTAGCCCTGCGAAGCCTGTCATGGAGAGTGACTTCGAGTTACTCTCTGGATCATAACTAAGGCAGGGTCCATAGCTAGCTCCGAGCTTCACGAGAAGAAGGGGTTAGCACCGTTAACACGTCTTATTGATTTCACTCCATAGCTATCACTGCGGCCGACCTGTCCTGACGTTGCTTTATTATCATCATTCATAGAATTGTCCACGTGCGACTCTCCATAAATCTTAGCATGTTGATTGACACTTGTGGTATTCGGTGGTTGAAGCGAGATCAAGATTGTTAAAACCTCTTTATTTGTTGACGTTTCGGCGATTTTCGCCTTCTTCGGAGCCTGAAAAAACCGAGTTAAGATCCAAGAAACTACCCTCCAAACCCCATTTCATTCTGTAGAGAAGGATTCACACGGAAGTGAACCAAAAGAACGTAAGTCACAGATTATACCAACCTTTGAAGGGGACCAAGAGGTCCGACCGCCTTGGATGAAAGTTGTTAGGCGACTGACTAGAAAGAACCCTCAGAATCACCCTCGAAGACCTGGGACTGCCCACGCTTAGACCCACCCTCAGATTATGACCGGTTGGTCAGAATCCGCACAGGTCAACGTACGGCGCCAACTCCTGGGTCACCGCAACACATTCGTCCTTTCGGCTTATTTTGGGTGTTTTTGCGACAATTCAAAAGGGCGTAAGAGTTCTGCGCGCTGAGATTTCGCTTTCACGTGCCAAGATCGTAACAGCAACTGAAATGCAATTGTTATCGTGACTGCGCACCCTGTGTTCCCCAAGCGGAGTAGACAATTTGGACTTGTTCAGTCCGTCCATGTGCTCCTTAATCCTGACACAAAGCGGTCTCCCAGTCTCCCCTATATAATCCTCTCCACACAGAAGACAATTTATGCGATATACCACTCCAGAGGCCATGCAGTCACCCTCCTTACCAAATGGGCAAATTACACATGAGGGAGTAAGGCAGACGCGGTCATACAAGCGATTGTGAACTAATCGCCCCCTAAGGTTGGCAGGAGGGATTTCGACAACGGAAACCATTTCTTGAAAATCAGCCCTACGGATACAGGCCCTGATCGCTGAACTGAGGCGGTCCGAGACGAAAGGAACGCGGAAATCTACTTTCGTTCTTTCTTCCTCGCGAACAGCTGAGAGGGAGGTTCGCCGTCCCGTATGGCGGCCAGCTATCGATGGATAACCGTTCTCGAATGCTATGCGGCGTGCAAGATTTGCAGAACTCTTCTGCTCGCTGTCCGAAGAGACTGCGAGGGCAGTACGAAACATATTGCTAACAACTGCATGCTTAGTTTTGGATGGGTGGGCCGAGATGAAATGAATTATGATGTTTTTCTTTGCTGGTTTCCTGTACCACCTAGTTTTTACTAACCCTTGGGAAAGTTGAACCTGAACGTTCAGGAGAGAGCCAACTATCTGTAGGTACTTCACGAGTTAACTTTATGTTTTCGGATTGCCGATTGAGCAATTGGAAACAAGTGTCCATCTCTAATTGAGTAGAACACACAATAAAGCAGTCGTCAATATACCTGCAGTAGATCAGCGGCCTGCGATCCACTACGGGCTCCTCGATCTTTGACATAAATACCACAGCGAGTACTGGGGCAAGACGCTGACCCATCGCCAGCCCTCTGACCTGTTTGTAGTAGTTCCCAGACCATCTGAAAATGTTACGTTTTCGACGACAGCTATCCAGTAGATGCATGATTTGTGCAATGGTGAGCCCAAACAAGTTTATGTTAGCCTGATGGTGGGTAAGGATTTCAAAAACAGCTTGCAGAGCACCTTCGTTAGAGACGCGTGGAGCATTGTGGAGAAGTAGAGAGCGCTTTATGGGAAACTTGCATCGCGTCACGGAAAACGAGTGGCCATCAATTCGGAGCGTGTGCCGCGTCATTGAAAATGGCTGAAGCTCCATGAGAAGCGTGCCACACGTCATGGAAAATGAGTCGCGCGTTATGAGAAGCGTGCGCTGCGTCATGGAAAATGAGTAGCGCTCCATAGGCAGCGTGATGGCCATGCCGAGCGTTTGCATAATTTTTAAGTTTTGTTCACGCTCACACAAGTTTTGAGAAAGACATGTTTTGATAGAAACAAACGGAAGGGGGGAAAGGAGGAAACAGCATAGGAAGACAATGAGGGCTGTGAGGATAGGGAAGAAGAAAGAGAGCGAACGAGAGAAGTAGAAACGAGTAAATGAACGAAATGAAATCATCGGTGGAGCTACGCTCATTCGCCCGAAGAGCCACCGCAGTGAAAGTTGGGACCGAAGATCGCTCCGAGCGGGACTGCTGTCGCCCGGAGAGCGGCTGCTGTCGCCCGAGTAGATGACTAATTTTCGCTTGGAGCGGAGAGACAGCGTCGCTCGAGTCGCTTTCCGGTCCCGCTTCGAGCGATGGTTTGCCTGAGTAGATAGCACCCCAAACTGATAAGAAATTCGGTGATTGTTGGTAGATATTTTAGAAAATCCAGACTTTGACCGTATTGTTTAACAACTGCTCACAGACAGTGATAATGTTATTTTGAATACTCTCATGATGACTTACTTGACTTAATCGGTTGGCTTTCGCCTGACGCGGTCATTCCGCATCTTCACCGAGGTGTGCCGTCCTAGTAGTCAGCCGTGTCCATTTTTCACGGTCTTCAGCCACAATTTGAACACATTCCATCCAGCTGTCACTATTCCATTTCCTGCGAAACGAAACATCGCGCCTGAACTGTCTTTCGATGCCGAGTGACTTTAAATCCTCTTTAACCACATCCGTCCAGAACTTTCGCCTACGCCCAGGTGGCCGTTTCCAGACAGGATTTGGAAGCATTTTTAAAGCGTGTTGTACGAGACGATCCGGCGTTCTTCTTAGTATATGCCCGAGCAGTCGAAGTCGACTTTCCATTGCTGCTTGAGATGGCGTTAGGAGATGCTGGCACCTCCCTCGTGTCAAGCGTTGATGTACTGCGTCGATTTCCTTGTAAAGGTCTTCGTTATGGCATACACGCGGCCAGAAATATCGAAGCAAACGCCTAAAAAGCTTCCTCTCCGTGCAATCCAACCTTTCCATCTGCGTTTTCGGTGCTGCCCACGTCTCCGATCCGTACATCATGATAGGGCGAATAGCGGATAGGTAGACGCGCAACTTGACTTCCTTCGCGATGGTGGTAGACCACAAACACTTGGTTAGAGAATTGAATGCAGACGTAGCTTTCGCACATCGTTGTCGAATATCCGCTGCATAACTATCATCGTTCTTCAGCAAACAGCCCAAGTAACAGAAATCGTCCACCAGTTCGATACGTTGTCCGTCCACACAAACTCCAGTTGAAGGCCTCTGAGAGACCCACATCTGCTTGCATTTGTCGGGACGAAGACGAAGTCCATAGGCTGCGGCATACTTTGAAACGAGGTTCACAATCCTTTGCAGTTTTGCGTTGTTTTCAGCGAATAACACAATGTCGTCGGCGTACTCCAGGTCGACAAGGAGCGTCCTGATGGTGTTAGGATCACATCCGCAGGAAACTGTTCTGCAACTCTACGCATGATGTCATCAACGGCGAAGTTGAAAAGAAAAGGTCCTGCAACGGCTCCTTGCCTTACTCCTGTTTTCACCTCGAAAGCTGACGTAAATCCGACAGGTGTACGAACTGCTGCTGTTGTTCCTTTGTTCATGTCCTCGATTAACCGAACATACTTTTTCCGGGACTCCATCTGCTCGCAGAGCATTGAGCAATCGATCACGATGAGAAGAGTCGAACGCGGCTTCAAAGTCCAAAAAAGCAAGCTGTAATGGCTTCGAAAACCGCTGCCACGATTCAATTACTCTTCTCACGACGAGCACTTGGTCGATGGTCGATCTTCCAGGTCGAAAACCGGCTTGCTCATCTCTGGTCGTTCCTTCACGATGTTTGATAAGTCGCTCGAGAATGATACGTTCTAAAACCTTGTACATGACACGAAGTAGAGAGATTCCTCTGTAGTTCTTAGGATCCGTGACGGATAGCTTCTTGTGAAGAGGTACGATGATCGCATGTCTCCACGAATCGGGTATCCTTTCGCTCATCCATATGGCACGGATGGTGTTGGTCATTTCACGAATCCCAGACGGAGGAAGAGCTTCCAGCATTTCAGCAGTGATGTTGTCATCTCCACCTGCCTTTCCATTCTTCATTTTCCGGACACAATCCAAAACTTCAGACTCAGTCGGCGGTTCCTCACTGACATCGTAATGTGCTCTCTGAACATGCGGGAGCTCAGGTACTGATGGCGCTGGACGATTCAGTAGTGAACTGAAGTAATCCTTCCATATTGGCAGCGTCGCATCACCAACTGCAACTCCATTGGTAGTGTTCAAGACAGGAGAACATCTCTTCATCTTCCCGCTATACTGTCGCAGCAACGTGTAGGCTTTCTTCGGATTCTTCTCCTCCCAAGCCTTCTCGAACTCCTTAGCTCTACACGTCCACTCTCGTTCGCGGTCACTTTGAAGCTGCCGACGCAACTTCCTCCTCAGACGCTTCTCCTCCACGAAGTTTCCTGCAGTTCGGAGAGCACATACTCTGTTGTAGGTAGATGTTGTTTCTTCTGAGACGTAGGCGAACTTCTTCTTAGGCTGTACAACCGGGAGTGCCTCTTTCGAAGCGTCCTGGATGCACTTGACAAAAGAATCCGCGTCGCAAAGTTTCTTCTTAGTCCGTACTCCGATGTGAATAGAAACGCGTTGTCGGAAATTCCTTCTGCACTCTTCATCTCTGAGACTTGTCATGTCAATCCTCTGGAGAGGCTGAGCCCCTCGCTTCCTCTTATGAATCCTCGCAGTGAAGTTCAACAGAACAGGACGGTGATCCGAATCGAATGCGACATCCCACACAGCTCTAGATCTTCGAATGTCCGATACTGGAATATTCCTCGTCAGGACATAGTCAAGCTGTAGTTTCAAAGTTGTCATCTTCCGCTTCTGCTGCTCTTCTGGAGATAGCCGGGTTGGTCCCTGCCACGTAAGCTGATGGCGGCGATGATTCCTCTTGAATGTCGATGCAATAATCAGACCACTGCGTTCACAAAAGTCGACAAGGCGGTAGCCATTGTCCGATGTTTGCTCCACTGGGTAGAACCATTTACCGAGCACTTCGGATTCCTGATCAAGTCCCATCTTCGCATTTGCGTCAATCCCCACGACAACAGCATGTTGACAAGGTATCCTGGCCAGCAACGTATTGAGTTCCTCATAAAACGCATCCTTCGAATTGTCTTCGGCGGTTTCAGTGGGCGCATGAGCACTCACTATCCACAGATTGAATCCTCTGTGATCCCGCAGTCGTACGAATGCATTCCGACACGACGTTGAGCCGAACTCCTTGACCATACCATTGAAATCCTTCCTTACAGCTATTGCACAGCCTCCCACTCTCCTATCGTCAGCGTTACCGCAGTAGATGGTGTACTCTCCGACGCTGATGACGGGTCTATCCTTGAGGCGGGTTTCCTGCAAAGCAGCAAACGGTGCATGGAAATAGCTCAGAAGTCTGGATAGCGCAGTTTTTTGGATATCACTCGACAGCGATCGACAGTTCAGGGTGGCGAAATTGTGGCTTGTGGCCAAAGACTCCATGACTCCCTAGGTACGGATCCTAAGGTGTTATGGACCAGAGGCCTTAGTGTGCCGGACGGCGACACCTTTATGCAATGTGCGGGATACTTTCGCGATATAGTTGTGCACGCTATATCGCTCGAACGTTCCCTGTGTACACTCAAACGTCTGCTGGGTTCAGTAGAAGCAGGGGCACCAACGAGCAGGTACCAACAGACTTGTATACACACCCCCGTGATATTGTATACACACTCTCATGATATAATTTTAAATGTCTTTTTCGTGGAAGTACATTGGCATAGCTTTGATCCATATAATACCATACAAAAAAAGGCCAGGAAAGTTGGTAGTGCCGCGAACGGGGGTTCAATTATGTGTACTCGGTCCGTACTTCTATACGAATACTCGTGATTTTGGCCGGATATTCGAATTATTCGTACTCGAATCATTCGAATAATATGATGATTCGGAAAAGTCAAATTTTCGAATAATTCGTTTATTCGAGTATTCGGAGAAGTAAATTTTTCGAATAATTCGTTTATTCGAATATTCGAATTTTTTTTTCGTTTGATATACAGTTCAACTCCGCATTGCCGTTCAGTCCGTAAAGTGCACGCTTATTGCGAAAGAGTGCTGCGGCGCGGTTGCGAGTATTCTCAGACAGGGGTGTGGGATCACCCGGGCGGTGGGATCACCCGGGCACTAAGCATTGGATCCGACTCACTCATTTTCGGATATCCATCCGAATGAACCGAAATTTTTATAATTCAAAATCCGATTCACCGAAAAAACGTCAAAATCCGAGTGATCCAAAATCCGATTCAGCGAAAAAACGTCAAAATCCGAATGATCCAAAATCCGATTCACCGAAAAAAGTCAAAATCCGAGTGATCCAGAATCCGATTCACCGAAAAAACGTCAAAATCCGAATGATCCAGAATCCGATTCACCGAAATGTGCCATGAGTCGGATACCGAATATCCGAAATATGTCATGATTCGGATCGGATGTGTAGGATATCGGTAGGCATGTACTCTTACTCAAGAAGGTGCAATATACCTGCGATACTCTCTGGTATAAATACCATTTTGAATTATCGATCGAGTACACTGGGGCAGTGGTGTAGCAGGTTTATTCAGTGTGTCATTGGGAGCGGATAACTATTGTAGTACCTACAGTACCGTGCAAAAGTCTATTCGCGTGGCATTTCTGCGAATAATGTTTTTATACGTATCTTGGCTTGCCCTCAGCGAAACTTGATGAAACTTTAGTCTGTTATGGGGCATCACAACCAGGTATGAGCGGAACAAAAATTTTGAATTTCGGAAAACGGAGCTCGGAAATCGAAACAAAATTAAAATTTCGGAAATCGAAATAAAATTAAAATTTCGGAAATGGGAAAGCGGAATTCCGAAGCCGAAAAACTGCGGAAATCGGAATTCGGAAATCGGAACAAAGTATACTTGCTGCTGGCGTCGAAAAATTTCTCCTTGACCCTCGGGTTAGAAAGCATAGCCATTATTAAATCACCATTCCCTAGATTCTTTCCATCCTTGGCCCTAGAACATTACGAATCAAATTTCTGATCCCATGGGAATTCCATCAGGGATGTGCGTAATTGTAAGAAAATGAATACTCACTATGATCGCTCCCCAGTTTAGGGACCGCACCAACTTTGACCCATATATAGGTGGTGGTTGTTCGGGACATGTATCGAGTGTCCCTGGAAAAACCCCTAACTCCTTCCCGAATCAAAATAAGGTCTTCGAAGTCCAAGCCGTATGACCATTCTGTGAACATTCTACACATTGTTTTTCAGTCGTATTCAAGAACTCAAAAAAGTTTGTTCAGAAATATATCTTGTGGAAGCCGTTAATAGCTATATGCAGAGAACATTCCACAATATTTGAAAATAGATTTCGAATCAGTCGTTCGAATGGAATAATTATGCAGAGACGACTATTATTAGTTCCAGATGTGCGAGAAACGCATCAGTTCTCACGTGACGTCATTTCCATGGGAAAAGTCACGTCACCTCTGAACGTTTTGTCCGAGAAATTGCCGCGAAGTACCTTACAAATAGCCCACCAGGCTCCGTAGTGGCTCCTAGTGGGCTATTTCTCGGTTATATCGCTGTTATTTCTCGGCTTTTCCCGAATCAGACAAGAAATAACCGAGAAATAACGAGAAGTAACCCAAATTTTCCGAGACGCAGCCATCGTCGGGTCGCCGAGCCGCCATCCAGGGCGGCCAGTGGTTGGGCGGCGCCTCCAGAGGCCAAGGTTCGAGTATCTCGATCTTGGGTAATTGAATCGACGGAGGTGTTGACATCTGAACCATGCCTCTAGAATGAGCCGTATTACCTGGACCTACCTACTTACCTGGAGATCATTCAGACAAGAAATAACCGAGAAATAACGAGAAGTAACCAAAATTTTCCGAGACGCAGCCGTCGTCGGGTCGCCGAGCCGCCATCCAGGGCGGCCAGTGGTTGGGCGGCGCCTCCAGACGCCAAGGTTCGAGTATCTCAATCTTGGGTAATTGAATCGACGGAGGTGTTGACATCTGAACCATGCCTCTAGAATGAGTCGTATTACGTGAACCTACCTACTTACCTGGAGATCATTATTTCTCGGCTATTTCACGACTATTTCTTGGCAATTCTGCGGCTAATTCGCGACGAGCATTCTTGGCGGCGATTTCGTGGCTTCTACGCGACAAGCAGGCATTTCGCGGCTGTTTTTGGGCAAAACTTTCAGAGGCAGCAAGCACGGTTCAGCCGCCTAGCCAAGCGGTAACCGTATTCAATCGCCCCGAAGTGACGGCTACAACGATTTGAGGTGTCCAGAGGTCGCCTTCACTGCATCCTGTGAAACGAAGCATAAACTACATAAGACGTTTTGCGAAGTTCGCATTGAACTACTATATAATGTCGAGCACTGCATGCAGGTCACAGTCATCATTCAGTTGAGAGTACGTTGTCCAAAGAGATGAAACTAGAGAAATCCTAGAATTTTTCGGCATCCGCAGTGCTTGTTAAGAAAGTCTCGGTTTCTAACGGACAATGATTAACGACTAAAAAAGGCTCGCCTTTGATCAAAAGGCTTCAATCACCCTAGATCCCATAAAAATTGAGTTGCTTCAAAGGCAGTGCTCACAATGAAAAAGTTTTTGAGCGGCAGCGTAAGCTTGCGCCCCGTTAACTAGAATAAGGATAAAAGTACGATGAAAACGGCCAGGAAGTGGGTGACAATACCATGGACCAGCAGATCCATTGGATCATCACGCCCACGCCATTTAACAGTTGTCCACTGTTCGTTTCACCAGAGGAACAGTTGCCGAATTTCTGATCACTCTTTACATCAAACAATGCTAACATCCAAGCATATGCATTGAACAACCTTATTTTCGAAGGTTTTTCGCTACAAGAAAAATAAAACAATGTCAACTTCTCAAAAATTTCGAAGCGCAAAACCATTTCCGACGTCTGGATTGTTCAAAGTCCGCAGTGCCCCGGAACACACCGAACAGGCCTAGTTAAATATTTTAGAGGTTTATTTAGACGTTTTTTTCCTTTGATAATGAAGAGTTTTATATGGGGTTTGCCCTTTTAACCTTTACTTCGTGGTTTTGCCTGCTCAGAAACATAGAAGACTAGAATACGTTTTTATCGCGAACACTGCCTTCAGCAAGGCTTGAAAGAAGTTGGAGGGTCTCATTTCGTCAACTTCTGTCACTGGATGCACATTAGGATTATTTCCGCATTTTGTTCCGATTTCCGCACCCATTTTTCGGAAATCGGAAAGCGGAAATCCAAAGCCTAAAAACCTGCGGAAGTCGGAATTCCGCTCATCTCTGATCACAACCCTTGCTTTACATATACGAAAAAATAGGTTTTTGAGCGTGCAGTTTTTTAATATGGAGTTTTTTTATCATTTTGTGGTATTATTTCGAAAAAAGGACTTTTCCCTTGAAACATGACTATTACAATTCTAAACCCGTGGCAACTATTCGCCATTGAAAGGTCTTCGGAACCCTTGTATGACCTTGTAAAAAATTATTCTCTATTGAAATTTGTTTAGAAATAAATTCGAAAGAAAATAATGCGACTTTGCACCTATTAAGTATCTCTCTTTGACGTTATCGAAAAAGAGCGAAATTCGTGTTCCAGTTGTACTTTGTCAAAGCTTATAAAGCACATATCTTGTAATGGTTCTGGGGTGAATAATTTTATAGGGGTGAATTTCCAAAAATTAACTCCAACCTGTTCAATTTTCGGTCTTCAGAAAAATTCTGATAGAGACTGATAGAGACTATTCTCTCACAAAGCTATACAACGGTTCCGAAGACCTTCGAATGGCGAATAACTGCTACGGGTTTGGATTTATAATAGCCATGTTTTGAAGGAATAGTCCTAATTTGAGATTTTACCACAAAATGTTAAAAAAATTCCATATTTAAAAACTGCACTCTCAAAAACCGATTTTGTGTATGTGTGAAGCAAGGGTTGTGATGCCCCATAACATACCAAAGTTTCATCAAGTTTCGCTAAGGGCAAGCCAAGATACGTATAAAAACATTATTCGCGGAAAAGCCACGCGAATAGACTTTTGCACGGTACTGTATATGGATACCTGATCATTTCTCATTGATGTATTTACATTAAACATCATACATAAATATCAAAGCAGCAGCCATCCGAAAACTATTCTTGTATTGTAAAGATATGTAGTATGTGATAGTGCATGTATGTAGTAGTTTTGTAATTACTCTGGTAATATTAGGTTGATAGTATTGTATTTATACTCTATTCTAACCTTTTATATGCAATTTCTCCTTCATATCGTTTCTGTCGATCGATATCCTTGTATGTTGATCGAGCTGGCCGATTAGCTTGTTTATTTCGTCTAGCTCGAACCTTTTCTCTCGCGCACTCAGCGTCATACACACTCTCGCCGTTGTCATTGATTTGCCGTCGTATGGATAGGGGCCCCGCCCCATTCCCTTTATAAGCAGAGCGAGAGCTCATTCTTGGATCGGCTTCGAATCGTTTTTACTTGTGGAAAGAGAGTTGGTGAGGAGTCACCACTCTCAACTGAATAAAGATTAGCCTGGAGTAGTTCGGTGACGTACCCTAGACATCCCCCCCGGGTGACCGACCAGTCACCCGTGATTTGGGGGCCGAACAAAACCTCCGGGCTGATCTTCGATACCGCCGTTAGGCCGTTCGGAGCGGCTAAGGCGCGACTCCTGTCGTCGGTACGGCAGTGTATTTCGACACAGCTTCGGCGTGTCCGTGCGTGCAGCAGCGGCTTGGTTGACGTTGCGTGTGCGCGCGGCGTTCCGTAGTGTGTGGTGTAAAAGCCACTTCCGTGTCGGAGTACACGGTCAGCCAGCGGCCAGGAGTCGCGTGTGTATCGGGCCGTGTGTCTGAGTGCTGTGTTAGTACTTTGCTGAGGCAAGTGCCAGTACAATAGACTTCACGTGTTTTCCAGAGAGAATGATGTCGTCGGAGGCTTCCGACATGGATCCAGCTGAACTTGAGAGGTTGTTACTGGACGAGTCGTCCACGTCAAACCAAATACTCTCAATGCAGACGACTTTGGATCGTCTCGTCACTCAGGTTGATGATGCTGCGAGCAAGACCTTGAAACAGGTGAGAGATTCAACCGAGGTGATAAATGGTTGTCTGAATGCCCTACGGGAGCTTCCTTCTGAGCTGGCACAACACAAGCTCAGCAAAGGCGGGAAGGTTTCCCCGCAAGTGAGAAAAGTGGCGAGTTCCGTAGTCAATGAGAATTGTAGTATCATTGAACTTGAGCTCGAGAAGCTGCAGGCTAGAGAGGAGCACTCGTATAACCTTAAGAAAAAGGTGTGCGACGCAATGGCAGTCATTTGTTCCAGCAAGGTGTTGCCCCCTCTTGAAAGGGCAAGTGCCTCTGTTGAGCCGAAAATGACGGAAGACCTGAAGAGCATACAACAGCAACTTGGAGCGCATAGTCGTACTGAATTGAACTCATTTCAGAACGAACCTCCAGGCAGTAGTGTGCAGGCGAAGGCACAGGTCACCTATCAGCAGCTGAATCTCGAAGACGTCGAGACACAAGATTACTTCGGATACTTCGATCCAGCGGCGGCGGCCCAAGGTGAGCCCCTAAACGCAGAGCCTTCTGGCCGGAGAGCCGTACCATTGACATCAGACATCGTGTTTCAGCAACACGAGACAGCCGAATCCTGGCAGCCGACGAGGGAACCGAACTCATCGAGGTCGGGCCAGTGCATCTCCCCAGGTAGGTTGTCCATGTCAGACAACATTGGTGCGATGGTCGCCGCAATGGCCTTGCCAGACGTAGAGGTGTTCCGAGACCCTGAGGGCAAGGATTTTTGTGATTTCATCCTGCGATTCAGGATGAAATACCAGCATCTGGGGTTGAAGAATGACCTTCTGGTACACCTCTTGATGTCGAAACTGGGTGGTTACCCGAAGGCGGTGGCAGAGGCGTTACCTAATTACGTCAAGCAGGCAGATTTCGAGACAGTGGTTGAATGTCTTCGAAGCAAGCTTGAAACGCATGATTCTGCAACTCAGATGAAGGCGTACATGGACCTCAAACGCCTGTCAAAGTCGAATGATGTCACTCGGTACTGCCTAGAGCTGGAAATGCTCACACGGAAGGCGTATCCGGATGCAAGCGACGAAGAGTTGTCCCATACGAGAGCGGCGGAGCTTGTGAGTCAGCTTTCGGACTGGCCCGAGTATACGACAATGGAAATAGCTCCGAAAGGTGCAGCGTATGAAATGGTCAAAGCCATGGCACAACGCTGTGAGAGGAGCGGAGCAGTTGCAGCTGCGGTGCTCCCACCTTCAGACGGCAGAATAGGTGCACCGACTCGGAGTGGAGATTCCGCGGCTGCGAAAACTACCAGCTCTAGAACGGTTGTTCACCAAGGAGACGCAAAATCCAGCGTTGACAAGCGTGAGCCCCGCATGAGGTGCTTCAACTGCAACAAGACGGGCCATCTCAGACGAGATTGCAGAGCTGTGAAGCAGGAAGCCCCTATGCAGGAGTCAACGGAAACAACGGTGGAAGCTGATGCACCCAGGATATTCACTTCGTCTCTGAGCAAGTGGATATGTGGAGCAGTAGAAACAGGAAGGAGACAAACAGAGCTCGTGGGTGAGCAAATGTTAGTTGACGTCCATCTGCTTGGACTGTCCCGTAAGGCTCTACTGGATACAGGGTCGCAAGTCAGCATAATTCCGTTGGACATGTTCTTGGCTGCCCAAGCTGCAGGCTTTGACTTGGACGCTGATATAGAGGAGCTTCCTCTCGACCAGCAGAAGCCAGTATACGATGCCTCTGGTAACAAGATGACGTTCAAAGGAGCTGTTCGGCTGACGGTGCAGGTCGGCAAAATCAGCAGGCAAAGGGTTGCATTGTTCGTCATGGCTGGAGGGGACGGAACACTTGTATTGGGTACCAACGCACTGCCGAAATTGGGCTTCAATTTCCGTCAGAAGGCGTACGGTAGAGTATCTGCTGCAGGATCCCTCAACGAGGAGGCAGTCGTCCAAAGCCATCGCAATACCACCTCAAAGAGGAGAATGGAAAAGTCGGTTGTCAGATGTTTCAATTGTTCCAAGCTCGGCCATGTTCGGAAGAACTGTAGGGAACGGAAACATTCAAGGGCTACGGAGCTGCAAGCAGTAGTCAGGAAACAGATGACTGGGCAGAACACGTTCAGGGCGTGGTTAAACGACTGGAACTGTGATTCAGAAGCAGCGGACGCTATTGTAGCGAAGAAGGTATCTCTGAAGAGGCAGAAAACTAAGGCTGCACCTGCTAGGCGTGGACACTCTCAGACTGAGGAAACTTCCGTGACTGAGGTTGACGTCGCATTCAAGGCGACTAGCGACGTGGATGGTGGAAGCCAGCCTACCACTTCTCATGCATTTGCAGGAGCAAAGCATCGTGAAAGGGAGGGGGTGGCACGTCAGCGCCGTGTTCTGAGTCATGTAGACCGCAAGGTCAGCATAGGTGGTCCGGTCCTGCCGCAACGCGGTGAGGAGGTAGAGAGACCTCCAGGACCTGCTCAGAGCAAGAGAAGGCGGAGGCACCGTCGAAGGCGTGCGAGCAGAACGCGTCTAACGGTACCTGACGTCTGCCCTGGATGGAAGACCTGCAAGGAGCAGCGTCAACAGCACGTGATCATCGACGTAAACAGGGAACAGGGCATCATCAAGCCGAATCCCATGGTCAAGGACATGAAGATGCACCGACGTTCAGATGAAACGAGGTTCCGCCATCCTGACGATGCCCGAGATGCTCAACGACGACCACCGAAACTCAAGTACACGAACCGTGATTCAAGAGATGTTCGCTCGTCTATGGATTGCCGCTCGAAGTCTTCTCGCTGCCATTGATCTAGAAGATCCCACACTGTATATACATTGTTTTTAATGCTGTTTATGAGTCGGGACGACTCATCCCCAAGAGGGGGCATGTAAAGATATGTAGTATGTGAGAGTGCATGTATGTAGTAGTTTTGTAATTACTCTGGTAATATTAGGTTGATAGTATTGTATTTATACTCTATTCTAACCTTTTATATGCAATTTCTCCTTCATATCGTTTCTGTCGATCGATATCCTTGTATGTTGATCGAGCTGGCCGATTAGCTTGTTTATTTCGTCTAGCTCGAACCTTTTCTCTCGCGCACTCAGCGTCATACACACTCTCTCGCCGTTGTCATTGATTTGCCGTCGTATGTATTGGGGCCCCGCCCCATTCCCTTTATAAGCAGAGCGAGAGCTCATTCTTGGATCGGCTTCGAATCGTTTTTACTTGTGGAAAGAGAGTTGGTGAGGAGTCACCACTCTCAACTGAATAAAGATTAGCCTGGAGTAGTTCGGTGACGTACCGTAGACATCCCCCCCGGGTGACCGACCAGTCACCCGTGATTGTATAGTATTAATGTCCTAACCTATTTACAGTATATGCTACTTGCATTCCAATAAGCCTTATAGTATGCGAACACAGCAAGTCAACGCAGAGTAAAAACGTGGCTAGGATGAAAATCAAATCACAAAATGCAATAACAGGATAATTTACATGAGTTCACGAAAAGCGGCTCATATGCATACAACGAGGTAGGGTGAGGAAACCTAGGATCGTAAAGGAACGAAATGAGTACATCGTCATCTTGTCGGAACACCCGAGAACAATAGAAATGAGCAAAGACATACACTGGGAGGAGTATAAATACAATAACAGCGACCAGACAACTAAGAGGGGAAGTCCTGGGAGTCAGTGGGTAGATGTAGGGACTTGGGGTTGACGTAGGAGTTGAAGGCCTTAACCGATCTCCATCTACCAGCCTGCATGACTCTTGTTTGGTCGCACCCCAAGTCGAGGGCGTGAGAACCTGCACCTCCCCTAAAAGAATGTGAAGTAATACTAAGGTGATCTAATTGTGTAGCTCTAAATAAAGCCTTAAGCCGGTCCCTCAAAGTAGCATACGTGAGCGGAAACCCTGTTGTAGAGGACTGAAAAAGGAAGGTTTGGTTAGCCACAGAAGAAATATAGTTGGAAAGCGGGCCATCTTCCAACTTCTCCAGCTTGATAGATAGGGACGCCCCAAATTTGGATTGGTCCGTTTTAGATTTTTTAATAAAATTTGACCATGTCCCTTGCTGCTTTCGCACCACATCCGCGACCCGCAGTTGACTCGCTTCGCTGATCCTAAGCAATGCCTTAAACTGGAGGAGGGCTACTACAGCGGCCTGCGTAATCTTGGGGTCCGCACTGATGCAACCTTCGGCCACCATTGTACGTGGACCGGATGGGTCTGCCTTAGCGTGGTGCTTGGTCGGGGGAGTCGACCGCCTCTCTGCTTCTAGAATGCTCTCTTCGACGCCGCGCTCTACTGCGGGCAGGGGGGAAATAATTAAGGGCCGCGACTACCAAGGGAAGCCACTTTTGTCTTCCATCCGCGGCGCATTGGGCCACATACAAATATAGGGACACCCCCGAAAATCAAGGTTTTCAAAATCATGTTATATTTGGCTATCAATACTGTTCATGAATGAAATCAACAAGGTGAAAAACCTCTATTTGTCCATTTCTTTTTACAGCTGAGCAATTTTACAAGAATTTATTTCAAATTTCAGATTTTTTCGCCGTTCAGAAAGTATAGGGACACAACACAAAAACAAAAATTATTGAACAAAGAAAGAATCAAACATACAATCTCAAATCAAATAGCTGCACCACCATTAGCAATGATCTCAAAAATTCTCTTTGGCATAGAATTGATCAAATTGGCGATGACGTTTTCATCCAGATTGGCCCACGCTTCGAGGATCCTTCAGCTCATCTACCGTTCTGTACTGCTTATTGTTGGCATTAACCTGGCGCACAAGTATGCCCCAGATATTCTCTATCGGGTTACAATCTGGACTACACGCGGACCATTCCATCAAACGGATTCGATGACTTAGAAACCAGATTTTTGTAGACCTGGACACATGTACCGCCGCGTTGTCTTGGTGGAAAGTGAAACGCTCACGTCGTATTCCAGACAAAAATGGCAGTAGATGTGTGCAAAGAGTTTCTTGATATTCCTCCGAGTTCATGCGACAAGAAGTGAAAGCCAATTCCAAAACACCTTCGCTACCGAATGCTCCCCAACACATCAGCGAGCCACCGTCGAAATTCCGTCTGCTGAAAATCAATGAATCCTTGCGCAGATCTCGCTAGTAGGATCGAGCACCATCCGGTCCGTCAAGATTGAATTTCTTCTCGTCGGAAAAGATGACCTAAAATTTTTTTGCGTCATTTCTCGATTTTTATCCGGCTTTTATGAGACTGCCTTACCTTTGCTCAATCAGTTGCTATGTTCCTCTTTGCAAATTCAAGTCGAGCCTCTTTATGATTTGCAGATAACGACGGGGCCTTCTTCATCTCTTGTCGGACAATGTTTTTATCGCCATTTATGATGTCCCAGACTGTCGTTTTCGAAACACTGAGCGATAATTCAGACTTAATCTGGTTCAGCGACAGTGTGCTGTTGGAGCAGAGCCGATTAATTCTTCGCGAGTCTTGATTGCTGATCTTCTTCGGCCGTCCTGTACGTTTTGCAGTACCGTAGGAATCTGGATCTCGCAGCAACTGGTTGATACAGTTGACAGATCTTCCGAGCTGGGTAGCGATTCGACGTCGGCTCAACCCGGCAACGCTGAGCGTACAAATTTGAGCTTGTTCAGCAGCAGTTGGAGTAGTACCACGAGTCATTTTACGAATAAAGATATCACATGTACTCATGGAAATTTTGTTTGGATTAAAAAAAAAATCTGAATTTTCGAAGGGTGTCCCTATACTTTCTGAACGGCGAAAAATTCTAAAAGTTTAGATAAAATCTTACAAAATTTCACAGTTGTTGTATAAATAATCAAACATAGGTTTTCCATGATGCTGAATTCATTGATGAACAGTATTGATCACCAAACACAAACTTTTATTGGAAACCTCGATTTTCGGGGGTGTCCCTATACTTTCTGAACGCACTGTAGTAGTTCCGCAGTTGGGGTAAAGGGAGCCCGGGAATCTTGAGGTTTCTTTTCCACGCGTCGAAACGCTGAAGCTCCGCACTGTAGGCCATGATTTTCGAAGAAGCTCTGTCGAATGTCAACGATCTACCGATCACTGCGCCTGCCTCGGCTAGACCCAGAGCGCTGGACTAATGAACAAGGGCTGCTCCTTGTCGAAATCTCGGTGCTGTAAAAGGCGAGTCTAAATTACGACGTGGTATTTTTTTCGTTTTTATTAAAGCGCCTCTGCGCTGGGCGGGCGGGCGGGCTGACTGCTCCTGAAGACGCTGAAGACCTGGAATGGCCCCCACGTCTGCTGGGCCATCCTGGGTCGCGTGGCTCCGCCCACTCTGGGTGACCCGACGGGGTCGTTGGCGCCCGATCGATAATTCAAAACTACACTTATACTCTCTGGTATAAATACCATTTTGAATTATCGATCGAGTACACTGGAGCAGTGGAATTGCAAAGCCGGGGGACTAGAAGGGGATTGATTTCTTTTCCCTAGGAGTAGGGCTGAAGTCCAAAAACAGAAACATGAAAGGAGATTTCGCGTATTGGGACCCGAAGGCACCTGGAAGGACGTCCTCGAAAATCTTTGTTCCTACAGGGAATAGTACGCCATCGATCACAAAATCACCCCAGTGATACTCGTGCTTCTTCAGCAATGGAAAGAAAGGTTGAGAAGGCCACAAGGGGCAGCCTAAGATTCCCACCGATTTGCTATGTAAGCACCACTTCAACACACCTGAAATAAGCGAAACCGGAGGAACTAGTCAAAGAAGTCTCAAAGTCCAAGCGTCTGGGATTGCGAACGAGACTGACTAGAGTAAATAGATTGGCTGCTGCGGCGCTGGAAACTCTTCCAACACGGGAGCGTGCGGCGGCAAAGCTTGTCGAGACGCAATAGCGGATGAGTGTTGCATGATGAGCAGGGGCTGAGGTAGTCAGAGGGATGTTGAGCGTATCATATGATGCTTGTCTGGCCAAAATAGTTCAATAGTGTGGACAGGCCAAGACATCACAATGGTTCTCGTCTGGGCAAAACGCCATAATGATGCAGGCATGGGATGCATCATACGGCCGCGAACGCACTTTATCCGACCCAGAGTCGTCTGAGTTAGGTTTGGGCACTGGTATGAGGCGCTCACCCTTCGGCTGAGTGCCTCAGGGTGTGCTGCTGTTGTAGAGTGGTGGTAGTCGGCCATTTTTTTGATTCGCCAATACCGGAATTAAAATTTTCGTTGCCGCATATCCCTGATGAGGGCGTTTGAAGGCAGCCTTCACGAAAACAATGTTGCCCTTTTTTCTGTCAAAAACGTAAGCAGTGAGTCCCTCTAAGGAGAGTAAGATGAAACGCGGCCAGGAAGTGGGGGAAAATCTCTAAAGCAGCCGACCCACTGGATCGCCGCGCCCACGTCATATAACAGTTGTCCTGCATTGGTTCCACCGGAGGGACAGTTGTTGAATTGTTCAACACTCTTTATCGCAAAAGATACTGACATCCAAGCATGTGCATCGGCGCATCTTATTTTTAAAAAGTATCCGTTACAAGAAGATGAAAATAGTCACAAACCTAAGAATTTTGAAGCGTACAACCATTTCCGAGGCTAGGTTTAACTTTGTAGGTAGTGCCACGGACTACACTAAACAGGCGTACTTAAATGTTTCAGAGGTTTCTTTGAACAGTTTTTCTTTGGTATTCGAGGGTTTTGTAGGGACATAGTTCTAGGGATTACTATAGAGCTAGTACTGTATACATCTCGATTGAAGAGTGCAGTCAGTGATGAAATAGTGGAAAGGTAGTGAGCGATTAAGATGGTAAGGATCAGATGCTCATTCCGTTGGGAATAGAAAAAATAGCTAAGTGAAGCAATACTCCTGGAGAGTTTAACACTATCACTTTAGTGATGGATTCTGGATCTCAAAGAAGTTTCCTGAAACATGAGATCGCAGACCGGCTGAAGCTCCCTGTAACAAGCTCAGAGATGCCCACAACTGCTGGATTCGGAAGATCGCAAGAGATTTCCAGCCTCAACAAAACAGGCATTACTCTGAGAAGCCGATTTTGCTCGAAAAAGCTGCGAAACGTGTCACTATCCACCAAGGATAGACCAAACTTCTGCACGAAATCTGCTGAATTGTCGGCGGCAGACAAGAACTTCATAAAGAATAGGAGGATAGCAGTTGCCCAGCTTAACCGCCCATATACAGAGGTGTCCCCAGAGATTCTCATTGGACAAGACCTTCTGAGCGATATCGTCGAGCACAATGTTCCTGTCATGAGACTGCCATCTGGTTTATTTCTAACGTCAACAGTATTCGCCTATATCGTCTCTTCTACGAATATCACCTGCAATTCCAAAACCAGGAGAAATTATCAAATGAGCTCCACCATCGTGGCAACGTCGATTACATCTTCGCTAAACGGCCTAAAGAAGGGCCTCAAGAACCTGAACGGACCAGGATCACACGATATCTGCAGCAAAAATAGTGGAGATCACTTCAAGGAGCCCTATCAAGGAAGTACGCATGATCCATTTCAACAGCCGCTGCACAGGAAGTGTCGCCCCTCCAAAAGTAAACGTGCAAAAGGCATGCAAGCCGGCACCACGCCAGTTGGAGAACAGTGCAGTAAGCCGCAAAGTGAGAGGGAACCTCCGATACATATTCGACTACAAGACGACAGCTGCAATCGCTTGAGCGTCCGAAACGACCGCAACGAGGATAACCAGTCATGTACGATCACATGCACCTCGGATCAACTGCGATTCAAGGAGATCCAGGAATAAATTGCCATTTCAGAAGAATATCTCCAGTTTGAATCGTACATAGTATTTTCTATATCATTTTGTTTTCCTGCATAAGGGGTGTTTCTTGGTAGGTTTGCAGTCAGATTTGTGACAGGAGCCTTTGTAGATATTGAGTTCTATTAGATTTTATCGCTACCGCTCATTGCCGGCCGCCCCAGTGTTGTGAACAACCAAATGTTATATAAGTAAATCATTGTACACTATTTTTCGGCCATCATATGGGTATTGGTCTGATATTTGTGCAGATTTTTAGCTACCGCTCATTGCAGTGTTGTGAACTGTAGTCACAACCTTACGGGTGTATATAAATAATATGATAGAATTTCGTATAAAATAGTATTGCTCGATATACCGAAAGATAAGTATCTCACCAAACATTTTCTCATTCTTTGATACGTCGGTATATCGAGTAGGCTATTGAGTGCCGTATCAAGCCGATTACTCGAGGTGCGGTCCGCGCTTGGAGGTAGGTACGGCACGTCTTTCAACATCGCTGCGATAGCAGCGATGTATGATGTTTGTAACGGGACCGCCTCCCGATTTCGCATAAAAGGCGGATTTGTAATGTTCGTCTGTTCACTGATCAGACTTGTTGTAATAAACGACTATTATTACACGTGTCTGTAACCATTGGTATCCACCAATTCTTCACTCGACCCTCAGGAATTGCTGCTTTCATGGCCTTGCGGATGGCACTTGTTAAATGACGTTCTTTCTTATGGACATCACCATTCCAACGGTAGTCTACCGCATGGCGGAGTGCAACATCTCTGAACAGGGTGAGACGAGTGGGGTGGTCATCATTGAGGATAACCAGATCGCACTCCTCAGCCCATTCCTCAGTGTCATCCCTTCTGGCGTCAGAATCAAGCGCAGAACAGAACGTGTGAGCATTTAAACCCGCTGCAAAGGCAACTGAGGGAGAGAGTAAATGGTCATGCAACTGCTTAAAGGCAGTGTTCACGAAGAAAAAGTTGCACGTTTTTTTGGCCAAAACGTAAGCTTTGGGTCCCTCTAAGAAGATTAAGAACGGAAGTGCGACGAAAAACGGCCGTTAAGTGGGTGAAAATTTCGTGGGCTAGTCAGCCCATTGGACCACTCCGCCCACGTCTTATAACAGTTTCCCTGAATTCGTGGTGAGATGAGCGATGGTTTCCGATCAAAAGCCCCGTTCTTCCCTTCATTCTCAACGTCTCTCTTCACTAAGGTCAGCTCGCACACATCGGCTACAAAAAACGGGAGTTACAATCCTCGGACAACTCGTCCACAATGCTTCCTAGCTGAACTTTGGGGGGCCATAACTCCATTTCCAGGGGGTCTTGTACGATTCCAGGGACATCATTGAAATCAGCATGGGACCGTTTTCAAGATAGGCGGAAAAACAGAAAAACGACTTCTATCGTGAACACTGCCTTCAAGGAGAGGTATAGGATTGTAAGACGGAGTGCAAGATGTTACAGGGGGAATATAGATGTTAAATAGAGATAAAGAGGTTTTGAGGGGGAGGTGGACAGGAACGTACTCAAGAGTACCGTCCTTAGGAGTATTTGGAATAATATAAGAAGGAAAGCAGATTGCACGAAAGTAGACACTCCGCCCCCGAGAGCTGACCTTGGCATGTGATAGGCGGTGTAGCTCGGAATGTTAGGTTGGGGATAAGTGGTAGATGGAGAGAGCTTGGTTTCTTGAACCATGATAACATCCGGGTGATGAGAACGTGCGAATAGAGAGAGTTCAGATAATTTGGCGCGAAGGCCGTTGAGATTGATGTGAACAATGGAAAGGGGGCGGTTGGTAATTGAGGAACCAGGGCCCGTAGCAATCCCACCTAAAGGTGAGAGCTCATAGCTGCCTCCCCGGCGCGAGGTGGTGGCTCACATCGCTAGCGAAATAGGTGGTGGCCACCCTATCCTAATGCACGTGTGCGTGCTGAGGTGGTGACATCGCTTGCAGCCGAATGTCACCCACCTCGGCATGCAGCCATGGACCTGAGGTCTGAAAGGGAGTCACGAGCTGCGAGTGGAAAGTGGAAATAGCGGGCATTTTGCAGAGACGCGTAGGGAGGGAGCCAAGTCATGGGTCGTGCATGACCGAGGTGGTGGCGGCGCGGGGAGGAGAACACGATCCCTTGACCTTTCTGACGACGTTTGATCATCTCCGTTGAGGTTCAAGTGAAATTCTGAGTTTTGTGTTGATTATGCAAGTATTCCCCGCAATGGCTATCAATTGGGCATTAGAATGATAGCCTCCGCTAACCTGTAATGGATCTTGGAGGAAACACCATTATGAAGCCTACAACAACGGAAAACGCTCCAATGAGTGCCGATTACTGCTCCATTGATGCTGGCCATCTTTCAAGAAGGCATAATCAATCGCTCCTCATCAGCTGTTGATTTTTTGCTGGCGCTGATTTCGCTCTGATTTCTCATTATTATTTGCTGTTTGTAAACCCTCAGGCTGACTCTTTTTTTCATAAGAGGCTGTACCTACCAAGCGTCTATACTGTATGGTTCATTTCGTGTTTTCCCTTCGCGAATCCACGAAAATAACTTGAAATCGAATTCATCAAAATATTTTCTGCAGAGAGCGTGCCAATTTTTCGAGTGGTTTCTTGGTTCTCCACTAAGAGATAGTTTTACAAATTCGTCACGATGAAGGGTTCGAGATCGTGTTTCAGTTAAACATATATATCTCTATGTGGCTCTGTTCATTTCGATCGAAATGGTGCTGTTCTACGACAATCTTTTTTTCAGTACAGAAGCTGTCTGAAATGCGCATCCATTAAACTTCTCTCTCTCCCCTATAGTTGTACACGAACGAACTTTTCGAAAAAATTTCGAAAGACTTTTCTAATTTTTTTTCGTTGGTTCGAAAATTCGTGGAACGAAATTTTTTCAGATTCAGTTCGTTCGAAATTTCATCGAACATATTTTTTTTTCAAATTTCGTCCGTTCGAAATGTCGTCGAACGAAATTTTTTCGAAATTCGTTCGTTCGGAATACTTTCGAACAAATTTCGAAAAAAAGTTCGAAATTTTCTACGAAAAAATACAAATTTCAAAAAAATCGAACTTTCGATTAGTTTCGAATTTCGTTCGTTCGACCTCCGAAATTTCGAAAGTTTTTCAAAATTCGTTCGCTCGAGAAGCTTTCGAACGAAAAATTCCGATTTTCGTGTGTTCAACATTTTTTTCGAAATTGTACATCTATGCTCTCCCCCCCCCCCCCAAAAAAAACAAAACTCTTACACATATCAACATACCGTAAGACACCGTGCGTGCAGTGCTTATAAAAAGGTGGAGGAAAAAACCTTAACAGCAAGGAAAGGAGAAATGGCAGGGTGGTCAAGCACAGCAGCAGATTTAAAGTTGATGATGGATATTCTGGAGAGAAAACAAGCACAAGAAATGTTCTATTATGAGCTCCTATCCCATAAAAATTCGAACGGTCGTCTCGAAAAAAAAAATTCCAAAAGTCTGAGAAATTCCGATAAATATCGAAAACTTTTCTTTCCACTTTTTTGCCCTGGAAACAAATAAAAACAGGCCTTTTCAAGGGGTTTTTGAAGGTAGCTGAGTTATTAACAAGGTAGTTGGGCACAGGCGAAATTCTCGCGATAATTTCTGAGCGGTTTCTGTGCCTCTAAAAAGGGCATTGCACTCGAAAACAAGAAATATTCAAAAACATCAAGATTCGCTTCTATTCTCAACCCCATTTTAATTCTATGTTCGTTAAGCGAATAGTAGCATGATCGTGTTACAGACATGGTTTTTGAAAGAAAAATCATAAGCCCTGTAAGAATAAGTATAATTTTGGAGCTAGAGCATCACCTGCTTAGTTTCAAAAAAGGAAAGTATAACACGGGAAAGAGGGGATATTTTTTCAACGTCAAAAATCACTCTGACCAAGTCCCGAGTAATCTCCGGACTTTTCAAAAAAAAAAAAACAGAAACTATGAATTTTTTGCGAATTCGAAAATTTGTTCTTGTGCAATTGCTAAAAACGTGTAAGCAGAATTAGCCGTGCATAGCACTGGATGCTTGTTTTATGCCAGGTGACATCCTTGCTGCAGGTGGCACATGGATACTTCTGCGCTGGACCTGGATTCCTCTCGACGCCGGCCTTTTGTAGTAAAATCCTAAGGAGAGCTGCGGCCGACCAGCACCTCTCCCATGACAGAACTCTCTTCTCGGAGTGGTTGACGTCGGTTTGCACGGAGGCGATCTTCTTTTCGCCGCGGCACGAATGTACGACATCTCGGCAGCTTCGAGTCCTTGATATCTTAGAGTTATACTCGAAAAGGAAGGTTGTGGTAGCATGCCAGCATATATATACATATATATATATATATATATATATATATATATATATATATATATATATATATATATATATATATATATATATATATATATATATATATATATATATATATATATATATATATATATATATATATATATATATATATATATTATAGTTGTGTTTTTTGACTAAACGAACCGAATGAATGAATGAATGAATATAGTCGACTTCAAAATTTTCGAATAAACGAATGAATGAATAAATTCGACTTCAAATTTTTCGAATAAACGAATGAATGAGTATAGTCGACTTTAAATTTTTCGAATAAACGACTGAATGAATATATTCGACTTCAA
The DNA here is from genome assembly GCA_029168955.1 of Aplectana chamaeleonis. NCBI lineage: Eukaryota > Metazoa > Nematoda > Chromadorea > Rhabditida > Cosmocercidae > Aplectana > Aplectana chamaeleonis. Next base: position 479,166 of record JAPDOI010000440.1, read on the forward strand.
AATTTTCGAATGAACGAATGAATGAATATACTCGATTCTCTATTTCGAATGAATGAATATCGAAAATCGAATAGTTTCGAATAAATGTATTAATTTAACTACGGGCCAACCGAATTCAGAGTTTTGCGACGCTTCTGCTTTGAAGAGGCAGTTTTTAAGAATGACATCGAAAGCTTTTGAACTGCTCAATATTTTCAATGTTCCGCTCAGGCAGGGTTCATGAGTGGTGGCACGGAAAATCGATGCGCATCATTTCTACACTAGCAGCTGTCTGATGCCACCCACAGCGGTTCTATTCATACAACGCCAGCGCGTCACGAGCGGGCGTTTCGTTAGACCCCGTTAAGAGTTCATTCGCGTCACGACGCGATGTTATAATCAGCCTACATCTCGATCACGCTACGTCGTGTCGCGTCTTCGCTGGGTGTCCACAGTGAAGAGGCGCGATACATTCGAAATGAAGCGCTTTCTCCTAGAACGATAGTGGTCGCATAGCGAGATGGAAGTTGTTCGGCCCGCCACGCGCCAGCGATTCCGTCAGTGCTACTGCCTGAGTTGGGGATAGTGTTCGCGGAATTTCTGGATTAAGCGTGATTCCTAGCTTTTTTTCGCTTTTCGTGAATTTGTTACTTCGACATTGTCTGCCCTAACGAGTATGAGCCGCAGAACTTGCTGCTATTTGACATTTACTCCACCCCTTTTAGTATTACTCATTTTGCCACCTATTCGTTTTTATTTTGTTTCCAAAAATCGATAAAAAAGAACAAAATCCAAATTAGCCATCGTCGACAGCCATAGAAGCACCTTGTCAAAGGTTGGGAAAAAATATACAAATCTCGCTCTATTGAGAATTCCCGTGCTTATTTTGATCTAGCGCATATGTCGTGGTTTCAATTGCCCTATCAATTTTCGCAGCTTTAGCTTTGGCTGCTAGAAAATGCTCTGTCGGTACCCTGGATCTCCATCAAATTTCAGGTTCAACTTTGAAAACCGCACAGTTTTGCTGAAAAACCAAAAAAAAGCGTTGGATAGAAGACGATTTACACTTTCGACCAGTATTGCCCTTACCAGAAGAAAATTCCGGTCCGCAATTGTGGACAAACGCTGTTGCAGCGCGTAATGCGATGAAGTCGTGCTGGGACGAAGGTTGATCGTGCCGGGACTACGTGGTCCCACCAGTATTGTCATCGTGTCGCGTGCTGCCATAGCGGGTTTCTGCGATTGCGGACCAGAGATTCGCTCGGATAAAAGCACTTTTTCAAGTACTCGTCGAAAACAGATTTATTTTGAAACACATATCATTACTGGGAAGTTGAGGCGTTTCCATGTTTAATGAGGTTTGAGGCTGTGTTTGAGCTCATTACTCATCAGTTACGAATTACGATTAACGAGTTACGAGGATTTGAAAATTACGATTTACGCAATTCAAAATTTCAGTTACGCACAGCCCTGACTCACACTAGTGCTGGTGCACTGGCCCTTCGAAAAATTTCTGTGTAGGATCCGGTAATGGCTGTGTTAGATTATTCGAATATATTCGAAGATCGAATATGTTCGAATAATTGTCAGTGTCGATAGTCGATTTCGAATAATAATCGAATATGAGGTTTTTTCGATGGTCGATTTCGAATAATGATCGAATATCTGTTTTTTTCGATAGTCGATTTCGAATAATGATCGAATATCTGTTTTTTTCGATAGTCGATTTCGAATAATAATCGAAAATCGGGATTTTTCGATTACTCGATAATCGAATAATTTATTCGAATGTTTATTCGATTGCGAATATTCGAGCACAACTATAATATATATATATATATATATATATATATATATATATATATATATATATATATATATATATATATATATATATATATATATATATATATATATATATATATATATCATACATAATAATAAACGGCTAAGAGTTGACCGTTGACCGTTGACCAGAGAATGTGCGGGAACCAGTTAGAAGTGAGTCAAGCGCCGAGGAGGTTGTACGGGACCCAACCGTGAGTGCGCCGAGCGCCGAGAAATGTACGTTGGACCCAATTAGGAGTGCTCCGAGCCTCGAGAAAACTGTGTGGGATTCAAATGAGAGTGCGCCGAGCGCTGGAAAAAGTGTGTGGGACCTAACCGGGAGTGCGCCGAGCGCCGGGAAAAGTGTACGGGACTCAACTGGGGGTGCTACTGCCACCGAGAAATGTGTGTTAGACCCAACTAGGAGTGCGCCGAGCCCCGAGAAAAATGTTTTGGATACAACATGGAGTGCGCTCGGCGAAAAAGTACGGGACCCAAGTAGGAGTGCACCAAGCGCCGAGCAAAGTGTGTGGGACCCAACTGGGAGTGCGCCGAGCGCCGGGAAAAGTGCGTGGGACCCAACGGGGGTGCGCCGAGCGCCGAGCAAAGTGTGTGGGACCCAACTGGGAGTGCACCGAGCGCCGGGAAAAGTGTACGGGACTCAACTGGGGGTGCTACTGCCACCGAGAAAAGTGTGTGGGACTCAACTGGGAGTACGCCGAGCGCCGGGAAAGGTGTGAAGGACCCAACTGGGGGTGCTCCTGGCGCCGAGCAAAGTGTGTGGGACCCAACTGGGAGTGCACCGAGCGCCGGGAAAAGTGTGTGGGACCCAACTGGGAGTGCGCCGAGCGCCGGGAAAAGTGTGTGGGACCCAACCGGGAGTGCGCCGAGCGCCGGGAAAAGTGTGTGGGACCCAACTGGGAGTGCGCCGAGCGCCGGGAAAATTGTGTGGGACCCAACTGGGAGGGCGCTGAGCGCCGGCGAAAAAGTACGGGACCCAAGAAGGAGTGCACCGAGCGCCGGGAAAAGTGTGTGGGACGCAACTGGGAGTGCGCCGAGCGCCGGGAAAAGTGTGTGGGACCCAACCGGGAGTGCGCCGAGCGCCGAGAAAAGTGTGTGGGACCCAACTGGGAGTGCGCCGAGCGCCGAGCAAAGTGTGTGGGACCCAACTGGGAGTGCGCCGAGCGCCGGGAAAAGTGTCTGGGACCCAACTGGGAGTGCGCTGAGCGCCGAGAAAAGTGTGTTGGATACAACATGGAGTGCGCTGAGCGGCTGCGAAAGTGTACGGGACCCAACTTGGAGTTCTCCTGGCACCGAGAAAAGTGTGTTGAACCCAACTTGGAGTGCGCCGAGCGCCGAGCAAAGTGTGTGGGACCCAACTGGGAGTGCGCCGAGCGCCGGGAAAAGTGTGTGGGACCCAACTGGGAGTGCGCCGAGCGCTGAGAAAAGTGTGTTGGATACAACTTGGAGTGCGCTGAGCGCCGGGGAAAGTGTACGGGACTCAACTGAGGTGCTACAGTCACCGAGAAAAGTGTGTGGGACCCAACTGAGAGTGCGCCAAGCGCCGGGAAAAGTGTGTGGGACCCAACTGGGAGTGGGCCGAGCCCCGAGAAAAGTGTGTGGGACCCAACTGGGAGTGCGCCGAGCGCCGTGAAAAGTGTGTGGGACCCAACTGGGAGTGCGCCGAGCGCCGAGAAAAGTGTGTTGGATACAACATGGAGTGCGCTGAGCGCCGGCGAAAGTGTACGGGACCCAAATGGGAGTGCTCCTGGCACCGAGAAAAGTGTGTTGAACCCAACTTTGAGTGCGCTGAGCGCCGGGGAAAGTGTACAGGACTCAACTGGGGGTGCTCCTGGCACCGAGAAAAGTGTGTTGAACCCAACTTGGAGTGCGCTGAGCGCCGGGAAAAGTGTGTGGGACCCAACTGGGAGTGGGCCGAGCGCCGAGCAAAGTGTGTGGGACCCAACTGGGAGTGCGCCGAGCGCCGGGAAAACTGTGTGGGACCCAACTGGGAGTGCGCCGAGCGCCGAGAAAAGTGTGTGGGACCCAACTGGTAGTGGGCCGAGCGCCGAGCAAAGTGTGTGGGACCCAACTGGGAGTGCGCCGAGCGCCGGGAAAAGTGTGTGGGACCCAACTGGGAGTGCGCCGAGCGCCGGGAAAAGTGTGTGGGACCCAACTGGGAGTGGGCCTAGCGCCGAGCAAAGTGTGTGGGACCCAACCGGGAGTGCGCCGAGCGCCGGGAAAAGTGTGTGGGACCCAACTGGGAGTGCGCCGAGCGCCGGGAAAATTGTGTGGGACCCAACCGGGAGTTCGCCGAGCGCCGAGAAAAGTGTGTGGTACCCAACTGGGAGTGCGCCGAGCGCCGGGAAAAGTGTGTGGGACCCAACTGGTAGGGCGCCGAGCGCCGGGAAAAGAGTGGGACCCAACTGGGGGTGCTACTGGCACCGAGAAAAGTGTGTGGCACCCAACTGAGAGTGCGCCGAGCGCCGAGCAAAGTGTGTGGGACCCAACTGGGAGTGCGCCGAGCGCCGGGAAAAGTGTGTGGGACCCAACTGGGAGTGCGCCGAGCGCTGAGAAAAGTGTGTTGGATACAACTTGGAGTGCGCTGAGCGCCGGGGAAAGTGTACGGGACTCAACTGAGGTGCTACAGGCACCGAGAAAAGTGTGTGGGACCCAACTGAGAGTGCGCCAAGCGCCGGGAAAAGTGTGTGGGACCCAACTGGGAGTGCGCCGAGCGCCGAGAAAAGTGTGTGGGACCCAACTGGGAGTGCGCCGAGCGCCGGGAAAAGTGTGTGGGACCCAACTGGGAGTTCGCCGAGCGCCGGGAAAAGTGTGTGGGACCCAACTGGGAGTGGGCCTAGCGCCGAGCAAAGTGTGTGGGACCCAACCGGGAGTGCGCCGAGCGCCGGGAAAAGTGTGTGGGACCCAACTGGGAGTGCGCCGAGCGCCGGGAAAATTGTGTGGGACCCAACCGGGAGTTCGCCGAGCGCCGAGAAAAGTGTGTGGTACCCAACTGGGAGTGCGCCGAGCGCCGGGAAAAGTGTGTGGGACCCAACTGGTAGGGCGCCGAGCGCCGGGAAAAGAGTGGGACCCAACTGGGGGTGCTACTGGCACCGAGAAAAGTGTGTGGCACCCAACTGAGAGTGCGCCGAGCGCCGAGCAAAGTGTGTGGGACCCAACTGGGAGTGCGCCGAGCGCCGGGAAAAGTGTGTGGGACCCAACTGGGAGTGCGCCGAGCGCTGAGAAAGTGTGTTGGATACAACTTGGAGTGCGCTGAGCGCCGGGGAAAGTGTACGGGACTCAACTGAGGTGCTACAGGCACCGAGAAAAGTGTGGGACCCAACTGAGAGTGCGCCAAGCGCCGGGAAAAGTGTGTGGGACCCAACTGGGAGTGGGCCGAGCGCCGAGAAAAGTGTGTGGGACCCAACTGGGAGTGCGCCGAGCGCCGTGAAAAGTGTGTGGGACCCAACTGGGAGTGCGCCGAGCGCCGAGAAAAGTGTGTTGGATACAACATGGAGTGCGCTGAGCGCCGGGAAAAGTGTACGGGACCCAACTGGGAGTGCTCCTGGCACCGAGAAAAGTGTGTTGAACCCAACTTTGAGTGCGCTGAGCGCCGGGGAAAGTGTACAGGACTCAACTGGGGGTGCTCCTGGCACCGAGAAAAGTGTGTTGAACCCAACTTGGAGTGCGCTGAGCGCCGGGGAAAGTGTGTGGGACCCAACTGGGAGTGGGCCGAGCGCCGAGCAAAGTGTGTGGGACCCAACTGGGAGTGCGCCGAGCGCCGGGAAAAGTGTGTGGGACCCAACTGGGAGTGCGCCGAGCGCCGAGAAAAGTGTGTGGGACCCAACTGGTAGTGGGCCGAGCGCCGAGCAAAGTGTGTGGGACCCAACTGGGAGTGCGCCGAGCGCCGGGAAAAGTGTGTGGGACCCAACTGGGAGTGCGCCGAGCGCCGGGAAAAGTGTGTGGGACCCAACTGGGAGTGGGCCGAGCGCCGAGCAAAGTGTGTGGGACCCAACCGGGAGTGCGCCGAGCGCCGGGAAAAGTGTGTGGGACCCAACTGGGAGTGCGCCGAGCGCCGGGAAAATTGTGTGGGACCCAACTGGGAGGGCGCTGAGCGCCGGCGAAAAAGTACGGGACCCAAGAAGGAGTGCACCGAGCGCCGGGAAAAGTGTGTGGGACCCAACTGGGAGTGCGCCGAGCGCCGGGAAAAGTGTGTGGGACCCAACCGGGAGTGCGCCGAGCGCCGAGAAAAGTGTGTGGGACCCAACTGGGAGTGCGCCGAGCGCCGGGAAAAGTGTGTGGGACCCAACTGGTAGGGCGCCGAGCGCCGGGAAAAGAGTGTGGGACCCAACTGGGGGTGCTACTGGCACCGAGAAAAGTGTGTGGCACCCAACTGAGAGTGCGCCGAGCGCCGGGAAAAGTGTGTGGGACCCAACTGGGAGTGGGCCGAGCGCCGAGCAAGGTGTGTGGCACCCAACTGAGAGTGCGCCGAGCGCCGGGAAAAGTGTGTGGGACCCAACTCCCAACTGGGAGTGCGCCGAGCGCCGAGAAAAGTGTGTTGGATACAACATGGAGTGCGCTGAGCGCCGGCGAAAGTGTACGGGACCCAGCTGGGAGTGCTCCTGGCACCGAGAAAAGTGTGTTGAACCCAACTTTGAGTGCGCCGAGCGCCGAGCAAAGTGTGTGGGACCCAACTGGGAGTGCGCCGAGCGCCGGGAAAAGTGTGTGGGACCCAACTGGGAGTGCGCCGAGCGCTGAGAAAAGTGTGTTGGATACAACTTGGAGTGCGCTGAGCGCCGGGGAAAGTGTACGGGACTCAACTGAGGTGCTACAGGCACCGAGAAAAGTGTGTGGGACCCAACTGAGAGTGCGCCAAGCGCCGGGAAAAGTGTGTGGGACCCAACTGGGAGTGGGCCGAGCGCCGAGAAAAGTGTGTGGGACCCAACTGGGAGTGCGCCGAGCGCCGTGAAAAGTGTGTGGGACCCAACTGGGAGTGCGCCGAGCGCCGAGAAAAGTGTGTTGGATACAACATGGAGTGCGCTGAGCGCCGGGAAAAGTGTACGGGACCCAACTGGGAGTGCTCCTGGCACCGAGAAAAGTGTGTTGAACCCAACTTTGAGTGCGCTGAGCGCCGGGGAAAGTGTACAGGACTCAACTGGGAGTGCTCCTGGCACCGAGAAAAGTGTGTTGAACCCAACTTGGAGTGCGCTGAGCGCCGGGGAAAGTGTGTGGGACCCAACTGGGAGTGGGCCGAGCGCCGAGCAAAGTGTGTGGGACCCAACTGGGAGTGCGCCGAGCGCCGGGAAAAGTGTGTGGGACCCAACTGGGAGTGCGCCGAGCGCCGAGAAAAGTGTGTGGGACCCAACTGGTAGTGGGCCGAGCGCCGAGCAAAGTGTGTGGGACCCAACTGGGAGTGCGCCGAGCGCCGGGAAAAGTGTGTGGGACCCAACTGGGAGTGCGCCGAGCGCCGGGAAAAGTGTGTGGGACCCAACTGGGAGTGGGCCGAGCGCCGAGCAAAGTGTGTGGGACCCAACCGGGGGTGCGCCCAGCGCCGGGAAAAGTGTGTGGGACCCAACTGGGAGTGCGCCGAGCGCCGGAAAATTGTGTGGGACCCAACTGGGAGGGCGCTGAGCGCCGGCGAAAAAGTACGGGACCCAAGAAGGAGTGCACCGAGCGCCGGGAAAGTGTGTGGGACCCAACTGGGAGTGCGCCGAGCGCCGGGAAAAGTGTGTGGGACCCAACCGGGAGTGCGCCGAGCGCCGAGAAAAGTGTGTGGGACCCAACTGGGAGTGCGCCGAGCGCCGGGAAAAGTGTGTGGGACCCAACTGGTAGGGCGCCGAGCGCCGGGAAAAGAGTGTGGGACCCAACTGGGGGTGCTACTGGCACCGAGAAAAGTGTGTGGCACCCAACTGAGAGTGCGCCGAGCGCCGGGAAAAGTGTGTGGGACCCAACTGGGAGTGGGCCGAGCGCCGAGCAAGGTGTGTGGGACCCAACTGGGAGTGCGCTGAGCGCCGGGGAAAGTGTGTGGGACCCAACTGGGAGTGCGCCGAGCGCCGAGAAAAGTGTGTTGGATACAACATGGAGTGCGCTGAGCGCCGGCGAAAGTGTACGGGACCCAGCTGGGAGTGCTCCTGGCACCGAGAAAAGTGTGTTGAACCCAACTTTGAGTGCGCTGAGCGCCGGGGAAAGTGTACAGGACTCAACTGGGGGTGCTCCTGGCACCGAGAAAAGTGTGTTGAACCCAACTTGGAGTGCGCTGAGCGCCGGGGAAAGTGTGTTGGATACAACATGGAGTGCGCTGAGCGCCGGCGAAAGTGTACGGGACCCAACTAGGAGTGCGCCGAGCCCCGAGAAAAATCATACATAATAGTAAACGGCTAAGAGTTGACCGTTGACCGGTGACCGTTGACCGTTGACCGTTGACCGTTGACCGGTGACCGGTGACCGTTGACAAGAGAATGTGCGGGAACCAGTTAGAAGTGAGTCAAGCGCCGAGGAGGTTGTACGGGACCCAACCGTGAGTGCGCCGAGCGCCGAGAAATGTACGTTGGACCCAATTAGGAGTGCTCCGAGCCCCGAGAAAACTGTGTGGGATTCAACATGGAAGTGCGCTCGGCGAAAAAGTACGGGACCCAAGTAGGAGTGCACCAAGCGCCGAGCAAAGTGTGTGGGACCCAACTGGGAGTGCGCCGAGCGCTGGAAAAAGTGTGTGGGACCCAACCGGGAGTGCGCCGAGCGCCGAGAAATGTGTCTTAGACCCAACTAGGAGTGCGCCGAGCCCCGAGAAAATATTTTGGATACAACATGGAGTGCGCTCGGCGAAAAAGTACGGGACCCAAGTAGGAGTGCACCAAGCGCCGAGCAAAGTGTGTGGGACCCAACTGGGAGTGCGCCGAGCGCCGGGAAAAGTGTGTGGGACCCAACGGGGGTGCGCCGAGCGCCGAGCAAAGTGTGTGTGACCCAACTGGGAGTGCACCGAGCGCCGGGAAAAGTGTACGGGACTCAACTGGGGGTGCTCCTGGCGCCGAGCAAAGTGTGTCGGACCCAACTGGGAGTGCACCGAGCGCCGGTAAAAGTGTGTGGGACCCAACTGGGAGTGCGCCGAGCGCCGGGAAAAGTGTGTGGGACCCAACCGGGAGTGCGCCGAGCGCCGGGAAAAGTGTGTGGGAACCAACTGGGAGTGCGCCGAGCGCCGGGAAAATTGTGTGGGACCCAACTGGGAGGGCGCTGAGCGCCGGCGAAAAAGTACGGGACCCAAGAAGGAGTGCACCGAGCGCCGGGAAAAGTGTGTGGGACCCAACTGGGAGTGCGCCGAGCGCCGGGAAAAGTGTGTGGGACCCAACCGGGAGTGCGCCGAGCGCCGGGAAAAGTGTGTGGGACCCAACTGGGAGTGCGCCGAGCGCCGGGAAAATTGTGTGGGACCCAACTGGGAGGGCGCTGAGCGCCGGCGAAAAAGTACGGGACCCAAGAAGGAGTGCACCGAGCGCCGGGAAAAGTGTGTGGGACCCAACTGGGAGTGCGCCGAGCGCCGGGAAAAGTGTGTGGGACCCAACCGGGAGTGCGCCGAGCGCCGAGAAAAGTGTGTGGGACCCAACTGGGAGTGCGCCGAGCGCAGAGAAAAGTGTGTGGGACCCAACTGGTAGGGCGCCGAGCGCCGGGAAAAGAGTGTGGGACCCAACTGGGGGTGCTACTGGCACCGAGAAAAGTGTGTGGCACCCAACTGAGAGTGCGCCGAGCGCCGGGAAAAGTGTGTGGGACCCAACTGGGAGTGGGCCGAGCGCCGAGCAAAGTGTGTGGGACCCAACTGGGAGTGCGCCGAGCGCCGGGAAAAGTGTGTGGGACCCAACTGGGAGTGCGCCGAGCGCTGAGAAAAGTGTGTTGGATACAACTTGGAGTGCGCTGAGCGCCGGGGAAAGTGTACGGGACTCAACTGAGGTGCTACAGTCACCGAGAAAAGTGTGTGGGACCCAACTGAGAGTGCGCCAAGCGCCGGGAAAAGTGTGTGGGACCCAACTGGGAGTGGGCCGAGCCCCGAGAAAAGTGTGTGGGACCCAACTGGGAGTGCGCCGAGCGCCGTGAAAAGTGTGTGGGACCCAACTGGGAGTGCGCCGAGCGCCGAGAAAAGTGTGTTGGATACAACATGGAGTGCGCTGAGCGCCGGCGAAAGTGTACGGGACCCAACTGGGAGTGCTCCTGGCACCGAGAAAAGTGTGTTGAACCCAACTTTGAGTGCGCTGAGCGCCGGGGAAAGTGTACAGGACTCAACTGGGGGTGCTCCTGGCACCGAGAAAAGTGTGTTGAACCCAACTTGGAGTGCGCTGAGCGCCGGGAAAAGTGTGTGGGACCCAACTGGGAGTGGGCCGAGCGCCGAGCAAAGTGTGTGGGACCCAACTGGGAGTGCGCCGAGCGCCGGGAAAACTGTGTGGGACCCAACTGGGAGTGCGCCGAGCGCCGAGAAAAGTGTGTGGGACCCAACTGGTAGTGGGCCGAGCGCCGAGCAAAGTGTGTGGGACCCAACTGGGAGTGCGCCGAGCGCCGGGAAAAAGTGTGTGGGACCCAACTGGGAGTGCGCCGAGCGCCGGGAAAAGTGTGTGGGACCCAACTGGGAGTGGGCCTAGCGCCGAGCAAAGTGTGTGGGACCCAACCGGGAGTGCGCCGAGCGCCGGGAAAAGTGTGTGGGACCCAACTGGGAGTGCGCCGAGCGCCGGGAAAATTGTGTGGGACCCAACCGGGAGTGCGCCGAGCGCCGAGAAAAGTGTGTGGTACCCAACTGGGAGTGCGCCGAGCGCCGGGAAAAGTGTGTGGGACCCAACTGGTAGGGCGCCGAGCGCCGGGAAAAGAGTGTGGGACCCAACTGGGGGTGCTACTGGCACCGAGAAAAGTGTGTGGCACCCAACTGAGAGTGCGCCGAGCGCCGAGCAAAGTGTGTGGGACCCAACTGGGAGTGCGCCGAGCGCCGGGAAAAGTGTGTGGGACCCAACTGGGAGGGCGCCGAGCGCTGAGAAAAGTGTGTTGGATACAACTTGGAGTGCGCTGAGCGCCGGGGAAAGTGTACGGGACTCAACTGAGGTGCTACAGGCACCGAGAAAAGTGTGTGGGACCCAACTGAGAGTGCGCCAAGCGCCGGGAAAAGTGTGTGGGACCCAACTGGGAGTGGGCCGAGCGCCGAGAAAAGTGTGTGGGACCCAACTGGGAGTGCGCCGAGCGCCGTGAAAAGTGTGTGGGACCCAACTGGGAGTGCGCCGAGCGCCGAGAAAAGTGTGTTGGATACAACATGGAGTGCGCTGAGCGCCGGGAAAAGTGTACGGGACCCAACTGGGAGTGCTCCTGGCACCGAGAAAAGTGTGTTGAACCCAACTTTGAGTGCGCTGAGCGCCGGGGAAAGTGTACAGGACTCAACTGGGGGTGCTCCTGGCACCGAGAAAAGTGTGTTGAACCCAACTTGGAGTGCGCTGAGCGCCGGGGAAAGTGTGTGGGACCCAACTGGGAGTGGGCCGAGCGCCGAGCAAAGTGTGTGGGACCCAACTGGGAGTGCGCCGAGCGCCGGGAAAAGTGTGTGGGACCCAACTGGTAGGGCGCCGAGCGCCGGGAAAAGAGTGTGGGACCCAACTGGGGGTGCTACTGGCACCGAGAAAAGTGTGTGGCACCCAACTGAGAGTGCGCCGAGCGCCGAGCAAAGTGTGTGGGACCCAACTGGGAGTGCGCCGAGCGCCGGGAAAAGTGTGTGGGACCCAACTGGGAGTGCGCCGAGCGCTGAGAAAAGTGTGTTGGATACAACTTGGAGTGCGCTGAGCGCCGGGGAAAGTGTACGGGACTCAACTGAGGTGCTACAGGCACCGAGAAAAGTGTGTGGGACCCAACTGAGAGTGCGCCAAGCGCCGGGAAAAGTGTGGGGGACCCAACTGGGAGGGGGCCGAGCGCCGAGAAAGTGTGTGGGACCCAACTGGGAGTGCGCCGAGCGCGGTGAAAAGTGTGTGGGACCCAAGTGGGATTGCGCCGAGCGCCGAGAAAAGTGTGTTGGATACAACATGGAGTGCGCTGAGCGCCGGGAAAAGTGTACGGGACCCAACTGGGAGTGCTCCTGGCACCGAGAAAAGTGTGTTGAACCCAACTTTGAGTGCGCTGAGCGCCGGGGAAAGTGTACAGGACTCAACTGGGGGTGCTCCTGGCACCGAGAAAAGTGTGTTGAACCCAACTTGGAGTGCGCTGAGCGCCGGGGAAAGTGTGTGGGACCCAACTGGGAGTGGGCCGAGCGCCGAGCAAAGTGTGTGGGACCCAACTGGGAGTGCGCCGAGCGCCGGGAAAAGTGTGTGGGACCCAACTGGTAGTGCGCTGAGCGCCGAGAAAAGTGTGTGGGACCCAACTGGTAGTGGGCCGAGCGCCGAGCAAAGTGTGTGGGACCCAACTGGGAGTGCGCCGAGCGCCGGGAAAAGTGTGTGGGACCCAACTGGGGGCGCGGCGAGCGCCGGGAAAGGTGTGTGGGACCCAACTGGGAGTGGGCCGAGCGCCGAGCAAAGTGTGTGGGACCCAACCGGGAGTGCGCCGAGCGCCGGGAAAAGTGTGTGGGACCCAACTGGGAGTGCGCCGAGCGCCGGGAAAATTGTGTGGGACCCAACTGGTAGGGCGCCGAGCGCCGGGAAAAGAGTGTGGGACCCAACTGGGGGTGCTACTGGCACCGAGAAAAGTGTGTGGCACCCAACTGAGAGTGCGCCGAGCGCCGGGAAAAGTGTGTGGGACCCAACTGGGAGTGGGCCGAGCGCCGAGCAAGGTGTGTGGGACCCAATTGGGAGTGCGCTGAGCGCCGGGGAAAGTGTGTGGGACCCAACTGGGAGTGCGCCGAGCGCCGAGAAAAGTGTGTTGGATACAACATGGAGTGCGCTGAGCACCGGCGAAAGTGTACGGGACCCAGCTGGGAGTGCTCCTGGCACCGAGAAAAGTGTGTTGAACCCAACTTTGAGTGCGCTGAGCGCCGGGGAAAGTGTACAGGACTCAACTGGGGGTGCTCCTGGCACCGAGAAAAGTGTGTTGAACCCAACTTGGAGTGCGCTGAGCGCCGGGGAAAGTGTGTGGGACCCAACTGGGAGTGGGCCGAGCGCCGAGCAAAGTGTGTGGGACCCAACTGGGAGTGCGCCGAGCGCCGGGAAAAGTGTGTGGGACCCAACTGGGAGTGCACCGAGCGCCGAGAAAAGTGTGTGGGACCCAACTGGTAGTGGGCCGAGCGCCGAGCAAAGTGTGTGGGACCCAACTGGGAGTGCGCCGAGCGCCGGGAAAAGTGTGTGGGACCCAACTGGGAGTGCGCCGAGCGCCGGGAAAAGTGTGTGGGACCCAACTGGGAGTGGGCCGAGCGCCGAGCAAAGTGTGTGGGACCCAACTGGGAGTGCGCCGAGCGCCGGGAAAAGTGTGTGGGACCCAACTGGGAGTGCGCCGAGCGCCGAGAAAAGTGTGTTGGATACAACTTGGAGTGCGCTGAGCGCCGGGGGAAAGTGTACGGGACTCAACTGGGGGTGCGCCGAGCGCCGAGAAAAGTGTGTTGGGCACAACATGGAGTGCGCTGAGCGCCGGCGAAAGTGTACGGGACCCAACTGGGAGTGCTCCTGGCACCGAGAAAAGTGTGTTGAACCCAACTTGGAGTGCGCTGAGCGCCGGGGAAAGTGTACAGGGCTCAACTGGGGGTGCGCCTGGCACCGAGAAAAGTGTGTTGAACCCAGCTTGGAGTGCGCTGAGCGCCGGGGAAAGTGTGTGGGACCCAACTGGGGGTGGGCCGAGCGCCGAGAAAAGTGTGTGGGACCCAACTGAGAGTGCGCCAAGCGCCGGGAAAAGTGTGTGGGACCCAACTGGGAGTGCGCCAAGCGCCGGGAAAAGTGTGTGGGACCCAACTGGGAGTGCGCCGAGCGCCGAGAAAAGTGTGTTGGATACAACATGGAGTGCGCTGAGCGCCGGCGAAAGTGTACGGGACCCAACTGGGAGTGCTCCTGGCACCGAGAAAAGTGTGTCGAACCCAACTTTGAGTGCGCTGAGCGCCGGGGAAAGTGTACAGGACTCAACTGGGGGTGCTCCTGGCACCGAGAAAAGTGTGTTGAACCCAACTCGGAGTGCGCTGAGCGCCGGGGAAAGTGTACAGGACTCAACTGGGGGTGCTCCTGGCACCGAGAAAAGTGTGTTGAACCCAACTTGGAGTGCGCTGAGCGCCGGGGAAAGTGTGTGGGACCCAACTGGGTGTGGGCCGAGCGCCGAGAAAAGTGTGTGGGACCCAACTGAGAGTGCGCCAAGCGCGGGGAAAAGTGTGTGGGACCCAACTGGGAGTGCGCCAAGCGCCGGGAAAAGTGTGTGGGACCCAACTGGGAGTAGGCCGAGCGCCGAGAAAAGTGTGTGGGACCCAACTGGGAGTGCGCCGAGCGCCGTGAAAAGTGTGTGGGACCCAACTGGGAGTGCGCCGAGCGCCGAGAAAAGAGTGTTGGATACAACATGGAGTGCGCTGAGCGCCGGCGAAAGTGTACAGGACCCAACTGGGAGTGCTCTGGCACCGAGAAAGTGTGTCGAACCCAACTTTGAGTGCGCTGAGCGCCGGGAAAGTGTACAGGACTCAACTGGGGTGCTCCTGGCACCGAGAAAAGTGTGTTGAACCCAACTTGGAGTGCGCTGAGCGCCGGGGAAAGTGTGTGGGACCCAACTGGGAGCGGGCCGAGCGCCGAGCAAAGTGTGTGGGACCCAACTGGGAGTGCGCCGAGCGCCGGGAAAAGTGTGTGGGACCCAACTGGGAGTGCGCCGAGCGCCGAGAAAAGTGTGTTGGATACAACTTGGAGTGCGCTGAGCGCCGGGGAAAGTGTACGGGACTCAACTGGGGGTGCGCCGAGCGCCGAGAAAAGTGTGTTGGGTACAACATGGAGTGCGCTGAGCGCCGGCGAAAGTGTACGGGACCCAACTGGGAGTGCTCCTGGCACCGAGAAAAGTGTGTTGGGTACAACATGGAGTGCGCTGAGCGCCGGCGAAAGTGTACGGGACCCAACTGGGAGTGCTCCTGGCACCGAGAAAAGTGTGTTGAACCCAACTTGGAGTGCGCTGAGCGCCGGGGAAAGTGTACAGGGCTCAACTGGGGGTGCTCCTGGCACCGAGAAAAGTGTGTTGAACCCAGCTTGGAGTGCGCTGAGCGCCGGGGAAAGTGTGTGGGACCCAACTGGGGGTGGGCCGAGCGCCGAGAAAAGTGTGTGGGACCCAACTGAGAGTGCGCCAAGCGCCGGGAAAAGTGTGTGGGACCCAACTGGGAGTGCGCCAAGCGCCGGGAAAAGTGTGTGGGACCCAACTGGGAGTAGGCCGAGCGCCGAGAAAAGTGTGTGGGACCCAACTGGGAGTGCGCCGAGCGCCGTGAAAAGTGCGTGGGACCCAACTGGGAGTGCGCCGAGCGCCGAGAAAAGTGTGTTGGATACAACATGGAGTGCGCTGAGCGCCGGCGAAAGTGTACGGGACCCAACTGGGAGTGCTCCTGGCACCGAGAAAAGTGTGTCGAACCCAACTTTGAGTGCGCTGAGCGCCGGGGAAAGTGTACAGGACTCAACTGGGGGTGCTCCTGGCACCGAGAAAAGTGTGTTGAACCCAACTTGGAGTGCGCTGAGCGCCGGGGAAAGTGTACAGCACTCAACTGGGGGTGCTCCTGGCACCGAGAAAAGTGTGTTGAACCCAACTTGGAGTGCGCTGAGCGCCGGGGAAAGTGTGTGGGACCCACCTGGGTGTGGGCCGAGCGCCGAGAAAAGTGTGTGGGACCCAACTGAGAGTGCGCCAAGCGCCGGGAAAAGTGTGTGGGACCCATGTGGGAGTGCGCCAGGCACCGCGAAAAGTGTGTGAGACCCAACTGGGAGTAGGCCGAGCGCCGAGAGAAAGTGTGTGGGACCCAACTGGGAGTGCGCCGAGCGCCGAGAAAAGTGTGTGCGACCCAAGCGGGAGTGCGCCGAGCCCCGAGAAAAGTGTGTTGGAAACAACATGGAGTGCGCTGAGCGCCGGCGAAAGTGTGTGGGACCCAACTGGGAGTGCTCCTGGCACCGAGAAAAGTGTGTCGAACCCAACTTTGAGTGCGCTGAGCGCCGGGGAAAGTGTACAGGACTCAACTGGGGGGCTCCTGGCACCGAGAAAAGTGTGTTGAACCCAACTTGGAGTGCGCTGAGCGCCGGGGAAAGTGTGTGGGACCCAACTGGGAGTGGGCCGAGCGCCGAGCAAAGTGTGTGGGACCCAACTGGGAGTGCGCCGAGCGCCGGGAAAAGTGTGTGGGACCCAACTGGGAGTGCGCCGAGCGCCGAGAAAAGTGTGTTGGATACAACTTGGAGTGCGCTGAGCGCCGGGGAAAGTGTACGGGACTCAACTGGGGGTGCGCCGAGCGCCGAGAAAAGTGTGTTGGGTACAACATGGAGTGCGCTGAGCGCCGGCGAAAGTGTACGGGACCCAACTGGGAGTGCTCCTGGCACCGAGAAAAGTGTGTTGAACCCAACTTTGAGTGCGCTGAGCGCCGGGGAAAGTGTACAGGACTCAACTGGGGGTGCTCCTGGCACCGAGAAAAGTGTGTTGAACCCAACTTGGAGTGCGCTGAGCGCCGGGGAAAGTGTACAGGACTCAACTGGGGGTGCTCCTGGCACCGAGAAAAGTGTGTTGAACCCAACTTGGAGTGCGCTGAGCGCCGGGGAAGGTGTGTGGGACCCAACTGGGGGTGGGCCGAGCGCCGAGAAAAGTGTGTGGGACCCAACTGAGAGTGCGCCAAGCGCCGGGAAAAGTGTGTGGGACCCAACTGGGAGTGCGCCAAGCGCCGGGAAAAGTGTGTGGGACCCAACTGGGAGTAGGCCGAGCGCCGAGAAAAGTGTGTGGGACCCAACTGGGAGTGCTCCGAGCGCCGTGAAAAGTGTGTGGGACCCATCTGGGAGTGCACCGAGCGCCGAGAAAAGTGTGTTGAATTCAACATGGAGTGCGCTGAGCGCCGGCGAAAGTGTACGGGACCCAACTGGGAGTGCTCCTGGCACCGAGAAAAGTGTGTCGAACCCAACTTTGAGTGCGCTGAGCGCCGGGGAAAGTGTACAGGACTCAACTGGGGGTGCTCTTGGCACCGAGAAAAGTGTGTTGAACCCAACTTGGAGTGCGCTGAGCGCCGGGGAAAGTGTGTGGGACCCAACTGGGAGTGGGCCGAGCGCCGAGCAAAGTGTGTGGGACCCAACTGGGAGTGCGCCGAGCGCCGGGAAAAGTGTGTGGGACCCAACTGGGAGTGCGCCGAGCGCCGAGAAAAGTGTGTGGGACCCAACTGGTAGTGGGCCGAGCGCCGAGCAAAGTGTGTGGGACCCAACTGGGAGTGGGCCGAGCGCCGGGAAAAGTGTGTGGGACCCAACTGGGAGTGCGCCGAGCGCCGGGAAAAGTGTGTGGGACCCAACTGGGAGTGCGCCGAGCGCCGAGAAAAGTGTGTTGGATACAACTTGGAGTGCGCTGAGCGCCGGGGAAAGTGTACGGGACTCAACTGGGGGTGCTACTGGCACCGAGAAAAGTGTGTTGGACCCAACTGAGAGTGCGCCAAGCGCCGGGTAAAGTGTGTGGGACCCAACTGGGAGTGGGCCGAGCGCCGAGCAAAGTGTGTGGGACCCAACTGGGAGTGCGCCGAGCGCCTGGAAAAGTGTGTGGGACCCAACTGGGAGTGCGCCGAGCGCCGAGAAAAGTGTGTTGGATACAACATGGAGTGCGCTGAGCGCCGGCGAAAGTTTACGGGACCCAACTGGGAGTGCTCCTGGCACCGAGAAAAGTGTGTTGAACCCAACTTGGAGTGCGCTGAGCGCCGGGGAAAGTGTACAGGACTCAACTGGGGGTGCTCCTGGTACCGAGAAAAGTGTGTTGAACCCAACTTGGAGTGCGCTGAGCGCCGGGGAAAGTGTACGGGACTCAACTGGGGGTGCTACTGGCACCGAGAAAAGTGTGTTGGACCCAACTGAGAGTGCGCCGAGCGCCGAGCAAAGTGTGTGGGACCCAACTGGGAGTGCACCGAGCGCCGGCAAAAGTGTGTGGAACCCAACTGGGAGTTCGCCGAGCGCCGGGAAAAGTGTGTGGGATCCAACTGTGAGGGCGCCGAGCGCCGAGAAAAGTGTGTTGGATACGACATGGAATGCGCTGAGCGCCGGCGAAAGAGTACGGGACCCAAGAAGGAGTGCACCGAGCGCCGGGAAAAGTGTGTGGGACCCAACTGGGAGTGCGCCGAAAGCCGGGAAAAGTGTGTGCGACCCAACCGGGAGTGCGCCGAGCGCCGAGAAAAGTGTGTGGGACCCAACTGGGAGTGCTCCTGGCACCGAGAAAAGTGTGTCGAACCCAACTTGGAGTGCGCTGAGCGCCGGGGAAAGTGTACGGGACTCAACTGGGGGTGCTACTGGCACCGAGAAAAGTGTGTTGGACCCAACTGAGAGTGCGCCGAGCGCCGAGCAAAGTGTGTGGGACCCAACTGGGAGTGCACCGAGCGCCGGGAAAAGTGTGTGGAACCCAACTGGGAGTTCGCCGAGCGCCGGGAAAAGTGTGTGGGATCCAACTGTGAGGGCGCCGAGCGCCGAGAAAAGTGTGTTGGATACGACATGGAATGCGCTGAGCGCCGGCGAAAAAGTACGGGACCCAAGAAGGAGTGCACCGAGCGCCGGGAAAAGTGTGTGGGACCCAACTGGGAGTGCGCCGAAAGCCGGGAAAAGTGTGTGGGACCCAGCCGGGAGTGCGCTGAGCGCCGGCGAAAGTGTACGGGACCCAACTGGGAGTGCTCCTGGCACCGAGAACAGTGTGTCGAACCCAACTTTGAGTGCGCTGAGCGCCGGGGAAAGTGTACAGGACTCAACTGGGGGTGCTCCTGGCACCGAGAAAAGTGTGTTGAACCCAACTTGGAGTGCGCTGAGCGCCGGGGAAAGTGTACAGGACTCAACTGGGGGTGCTCCTGGCACCGAGAAAAGTGTGTTGAACCCAACTTGGAGTGCGCTGAGCGCCGGGGAAAGTGTGTGGGACCCAACTGGGGGTGGGCCGAGCGCCGAGAAAAGTGTGTGGGACCCAACTGAGAGTGCGCCAAGCGCCGGGAAAAGTGTGTGGGACCCAACTGGGAGTGCGCCAAGCGCCGGGAAAAGTGTGTGGGACCCAACTGGGAGTAGGCCGAGCGCCGAGAAAAGTGTGTGGGACCCAACTGGGAGTGCGCCGAGCGCCGTGAAAAGTGTGTGGGACCCAACTGGGAGTGCGCCGAGCGCCGAGAAAAGTGTGTTGGATACAACATGGAGTGCGCTGAGCGCCGGCGAAAGTGTACGGGACCCAACTGGGAGTGCTCCTGGCACCGAGAAAAGTGTGTCGAACCCAACTTTGAGTGCGCTGAGCGCCGGGGAAAGTGTACAGGACTCAACTGGGGGTGCTCCTGGCACCGAGAAAAGTGTGTTGAACCCAACTTGGAGTGCGCTGAGCGCCGGGGAAAGTGTGTGGGACCCAACTGGGAGTGGGCCGAGCGCCGAGCAAAGTGTGTGGGACCCAACTGGGAGTGCGCCGAGCGCCGGGAAAAGTGTGTGGGACCCAACTGGGAGTGCGCCGAGCGCCGAGAAAAGTGTGTTGGATACAACTTGGAGTGCGCTGAGCGCCGGGGAAAGTGTACGGGACTCAACTGGGGGCGCGCCGAGCGCCGAGAAAAGTGTGTTGGGTACAACATGGAGTGCGCTGAGCGCCGGCGAAAGTGTACGGGACCCAACTGGGAGTGCTCCTGGCACCGAGAAAAGTGTGTTGAACCCAACTTTGAGTGCGCTGAGCGCCGGGGAAAGTGTACAGGACTCAACTGGGGGTGCTCCTGGCACCGAGAAAAGTGTGTTGAACCCAACGTGGAGTGCGCTGAGCGCCGGGGAAAGTGTACAGGACTCAACTGGGGGTGCTCCTGGCACCGAGAAAAGTGTGTTGAACCCAACTTGGAGTGCGCTGAGCGCCGGGGAAAGTGTGTGGGACCCAACTGGGGGTGGGCCGAGCGCCGAGAAAAGTGTGTGGGACCCAACTGAGAGTGCGCCAAGCGCCGGGAAAAGTGTGTGGGACCCAACTGGGAGTGCGCCAAGCGCCGGGAAAAGTGTGTGGGACCCAACTGGGAGTAGGCCGAGCGCCGAGAAAAGTGTGTGGGACCCAACTGGGAGTGCGCCGAGCGCCGTGAAAAGTGTGTGGGACCCAACTGGGAGTGCACCGAGCGCCGAGAAAAGTGTGTTGGATACAATATGGAGTGCGCTGAGCGCCGGCGAAAGTGTACGGGACCCAACTGGGAGTGCTCCTGGCACCGAGAAAAGTGTGTCGAACCCAACTTTGAGTGCGCTGAGCGCCGGGGAAAGTGTACAGGACTCAACTGGGGGTGCTCCTGGCACCGAGAAAAGTGTGTTGAACCCAACTTGGAGTGCGCTGAGCGCCGGGGAAAGTGTGTGGGACCCAACTGGGAGTGGGCCGAGCGCCGAGCAAAGTGTGTGGGACCCAACTGGGAGTGCGCCGAGCGCCGGGAAAAGTGTGTGGGACCCAACTGGGAGTGCGCCGAGCGCCGAGAAAAGTGTGTGGGACCCAACTGGTAGTGGGCCGAGCGCCGAGCAAAGTGTGTGGGACCCAACTGGGAGTGGGCCGAGCGCCGGGAAAAGTGTGTGGGACCCAACTGGGAGTGCGCCGAGCGCCGGGAAAAGTGTGTGGGACCCAACTGGGAGTGCGCCGAGCGCCGAGAAAAGTGTGTTGGATACAACTTGGAGTGCGCTGAGCGCCGGGGAAAGTGTACGGGACTCAACTGGGGGTGCTACTGGCACCGAGAAAAGTGTGTGGGACCCAACTGAGAGTGCGCCAAGCGCCGGGAAAAGTGTGTGGGACCCAACTGGGAGTGGGCCGAGCGCCGAGCAAAGTGTGTGGGACCCAACTGGGAGTGCGCCGAGCGCCGGGAAAAGTGTGTGGGACCCAACTGGGAGTGCGCCGAGCGCCGAGAAAAGTGTGTTGGATACAACATGGAGTGCGCTGAGCGCCGGCGAAAGTTTACGGGACCCAACTGGGAGTGCTCCTGGCACCGAGAAAAGTGTGTTGAACCCAACTTGGAGTGCGCTGAGCGCCGGGGAAAGTGTACAGGACTCAACTGGGGGTGCTCCTGGTACCGAGAAAAGTGTGTTGAACCCAACTTGGAGTGCGCTGAGCGCCGGGGAAAGTGTACGGGACTCAACTGGGGGTGCTACTGGCACCGAGAAAAGTGTGTTGGACCCAACTGAGAGTGCGCCGAGCGCCGAGCAAAGTGTGTGGGACCCAACTGGGGGTGGGCCGAGCGCCGAGAAAAGTGTGTGGGACCCAACTGAGAGTGCGCCAAGCGCCGGGAAAAGTGTGTGGGACCCAACTGGGAGTGCGCCAAGCGCCGGGAAAAGTGTGTGGGACCCAACTGGGAGTAGGCCGAGCGCCGAGAAAAGTGTGTGGGACCCAACTGGGAGTGCGCCGAGCGCCGTGAAAAGTGTGTGGGACCCAACTGGGAGTGCACCGAGCGCCGAGAAAAGTGTGTTGGATACAATATGGAGTGCGCTGAGCGCCGGCGAAAGTGTACGGGACCCAACTGGGAGTGCTCCTGGCACCGAGAAAAGTGTGTCGAACCCAACTTTGAGTGCGCTGAGCGCCGGGGAAAGTGTACAGGACTCAACTGGGGGTGCTCCTGGCACCGAGAAAAGTGTGTTGAACCCAACTTGGAGTGCGCTGAGCGCCGGGGAAAGTGTGTGGGACCCAACTGGGAGTGGGCCGAGCGCCGAGCAAAGTGTGTGGGACCCAACTGGGAGTGCGCCGAGCGCCGGGAAAAGTGTGTGGGACCCAACTGGGAGTGCGCCGAGCGCCGAGAAAAGTGTGTGGGACCCAACTGGTAGTGGGCCGAGCGCCGAGCAAAGTGTGTGGGACCCAACTGGGAGTGGGCCGAGCGCCGGGAAAAGTGTGTGGGACCCAACTGGGAGTGCGCCGAGCGCCGGGAAAAGTGTGTGGGACCCAACTGGGAGTGCGCCGAGCGCCGAGAAAAGTGTGTTGGATACAACTTGGAGTGCGCTGAGCGCCGGGGAAAGTGTACGGGACTCAACTGGGGGTGCTACTGGCACCGAGAAAAGTGTGTGGGACCCAACTGAGAGTGCGCCAAGCGCCGGGAAAAGTGTGTGGGACCCAACTGGGAGTGGGCCGAGCGCCGAGCAAAGTGTGTGGGACCCAACTGGGAGTGCGCCGAGCGCCGGGAAAAGTGTGTGGGACCCAACTGGGAGTGCGCCGAGCGCCGAGAAAAGTGTGTTGGATACAACATGGAGTGCGCTGAGCGCCGGCGAAAGTTTACGGGACCCAACTGGGAGTGCTCCTGGCACCGAGAAAAGTGTGTTGAACCCAACTTGGAGTGCGCTGAGCGCCGGGGAAAGTGTACAGGACTCAACTGGGGGTGCTCCTGGTACCGAGAAAAGTGTGTTGAACCCAACTTGGAGTGCGCTGAGCGCCGGGGAAAGTGTACGGGACTCAAATGGGAGTGCTACTGGCACCGAGAAAAGTGTGTTGGACCTAACTGAGAGTGCGCCGAGCGCCGAGCAAAGTGTGTGGGACCCAACTGGGAGTGCACCGAGCGCCGGGAAAAGTGTGTGGAACCCAACTGGGAGTTCGCCGAGCGCCGGGAAAAGTGTGTGGGATCCAACTGTGAGGGCGCCGAGCGCCGAGAAAAGTGTGTTGGATACGACATGGAATGCGCTGAGCGCCGGCGAAAAAGTACGGGACCCAAGAAGGAGTGCACCGAGCGCCGGGAAAAGTGTGTGGGACCCAACTGGGAGTGCGCCGAAAGCCGGGAAAAGTGTGTGGGACCCAACCGGGAGTGCGCCGAGCGCCGAGAAAAGTGTGTGGGACCCAACTGGGAGTGCGCCGAGCGCCGGGAAAAGTGTGTGGGACCCAACTGGGAGTGGGCCGAGCGCCGAGCAAAGTGTGTGGGACCTAACTGGGAGTGCGCCGAGAGCCGGGAAAAGTGTGTGGGACCCAACTGGGAGTGCGCCGAGCGCCGAGAAAAGTGTGTTGGATACAAATTGGAGTGCGCTGAGCGCCGGGGAAAGTGTACGGGACTCAACTGGGGGTGCTACTGGCACCGAGAAAAGTGTGTGGGACCCAACTGAGAGTGCGCCAAGCGCCGGGAAAAGTGTGTGGGACCCAACTGGGAGTGGGCCGAGCGTCGAGCAAAGTGTGTGGGACCCAACTGGGAGTGCGCCGAGCGCCGGGAAAAGTGTGTGGGACCCAACTGGGAGTGCGCCGAGCGCCGAGAAAAGTGTGTTGGATACAACATGGAGTGCGCTGAGCGCCGGCGAAGTTGTACGGGACCCAACTGGGAGTGCTCCTGGCACCGAGAAAAGTGTGTTGAACCCAACTTGGAGTGCGCTGAGCGCCGGGGAAAGTGTACAGGACTCAACTGGGGGTGCTACTGGCACCGAGAAAAGTGTGTGGGACCCAACTGAGAGTGCGCCGAGCAAAGTGTGTGGGACCCAACTGGGAGTGCACCGAGCGCCGGGAAAAGTGTGTGGAACCCAACTGGGAGTGCG
Organism: Aplectana chamaeleonis; assembly: GCA_029168955.1. Taxonomy (NCBI): domain Eukaryota; kingdom Metazoa; phylum Nematoda; class Chromadorea; order Rhabditida; family Cosmocercidae; genus Aplectana; species Aplectana chamaeleonis. The sequence goes on from JAPDOI010000440.1 coordinate 502,508, forward strand.
TCGAGCGCCGGGAAAAGTGTGTGGGATCCAACTGGGAGGGCGCCGAGCGCCGAGAAAAGTGTGTTGGATACGACATGGAATGCGCTGAGCGCCGGCGAAAAAGTATGGGACCCAAGAAGGAGTGCACCGAGCGCCGGGAAAAGTGTGTGGGACCCAACTGGGAGTGCGCCGAAAGCCGGGAAAAGTGTGTGGGACCCAACCGGGAGAGCGCCGAGCGCCGAGAAAGTGTGTGGGACCCAACTGGGAGTGCGCCGAGCGCCGGGAAAAGTGTGTGGGACCCAACTGGGAGGGCGCCGAGCGCCGGGAAAAGTGTGGGACCCAACTGGGGTGCTACTGGCACCGAGAAAAGTGTGCGGGACCCAACTGAGAGTGCGCCGAGCGCCGAGCAAAGTGTGTGGGACCCAACTGGGAGTGCGCCGAGCGCCGGGAAAAGTGTGTGGGACCCACCTGGGAGTGCGCCGAGCGCCGAGAAAAGTGTGTTGGATACGACATGGAATGCGCTGAGCGCCGGCGAAAAAGTATGGGACCCAAGAAGGAATGCGCTGAGCGCCGGCGAAAAAGTATGGGACCCAAGATGGAGTGCACCGAGCGCCGGGAAAAGTGTGTGGGATCCAACTGGGAGGGCGCCGAGCGCCGAGAAAAGTGTGTTGGATACGACATGGAATGCGCTGAGCGCCGGCGAAAAAGTATGGGACCCAAGAAGGAGTGCACCGAGCGCCGGGAAAAGTGTGTGGGACCCAACTGGGAGTGCGCCGAAAGCCGGGAAAAGTGTGTGGGACCCAACCGGGAGTGCGCCGAGCGCCGAGAAAAGTGTGTGGGACCCAACTGGGAGTGCGCCGAGCGCCGGGAAAAGTGTGTGGGACCCAACTGGGAGGGCGCCGAGCGCCGGGAAAAGTGTGGGACCCAACTGGGGGTGCTACTGGCACCGAGAAAAGTGTGCGGGACCCAACTGAGAGTGCGCCGAGCGCCGAGCAAAGTGTGTGGGACCCAACTGGGAGTGCGCCGAGCGCCGGGAAAAGTGTGTGGGACCCAACTGGGAGTGGGCCGAGCGCCGAGCAAAGTGTGTGGGACCCAACTGGGAGTGCGCCGAGCTCCGGGAAAAGTGTGTGGGACCCAACTGGGAGTGCGCCGAGCGCCGAGAAAAGTGTGTTGGATACAACATGGAGTGCGCTGAGCGCCGGCGAAATTGTACGGGACCCAACTGGGAGTGCTCCTGGCACCGAGAAAAGTGTGTTGAACCCAACTTTGAGTGCGCTGAGCGCCGGGGAAAGTGTGTGGGATCCAACTGGGAGGGCGCCGAGCGCCGAGAAAAGTGTGTTGGATACGACATGGAATGCGCTGAGCGCCGGCGAAAAAGTATGGGACCCAAGATGGAGTGCACCGAGCGCCGGGAAAAGTGTGTGGGATCCAACTGGGAGGGCGCCGAGCGCCGAGAAAAGTGTGTTGGATACGACATGGAATGCGCTGAGCGCCGGCGAAAAAGTATGGGACCCAAGAAGGAGTGCACCGAGCGCCGGGAAAAGTGTGTGGGACCCAACTGGGAGTGCGCCGAAAGCCGGGAAAAGTGTGTGGGACCCAACCGGGAGTGCGCCGAGCGCCGAGAAAAGTGTGTGGGACCCAACTGGGAGGGCGCCGAGCGCCGGGAAAAGTGGGGGGGACGCAACTGGGAGGGCGCCGAGCGCCGGGAAAGTGTGGGACCCAACTGGGGTGCTACTGGCACCGAGAAAGTGTGCGGGACCCAACTGGGAGTGCGCCGAGCGCAGAGAAAAGTGTGTGGGACCCAACTGGTAGGGCGCCGAGCGCCGGGAAAAGTGTGTGGGACCCAACTGGGAGTGGGCCGAGCGCCGAGCAAAGTGTGTGGGACCCAACTGGGAGTGCGCCGAGCTCCGGGAAAAGTGTGTGGGACCCAACTGGGAGTGCGCCGAGCGCCGAGAAAAGTGTGTTGGATACAACATGGAGTGCGCTGAGCGCCGGCGAAATTGTACGGGACCCAACTGGGAGTGCTCCTGGCACCGAGAAAAGTGTGTTGAACCCAACTTTGAGTGCGCTGAGCGCCGGGGAAAGTGTGTGGGATCCAACTGGGAGGGCGCCGAGCGCCGAGAAAAGTGTGTTGGATACGACATGGAATGCGCTGAGCGCCGGCGAAAAAGTATGGGACCCAAGAAGGAGTGCACCGAGCGCCGGGAAAAGTGTGTGGGACCCAACTGGGAGTGCGCCGAAAGCCGGGAAAAGTGTGTGGGACCCAACTGGGAGTGCGCCGAGCGCCGAGAAAAGTGTGTTGGATACAACATGGAGTGCGCTGAGCGCCGGCGAAGTTGTACGGGACCCAACTGGGAGTGCTCCTGGCACCGAGAAAAGTGTGTTGAACCCAACTTGAGTGCGCTGAGCGCCGGGAAAGTGTACAGGACTCAACTGGGGTGCTACTGGCACCGAGAAAAGTGTGTGGGACCCAACTGAGAGTGCGCCGAGCAAAGTGTGTGGGACCCAACTGGGAGTGCACCGAGCGCCGGGAAAAGTGTGTGGAACCCAACTGGGAGTGCGTCGAGCGCCGGGAAAAGTGTGTGGGATCCAACTGGGAGGGCGCCGAGCGCCGAGAAAGTGTGTTGGATACGACATGGAATGCGCTGAGCGCCGGCGAAAAAGTATGGGACCCAAGAAGGAGTGCACCGAGCGCCGGGAAAAGTGTGTGGGACCCAACTGCGAGTGCGCCGAAAGCCGGGAAAAGTGTGTGGGACCCAACCGGGAGTGCGCCGAGCGCCGAGAAAAGTGTGTGGGACCCAACTGGGAGTGCGCCGAGCGCCGGGAAAAGTGTGTGGGACCCAACTGGGAGGGCGCCGAGCGCCGGGGACAGTGGGGGGGCCAACTGGGGTGCTACTGGCACCGAGAAAAGTGTGCGGGACCCAACTGAGAGTGCGCCGAGCGCCGAGCAAAGTGTGTGGGACCCAACTGGGAGTGCGCCGAGCGCCGGGAAAAGTGTGTGGGACCCAACTGGGAGTGGGCCGAGCGCCGAGCAAAGTGTGTGGGACCCAACTGGGAGTGCGCCGAGCTCCGGGAAAAGTGTGTGGGACCCAACTGGGAGTGCGCCGAGCGCCGAGAAAAGTGTGTTGGATACAACATGGAGTGCGCTGAGCGCCGGCGAAATTGTACGGGACCCAACTGGGAGTGCTCCTGGCACCGAGAAAAGTGTGTTGAACCCAACTTTGAGTGCGCTGAGCGCCGGGGAAAGTGTGTGGGATCCAACTGGGAGGGCGCCGAGCGCCGAGAAAAGTGTGTTGGATACGACATGGAATGCGCTGAGCGCCGGCGAAAAAGTATGGGACCCAAGAAGGAGTGCACCGAGCGCCGGGAAAAGTGTGTGGGACCCAACTGGGAGTGCGCCGAAAGCCGGGAAAAGTGTGTGGGACCCAACTGGGAGTGCGCCGAGCGCCGAGAAAAGTGTGTTGGATACAACATGGAGTGCGCTGAGCGCCGGCGAAGTTGTACGGGACCCAACTGGGAGTGCTCCTGGCACCGAGAAAAGTGTGGTGAACCCAACTTGAGTGCGCTGAGCGCCGGGGAAAGTGTACAGGACTCAACTGGGGGTGCTACTGGCACCGAGAAAAGTGTGTGGGACCCAACTGAGAGTGCGCCGAGCAAAGTGTGTGGGACCCAACTGGGAGTGCACCGAGCGCCGGGAAAAGTGTGTGGAACCCAACTGGGAGTGCGTCGAGCGCCGGGAAAAGTGTGTGGGATCCAACTGGGAGGGCGCCGAGCGCCGAGAAAAGTGTGTTGGATACGACATGGAATGCGCTGAGCGCCGGCGAAAAAGTATGGGACCCAAGAAGGAGTGCACCGAGCGCCGGGAAAAGTGTGTGGGACCCAACTGGGAGTGCGCCGAAAGCCGGGAAAAGTGTGTGGGACCCAACCGGGAGTGCGCCGAGCGCCGAGAAAAGTGTGTGGGACCCAACTGGGAGTGCGCCGAGCGCCGGGAAAAGTGTGTGGGACCCAACTGGGAGGGCGCCGAGCGCCGGGAAAAGTGTGTGGGACCCAACTGGGGTGCTACTGGCACCGAGGAAAGTGTGCGGGACCCAACTGAGAGTGCGCCGAGCGCCGAGCAAAGTGTGTGGGACCCAACTGGGAGTGCGCCGAGCGCCGGGAAAAGTGTGTGGGACCCACCTGGGAGTGCGCCGAGCGCCGAGAAAAGTGTGTTGGATACGACATGGAATGCGCTGAGCGCCGGCGAAAAAGTATGGGACCCAAGAAGGAATGCGCTGAGCGCCGGCGAAAAAGTATGGGACCCAAGATGGAGTGCACCGAGCGCCGGGAAAAGTGTGTGGGATCCAACTGGGAGGGCGCCGAGCGCCGAGAAAAGTGTGTTGGATACGACATGGAATGCGCTGAGCGCCGGCGAAAAAGTATGGGACCCAAGAAGGAGTGCACCGAGCGCCGGGAAAAGTGTGTGGGACCCAACTGGGAGTGCGCCGAAAGCCGGGAAAAGTGTGTGGGACCCAACCGGGAGTGCGCCGAGCGCCGAGAAAAGTGTGTGGGACCCAACTGGGAGTGCGCCGAGCGCCGGGAAAAGTGTGTGGGACCCAACTGGGAGGGCGCCGAGCGCCGGGAAAAGTGTGGGGCCCAACTGGGGTGCTACTGGCACCGAGAAAAGTGTGCGGGACCCAACTGAGAGTGCGCCGAGCGCCGAGCAAAGTGTGTGGGACCCAACTGGGAGTGCGCCGAGCGCCGGGAAAAGTGTGTGGGACCCAACTGGGAGTGCGCCGAGCGCCGAGAAAAGTGTGTTGGATACAACATGGAGTGCGCTGAGCGCCGGCGAAAGTTTACGGGACCCAACTGGGAGTGCTCCTGGCACCGAGAAAAGTGTGTTGAACCCAACTTGGAGTGCGCTGAGCGCCGGGGAAAGTGTACAGGACTCAACTGGGGGTGCTCCTGGTACCGAGAAAAGTGTGTTGAACCCAACTTGGAGTGCGCTGAGCGCCGGGGAAAGTGTACGGGACTCAACTGGGGGTGCTACTGGCACCGAGAAAAGTGTGTTGGACCCAACTGAGAGTGCGCCGAGCGCCGAGCAAAGTGTGTGGGACCCAACTGGGAGTGCACCGAGCGCCGGGAAAAGTGTGTGGAACCCAACTGGGAGTTCGCCGAGCGCCGGGAAAAGTGTGTGGGATCCAACTGTGAGGGCGCCGAGCGCCGAGAAAAGTGTGTGGGATACGACATGGAATGCGCTGAGCGCCGGCGAAAAAGTACGGGACCCAAGAAGGAGTGCACCGAGCGCCGGGAAAAGTGTGTGGGACCCAACTGGGAGTGCGCCGAAAGCCGGGAAAAGTGTGTGGGACCCAACCGGGAGTGCGCCGAGCGCCGAGAAAAGTGTGTGGGACCCAACTGGGAGTGCGCCGAGCGCCGGGAAAAGTGTGTGAGACCCAACTGGGAGTGGGCCGAGCGCCGGGAAAAGTGTGTGGGACCCAACTGGGAGTGGGCCGAGCGCCGAGCAAAGTGTGTGGGACCTAACTGGGAGTGCGCCGAGAGCCGGGAAAAGTGTGTGGGACCCAACTGGGAGTGCGCCGAGCGCCGAGAAAAGTGTGTTGGATACAAATTGGAGTGCGCTGAGCGCCGGGGAAAGTGTACGGGACTCAACTGGGGGTGCTACTGGCACCGAGAAAAGTGTGTGGGACCCAACTGAGAGTGCGCCAAGCGCCGGGAAAAGTGTGTGGGACCCAACTGGGAGTGGGCCGAGCGTCGAGCAAAGTGTGTGGGACCCAACTGGGAGTGCGCCGAGCGCCGGGAAAAGTGTGTGGGACCCAACTGGGAGTGCGCCGAGCGCCGAGAAAAGTGTGTTGGATACAACATGGAGTGCGCTGAGCGCCGGCGAAGTTGTACGGGACCCAACTGGGAGTGCTCCTGGCACCGAGAAAAGTGTGTTGAACCCAACTTGAGTGCGCTGAGCGCCGGGGAAAGTGTACAGGACTCAACTGGGGGTGCTACTGGCACCGAGAAAAGTGTGTGGGACCCAACTGAGAGTGCGCCGAGCAAAGTGTGTGGGACCCAACTGGGAGTGCACCGAGCGCCGGGAAAAGTGTGTGGAACCCAACTGGGAGTGCGTCGAGCGCCGGGAAAAGTGTGTGGGATCCAACTGGGAGGGCGCCGAGCGCCGAGAAAAGTGTGTTGGATACGACATGGAATGCGCTGAGCGCCGGCGAAAAAGTATGGGACCCAAGAAGGAGTGCACCGGGCGTCGGGAAAAATTTGTGGACCTAACCGGGAGTGCGCCGAGCGTCGGGAAAAATGTGTGGACCCAACCGGGAGTGCGCCGAGCGCCGAGAAAAGTGTGTGGGACCCAACTGGGAGTGCGCCGAGCGCCGGGAAAAGTGTGTGGGACCCAACTGGGAGGGCGCCGAGCGCCGGGAAAAGTGTGGGACCCAACTGGGGGTGCTACTGGCACCGAGAAAAGTGTGCGGGACCCAACTGAGAGTGCGCCGAGCGCCGAGCAAAGTGTGTGGGACCCAACTGGGAGTGCGCCGAGCGCCGGGAAAAGTGTGTGGGACCCACCTGGGAGTGCGCCGAGCGCCGAGAAAAGTGTGTTGGATACGACATGGAATGCGCTGAGCGCCGGCGAAAAAGTATGGGACCCAAGAAGGAATGCGCTGAGCGCCGGCGAAAAAGTATGGGACCCAAGATGGAGTGCACCGAGCGCCGGGAAAAGTGTGCGGGATCCAACTGGGAGGCGCCGAGCGCCGAGAAAAGTGTGTTGGATACGACATGGAATGCGCTGAGCGCCGGCGAAAAAGTATGGGACCCAAGAAGGAGTGCACCGAGCGCCGGGAAAAGTGTGTGGGACCCAACTGGGAGTGCGCCGAAAGCCGGGAAAAGTGTGTGGGACCCAACCGGGAGTGCGCCGAGCGCCGAGAAAGTGTGTGGGACCCAACTGGGAGTGCGCCGAGCGCCGGGAAAAGTGTGTGGGACCCAACTGGGAGGGCGCCGAGCGCCGGGAAAAGTGTGGGACCCAACTGGGGTGCTACTGGCACCGAGAAAAGTGTGCGGGACCCAACTGAGAGTGCGCCGAGCGCCGAGCAAAGTGTGTGGGACCCAACTGGGAGTGCGCCGAGCGCCGGGAAAAGTGTGTGGGACCCAACTGGGAGTGGGCCGAGCGCCGAGCAAAGTGTGTGGGACCCAACTGGGAGTGCGCCGAGCTCCGGGAAAAGTGTGTGGGACCCAACTGGGAGTGCGCCGAGCGCCGAGAAAAGTGTGTTGGATACAACATGGAGTGCGCTGAGCGCCGTCGAAATTGTACGGGACCCAACTGGGAGTGCTCCTGGCACCGAGAAAAGTGTGTTGAACCCAACTGGGAGGGCGCCGAGCACCGAGAAAAGTGAGATGGATACGACATGCAACGCCCTGACCGCCGGCCAAAAAGTATGGGACCCAAGATGGAGTGCACCGAGCGCCGGGAAAAGTGTGTGGGATCCAACTGGGAGGGCGCCGAGCGCCGAGAAAAGTGTGTTGGATACGACATGGAATGCGCTGAGCGCCGGCGAAAAAGTATGGGACCCAAGAAGGAGTGCACCGAGCGCCGGGAAAAGTGTGTGGGACCCAACTGGGAGTGCGCCGAAAGCCGGGAAAAGTGTGTGGGACCCAACCGGGAGTGCGCCGAGCGCCGAGAAAAGTGTGTGGGACCCAACTGGGAGTGCGCCGAGCGCCGGGAAAGTGTGTGGGACCCAACTGGGAGGGCGCCGAGCGCCGGGAAAAGTGTGGGACCCAACTGGGGTGCTGCTGGCACCGAGAAAAGTGTGCGGGACCCAACTGAGAGTGCGCCGAGCGCCGAGCAAAGTGTGTGGGACCCAACTGGGAGTGCGCCGAGCGCCGGGAAAAGTGTGTGGGACCCAACTGGGAGTGGGCCGAGCGCCGAGCAAAGTGTGTGGGACCCAACTGGGAGTGCGCCGAGCTCCGGGAAAAGTGTGTGGGACCCAACTGGGAGTGCGCCGAGCGCCGAGAAAAGTGTGTTGGATACAACATGGAGTGCGCTGAGCGCCGGCGAAATTGTACGGGACCCAACTGGGAGTGCTCCTGGCACCGAGAAAAGTGTGTTGAACCCAACTTTGAGTGCGCTGAGCGCCGGGGAAAGTGTGTGGGATCCAACTGGGAAGGCGCCGAGCGCCGAGAAAAGTGTGTTGGATACGACATGGAATGCGCTGAGCGCCGGCGAAAAAGTATGGGACCCAAGAAGGAGTGCACCGAGCGCCGGGAAAAGTGTGTGGGACCCAACTGGGAGTGCGCCGAAAGCCGGGAAAAGTGTGTGGGACCCAACTGGGAGTGCGCCGAGCGCCGAGAAAAGTGTGTTGGATACAACATGGAGTGCGCTGAGCGCCGGCGAAGTTGTACGGGACCCAACTGGGAGTGCTCCTGGCACCGAGAAAAGTGTGTTGAACCCAACTTGGAGTGCGCTGAGCGCCGGGGAAAGTGTACAGGACTCAACTGGGGGTGCTACTGGCACCGAGAAAAGTGTGTGGGACCCAACTGAGAGTGCGCCGAGCAAAGTGTGTGGGACCCAACTGGGAGTGCACCGAGCGCCGGGAAAAGTGTGTGGAACCCAACTGGGAGTGCGTCGAGCGCCGGGAAAAGTGTGTGGGATCCAACTGGGAGGGCGCCGAGCGCCGAGAAAAGTGTGTTGGATACGACATGGAATGCGCTGAGCGCCGGCGAAAAAGTATGGGACCCAAGAAGGAGTGCACCGAGCGCCGGGAAAAGTGTGTGGGACCCAACTGCGAGTGCGCCGAAAGCCGGGAAAAGTGTGTGGGACCCAACCGGGAGTGCGCCGAGCGCCGAGAAAAGTGTGTGGGACCCAACTGGGAGTGCGCCGAGCGCCGGGAAAAGTGTGTGGGACCCAACTGGGAGGGCGCCGAGCGCCGGGAAAAGTGTGGGACCCAACTGGGGTGCTACTGGCACCGAGAAAAGTGTGCGGGACCCAACTGAGAGTGCGCCGAGCGCCGAGCAAAGTGTGTGGGACCCAACTGGGAGTGCGCCGAGCGCCGGGAAAAGTGTGTGGGACCCAACTGGGAGTGGGCCGAGCGCCGAGCAAAGTGTGTGGGACCCAACTGGGAGTGCGCCGAGCTCCGGGAAAAGTGTGTGGGACCCAACTGGGAGTGCGCCGAGCGCCGAGAAAAGTGTGTTGGATACAACATGGAGTGCGCTGAGCGCCGGCGAAATTGTACGGGACCCAACTGGGAGTGCTCCTGGCACCGAGAAAAGTGTGTTGAACCCAACTTTTAGTGCGCTGAGCGCCGGGGAAAGTGTGTGGGATCCAACTGGGAGGGCGCCGAGCGCCGAGAAAAGTGTGTTGGATACGACATGGAATGCGCTGAGCGCCGGCGAAAAAGTATGGGACCCAAGAAGGAGTGCACCGAGCGCCGGGAAAAGTGTGTGGGACCCAACTGGGAGTGCGCCGAAAGCCGGGAAAAGTGTGTGGGACCCAACTGGGAGTGCGCCGAGCGCCGAGAAAAGTGTGTTGGATACAACATGGAGTGCGCTGAGCGCCGGCGAAGTTGTACGGGACCCAACTGGGAGTGCTCCTGGCACCGAGAAAAGTGTGTTGAACCCAACTTGGAGTGCGCTGAGCGCCGGGGAAAGTGTACAGGACTCAACTGGGGGTGCTACTGGCACCGAGAAAAGTGTGTGGGACCCAACTGAGAGTGCGCCGAGCAAAGTGTGTGGGACCCAACTGGGAGTGCACCGAGCGCCGGGAAAGTGTGTGGGACCCAACTGGGAGTGCACCTAGCGCCGGGAAAAGTGTGTGGGATCCAACTGGGAGGGCGCCGAGCGCCGAGAAAAGTGTGTTGGATACGACATGGAATGCGCTGAGCGCCGGCGAAAAAGTATGGGACCCAAGAAGGAGTGCACCGAGCGCCGGGAAAAGTGTGTGGGACCCAACTGGGAGTGCGCCGAAAGCCGGGAAAAGTGTGTGGGACCCAACCGGGAGTGCGCCGAGCGCCGAGAAAAGTGTGTGGGACCCAACTGGGAGTGCGCCGAGCGCCGGGAAAAGTGTGTGGGACCCAACTGGGAGGGCGCCGAGCGCCGGGAAAAGTGTGGGACCCAACTGGGGGTGCTACTGGCACCGAGGAAAGTGTGCGGGACCCAACTGAGAGTGCGCCGAGCGCCGAGCAAAGTGTGTGGGACCCAACTGGGAGTGCGCCGAGCGCCGGGAAAAGTGTGTGGGACCCACCTGGGAGTGCGCCGAGCGCCGAGAAAAGTGTGTTGGATACGACATGGAATGCGCTGAGCGCCGGCGAAAAAGTATGGGACCCAAGAAGGAATGCGCCGAGCGCCGGCGAAAAAGTACGGGACCCAAGTAGGAGTGCACCGAGCGCCGGGAAAAGTTTGTAGGGCCAACTGGGAGTGCGCCGAGCGCCGAGAAAAGTGTGTTGGATACGACATGGAATGCGCTGAGCCCCGGCGAAAAAGTATGCGACCCAATTAGGAGTGCGCCGAGCGCAGAAAAAAGTGTGTGGGACCCAACTGGGAGTGCGCCGAAAGCCGGGAAAAGTGTGTGGGACCCAACCGGGAGTGCGCCGAGCGCCGAGAAAAGTGTGTGGGACCCAACTGGGAGTGCGCCAAGCGCCGGGAAAGTGTGTGGGACCCAACTGGGAGGGCGCCGAGCGCCGGGAAAAGTGTGGGACCCAACTGGGAGTGCTACTGGCACCGAGAAAAGTGTGTGGGACCCAACTGGGAGTGGGCCGAGCGCCGAGCAAAGTGTGTGGGACCCAACTGGGAGTGCGCCGAGCGCCGGGAAAAGTGTGTGGGACCCAACTGGGAGTGGGCCGAGCGCCGAGCAAAGTGTGTGGGACCCAACTGGGAGTGCGCCGAGCGCCGGGAAAAGTGTGTGGGACCCAACTGGGAGTGCGCCGAGCGCCGAGAAAAGTGTGTTGGATACAACATGGAGTGCGCTGAGCGCCGGCGAAAGTGTACGGGACCCAACTGGGAGTGCTCCTGGCACCGAGAAAAGTGTGTTGAACCCAACTTTGAGTGCGCTGAGCGCCGGGGAAAGTGTACAGGACTCAACTGGGGGTGCTACTGGCACCGAGAAAAGTGTGTGGGACCCAACTGAGAGTGCGCCGAGCGCCGAGCAAAGTGTGTGGGACCCAACTGGGAGTGCACCGAGCGCCGGGAAAAGTGTGTGGAACCCAACTGGGAGTTCGCCGAGCGCCGGGAAAAGTGTGTGGGATCCAACTGTGAGGGCGCCGAGCGCCGAGAAAAGTGTGTTGGATACGACATGGAATGCGCTGAGCGCCGGCGAAAAAGTACGGGACCCAAGAAGGAGTGCACCGAGCGCCGGGAAAAGTGTGTGGGACCCAACTGGGAGTGCGCCGAAAGCCGGGAAAAGTGTGTGGGACCCAACCGGGAGTGCGCCGAGCGCCGAGAAAAGTGTGTGGGACCCAACTGGGAGTGCGCCGAGCGCCGGGAAAAGTGTGTGAGACCCAACTGGGAGTGGGCCGAGCGCCGAGCAAAGTGTGTGGGACCCAACTGGGAGTGCGCCGAGCGCCGGGAAAAGTGTGTGGGACCCAACTGGGAGTGCGCCGAGCGCCGGGAAAAGTGTGTGGGACCCAACTGGGAGTGGGCCGAGCGCCGGGAAAAGTGTGTGGGACCCAACTGGGAGTGCGCCGAGCGCCGAGAAAAGTGTGTTGGATACAAATTGGAGTGCGCTGAGCGCCGGGGAAAGTGTACGGGACTCAACTGGGGGTGCTACTGGCACCGAGAAAAGTGTGTGGGACCCAACTGAGAGTGCGCCAAGCGCCGGGAAAAGTGTGTGGGACCCAACTGGGAGTGCGCCGAGCGCCGAGAAGAGTGTGTTGGATACAACATGGAGTGCGCTGAGCGCCGGCGAAAAAGTATGGGACCCAAGAAGGAGTGCACCGAGCGCCGGGAAAAGTGTGTGGGACCCAACTGGGAGTGCGCCGAAAGCCGGGAAAAGTGTGTGGGACCCAACTGGGAGTGCACCGAGCGCCGGGAAAAGTGTGTGGAACCCAACTGGGAGTTCGCCGAGCGCCGGGAAAAGTGTGTGGGATCCAACTGTGAGGGCGCCGAGCGCCGAGAAAAGTGTGTTGGATACGACATGGAATGCGCTGAGCGCCGGCGAAAAAGTATGGGGCCCAAGAAGGAGTGCACCGAGCGCCGGGAAAAGTGTGTGGGACCCAACTGGGAGTGCGCCGAAAGCCGGGAAAAGTGTGTGGGACCCAACCGGGAGTGCGCCGAGCGCCGAGAAAAGTGTGTGGGACCCAACTGGGAGTGCGCCGAGCGCCGGGAAAAGTGTGTGGGACCCAACTGGGAGGGCGCCGAGCGCCGGGAAAAGTGTGGGACCCAACTGGGGGTGCTACTGGCACCGAGAAAAGTGTGCGGGACCCAACTGAGAGTGCGCCGAGCGCCGAGCAAAGTGTGTGGGACCCAACTGGGAGTGCGCCGAGCGCCGGGAAAAGTGTGTGGGACCCACCTGGGAGTGCGCCGAGCGCCGAGAAAAGTGTGTTGGATACGACATGGAATGCGCTGAGCGCCGGCGAAAAAGTATGGGACCCAAGAAGGAATGCGCTGAGCGCCGGCGAAAAAGTATGGGACCCAAGATGGAGTGCACCGAGCGCCGGGAAAAGTGTGTGGGATCCAACTGGGAGGGCGCCGAGCGCCGAGAAAAGTGTGTTGGATACGACATAGAATGCGCTGAGCGCCGGCGAAAAAGTATGGGACCCAAGAAGGAGTGCACCGAGCGCCGGGAAAAGTGTGTGGGACCCAACTGGGAGTGCGCCGAAAGCCGGGAAAAGTGTGTGGGACCCAACCGGGAGTGCGCCGAGCGCCGAGAAAAGTGTGTGGGGCCCAACTGGGAGTGCGCCGAGCGCCGGGAAAAGTGTGTGGGACCCAACTGGGAGGGCGCCGAGCGCCGGGAAAAGTGTGTGGGACCCAACTGGGAGGGCGCCGAGCGCCGGGAAAAAGTGTGGGACCCAACTGGGGTGCTACTCGCACAGAGAAAAGTGTGCGGGACCCAACTGAGAGTGCGCCGAGCGCCGAGCAAAGTGTGTGGGACCCAACTGGGAGTGCGCCGAGCGCCGGGAAAAGTGTGTGGGACCCACCTGGGAGTGCGCCGAGCGCCGAGAAAAGTGTGTTGGATACGACATGGAATGCGCTGAGCGCCGGCGAAAAAGTATGGGACCCAAGAAGGAATGCGCTGAGCGCCGGCGAAAAAGTATGGGACCCAAGATGGAGTGCACCGAGCGCCGGGAAAAGTGTGTGGGATCCAACTGGGAGGGCGCCGAGCGCCGAGAAAAGTGTGTTGGATACGACATGGAATGCGCTGAGCGCCGGCCAAAAAGTATGGGACCCAAGAAGGAGTGCACCGAGCGCCGGTAAAAGTGTGTGGGACCCAACTGGGAGTGCGCCGAGCGTCGGGAAAAGTGTGTGGACCCAACCGCGAGTGCGCCGAGCCCGAGAGAAGTGTGTGGGACCCAACTGGGAGTGCGCCGAGCGTCGGGGAAAGTGTGTGGGACCCAACTGGGAGGGCGCCGAGCGCCGGGAAAAGTGTGGGACCCAACTGGGGGTGCTACTGGCACCGAGAAAAGTGTGCGGGACCCAACTGAGAGTGCGCCGAGCGCCGAGCAAAGTGTGTGGGACCCAACTGGGAGTGCGCCGAGCGCCGGGAAAAGTGTGTGGGACCCAACTGGGAGTGGGCCGAGCGCCGAGCAAAGTGTGTGGGACCCAACTGGGAGTGCGCCGAGCTCCGGGAAAAGTGTGTGGGACCCAACTGTGAGTGCGCCGAGCGCCGAGAAAAGTGTGTTGGATACAACATGGAGTGCGCTGAGCGCCGGCGAAATTGTACGGGACCCAACTGGGAGTGCTCCTGGCACCGAGAAAAGTGTGTTGAACCCAACTTGGAGTGCGCTGAGCGCCGGGGAAAGTGTACAGGACTCAACTGGGGGTGCTACTGGCACCGAGAAAAGTGTGTGGGACCCAACTGAGAGTGCGCCGAGCGCCGAGCAAAGTGTGTGGGACCCAACTGGGAGTGCACCGAGCGCCGGGAAAAGTGTGTGGAACCCAACTGGGAGTTCGCCGAGCGCCGGGAAAAGTGTGTGGGATCCAACTGTGAGGGCGCCGAGCGCCGAGAAAAGTGTGTTGGATACGACATGGAATGCGCTGAGCGCCGGCGAAAAAGTACGGGACCCAAGAAGGAGTGCACCGAGCGCCGGGAAAAGTGTGTGGGACCCAACTGGGAGTGCGCCGAAAGCCGGGAAAAGTGTGTGGGACCCAACCGGGAGTGCGCCGAGCGCCGAGAAAAGTGTGTGGGACCCAACTGGGAGTGCGCCGAGCGCCGGGAAAAGTGTGTGAGACCCAACTGGGAGTGGGCCGAGCGCCGAGCAAAGTGTGTGGGACCCAACTGGGAGTGCGCCGAGCGCCGGGAAAAGTGTGTGGGACCCAACTGGGAGTGCGCCGAGCGCCGGGAAAAGTGTGTGGGACCCAACTGGGAGTGGGCCGAGCGCCGAGCAAAGTGTGTGGGACCTAACTGGGAGTGCGCCGAGAGCCGGGAAAAGTGTGTGGGACCCAACTGGGAGTGCGCCGAGCGCCGAGAAAAGTGTGTTGGATACAAATTGGAGTGCGCTGAGCGCCGGGGGAAGTGGACGGGACTCAACTGGGGGTGCTACTGGCACCGAGAAAAGTGTGTGGGACCCAACTGAGAGTACGCCAAGCGCCGGGAAAAGTGTGGGACCCAACTGGGAGTGGGCCGAGCGTCGAGCAAAGTGTGTGGGACCCAACTGGGAGTGCGCCGAGCGCCGGGAAAAGTGTGTGGGACCCAACTGGGAGTGCGCCGAGCGCCGAGAAAAGTGTGTTGGATACAACATGGAAAGCGCTGAGCGCCGGCGAAGTTGTACGGGACCCAACTGGGAGTGCTCCTGGCACCGAGAAAAGTGTGTTGAACCTAACTTGGAGTGCGCTGAGCGCCGGGGAAAGTGTACAGGACTCAACTGGGGTGCTACTGGCACCGAGAAAAGTGTGTGGGACCCAACTGAGAGTGCGCCGAGCGCCGGAAAAGTGTGTAGGACCTAACTGGGAGTGCACCGAGCGCCGAGAAAAGTGTGTGGAACCCAACTGGGAGTGCGTCGAGCGCCGGGAAAAGTGTGTGGGATCCAACTGGGAGGCGCCGAGCGCCGAGAAAAAGTGTGTTGGATACGACATGGAATGCGCTGAGCGCCGGCGAAAAAGTATGGGACCCAAGAAGGAGTGCACCGAGCGCCGGGAAAGTGTGTGGGACCCAACTGGGAGTGCGCCGAAAGCCGGGAAAAGTGTGTGGGACCCAACCGGGAGTGCGCCGAGCGCCGAGAAAAGTGTGTGGGACCCAACTGGGAGTGCGCCGAGCGCCGGGAAAAGTGTGGGACCCAACTGGGAGGGCGCCGAGCGCCGGGAAAAGTGTGGGACCCAACTGGGGTGCTACTGGCACCGAGAAAAGTGTGCGGGACCCAACTGAGAGTGCGCCGAGCGCCGAGCAAAGTGTGTGGGACCCAACTGGGACTTCGCCGAGCGCCGGGAAAAGTGTGTGGGACCCACCTGGGAGTGCGCCGAGCGCCGAGAAAAGTGTGTTGGATACGACATGGAATGCGCTGAGCGCCGGCGAAAAAGTATGGGACCCAAGAAGGAATGCGCTGAGCGCCGGCGAAAAGTATGGGACCCAAGATGGAGTGCACCGAGCGCCGGGAAAAGTGTGTGGATCCAACTGGGAGTGCGCCGAGCGCCGAGAAAAGTGTGTTGGATACGACATGGAATGCGCTGAGCGCCGGCGAAAAAGTATGGGACCCAAGAAGGAGTGCACCGAGCGCCGGGAAAAGTGTGTGGGACCCAACTGGGAGTGCGCCGAAAGCCGGGAAAAGTGTGTGGGACCCAACCGGGAGTGCGCCGAGCGCCGAGAAAAGTGTGTGGGACCCAACTGGGAGTGCGCCGAGCGCCGGGAAAAGTGTGTGGACCCAACTGGGAGGGCGCCGAGCGCCGGGAAAAGTGTGGGACCCAACTGGGGGTGCTACTGGCACCGAGAAAGTGTGCGGACCCAACTGAGAGTGCGCCGAGCGCCGAGCAAAGTGTGTGGGACCCAACTGGGAGTGCGCCGAGCGCCGGGAAAAGTGTGGGACCCAACTGGGAGTGGGCAGAGCGCCGAGCACAGTGCGTGGGACCCGACTGGGAGTGCGCCGCGCGCCGGGAAAAGTGTGTGGGACCCAACTGGGAGTGCGCCGAGCGCCGAGAAAAGTGTGTTGGATACAACATGGAGTGCGCTGAGCGCCGTCGAAATTGTACGGGACCCAACTGGGAGTGCTCCTGGCACCGAGAAAAGTGTGTTGAACCCAACTTGGAGTGCGCTGAGCGCCGGGGAATGTGTACAGGACTCAACTGGGGGTGCTACTGGCACCGAGAAAAGTGTGTGGGACCCAACTGAGAGTGCGCCGAGCGCCGAGCAAAGTGTGTGGGACCCAACTGAGAGTGCGCCGAGCGCCGAGCAAAGTGTGTGGGACCCAACTGGGAGTGCGCCGAGCGCCGGGAAAAGTGTGTGGGACCCAACTGGGAGTGCGCCGAGCGCCGAGAAAAGTGTGTTGGATACGACATGGAATGCGCTGAGCGCCGGCGAAAAAGTATAGGACCCAAGAAGGAATGCGCTGAGCGCCGGCGAAAAAGTATGGGACCCAAGATGGAGTGCACCGAGCGCCGAGAAAAGTGTGTGGGACCCAACTGAGAGTGCGCCGAGCGCCGGGGAAAGTGTACAGGACTCAACTGGGGGTGCTGCTAGCACCGAGAAAAGTGTGTTGAACCCAACTTGGAGTGGGCTGAGCGCCGGGGAAAGTGTGTGGGACCCAACTGAGAGTGGGCCGAGCGCCGAGCAAAGTGTGTGGGACCCAACTGGGAGTGCGCCGAGCTCCGGGAAAAGTGTGTGGGACCCAACTGGGAGTGCGCCGAGCGCCGAGAAAAGTGTGTGGGACCCAACTGAGAGTGCGCCAAGCGCCGGGAAAAGTGTGTGGGACCCAACTGGGAGTGGGCCGAGCGCCGAGCAAAGTGTGTGGGACCCAACTGGGAGTGCGCCGAGCGCCGGGAAAAGTGTGTGGGACCCAACTGGGAGTGCGCCGAGCGCCGAGAAAAGTGTGGTGGATACAACATGGAGTGCGCTGAGCGCCGGCGAAATTGTACGGGACCCAACTGGGAGTGCTCCTGGCACCGAGAAAAGTGTGTTGAACCCAACTTGGAGTGCGCTGAGCGCCGGGGAAAGTGTACAGGACTCAACTGGGGGTGCTACTGGCACCGAGAAAAGTGTGTGGGACCCAACTGAGAGTGCGCCGAGCGCCGAGGAAAGTGTGTGGGACCCAACTGGGAGTGCACCGAGCGCCGGGAAAAGTGTGTGGAACCCAACTGGGAGTGCGCCGAGCACCGGGAAAAGTGTGTGGAATCCAACTGGGAGTGCGCCGAGCGCCGAGAAAAGTGTGTTGGATACGACATGGAATGCGCTGAGCGCCGGCGAAAAAGTATGGGACCCAAGAAGGAGTGCACCGAGCGCCGGGAAAAGTGTGTGGGACCCAACTGGGAGTGCGCCGATAGCCGGGAAAAGTGTGTGGGACCCAACCGGGAGTGCGCCGAGCGCCGAGAAAAGTGTGTGGGACCCAACTGGGAGTGCGCCGAGCGCCGGGAAAAGTGTGTGGGACCCAACTGGGAGGGCGCCGAGCGCCGGGAAAAGTGTGGCACACAACTGGGGGGCCTACTGGCACCGAGAAAGGTGTGCGAGACCCAACTGAGAGAGCGCCGAGCGCCGAGCAAAGTGTGTGGGACCCAACTGGGAGTGCGCCGAGCGCCGGGAAAAGTGTGTGGGACCCAACTGGGAGTGCGCCGAGCGCCGAGAAAAGTGTGTTGGATACGACATGGAATGCGCTGAGCGCCGGCGAAAAAGTATGGGACCCAAGAAGGAATGCGCTGAGCGCCGGCGAAAAAGTATGGGACCCAAGATGGAGTGCACCGAGCGCCGGGAAAAGTGTGTGGGACCCAACTGAGAGTGCGCCGAGCGCCGGGGAAAGTGTACAGGACTCAACTGGGGGTGCTCCTAGCACCGAGAAAAGTGTGTTGAACCCAACTTGGAGTGGGCTGAGCGCCGGGGAAAGTGTGTGGGACCCAACTGGGAGTGGGCCGAGCGCCGAGCAAAGTGTGTGGGACCCAACTGGGAGTGCGCCGAGCTCCGGGAAAAGTGTGTGGGACCCAACTGGGAGTGCGCCGAGCGCCGAGAAAAGTGTGTGGGACCCAACTGGGAGTGGGCCGAGCGCCGAGCAAAGTGTGTGGGACCCAACTGGGAGTGCGCCGAGCGCCGCGAAAAGTGTGTGGGACCCAACTGGGAGTGCGCCGAGCGCCGGGAAAAGTGTGTGGGACCCAACTGGGAGTGGGCCGAGCACCGAGCAAAGTGTGTGGGACCCAACTGGGAGTGCGCCGAGCGCCGGGAAAACTGTGTGGGACCCAACTGGGAGTGCGCCGAGCGCCGAGAAAAGTGTGTTGGATACGACATGGAATGCGCTGAGCGCCGGCGAAAAAGTATGGGACCCAAGAAGGAATGCGCTGAGCGCCGGCGAAAAAGTATGGGACCCAAGATGGAGTGCACCGAGCGCCGGGAAAAGTGTGTGGGACCCAACTGAGAGTGCGCCGAGCGCCGGGGAAAGTGTACAGGACTCAACTGGGAGTGCTCCTAGCACCGAGAAAAGTGTGTTGAACCCAACTTGGAGTGGGCTGAGCGCTGGGGAAAGTGTGTGGGACCCAACTGGGAGTGGGCCGAGCGCCGAGCAAAGTGTGTGGGACCCAACTGGGAGTGCGCCGAGCTCCGGGAAAAGTGTGTGGGACCCAACTGGGAGTGCGCCGAGCGCCGAGAAAAGTGTGTGGGACCCAACTGGGAGTGGGCCGAGCGCCGAGCAAAGTGTGTGGGACCCAACTGGGAGTGCGCCGAGCGCCGCGAAAAGTGTGTGGGACCCAA
Organism: Aplectana chamaeleonis; assembly: GCA_029168955.1. Classification (NCBI taxonomy): domain Eukaryota; kingdom Metazoa; phylum Nematoda; class Chromadorea; order Rhabditida; family Cosmocercidae; genus Aplectana; species Aplectana chamaeleonis. The sequence goes on from JAPDOI010000440.1 coordinate 521,496, forward strand.
CTGGGAGTGCGCCGAGCGCCGGGAAAAGTGTGTGGGACCCAACTGGGAGTGGGCCGAGCACCGAGCAAAGTGTGTGGGACCCAACTGGGAGTGCGCCGAGCGCCGGGAAAAGTGTGTGGGACCCAACTGGGAGTGCGCCGGGCCCCAGAAAAATGTTTTGGATACAACATGAAGTGCGCTCGGCGAAAAAGTACGGGACCCAAGTAGGAGTGCACCAAGCGCCGAGCAAAGTGTGTGGGACCCAACTGGGAGTGCGCCGAGCGCCGGGAAAAGTGCGTGGGACCCAACGGGGGTGCGCCGAGCGCCGAGCAAAGTGTGTGGGACCCAACTGGGAGTGCACCGAGCGCCGGGAAAAGTGTACGGGACTCAACTGGGGGTGCTACTGGCACCGAGAAAAGTGTGTGGGACTCAACTGGGAGTACGCCGAGCGCCGGGAAAGGTGTGAAGGACCCAACTGGGGGTGCTCCTGGCGCCGAGCAAAGTGTGTGGGACCCAACTGGGAGTGCACCGAGCGCCGGGAAAAGTGTGTGGGACCCAACTGGGAGTGCGCCGAGCGCCGGGAAAAGTGTGTGGGACCCAACTGGGAGTGCGCCGAGCGCCGAGAAAAGTGTGTGGGACCCAACTGAGAGTGCGCCAAGCGCCGGGAAAAGTGTGTGGGACCCAACTGGGAGTGGGCCGAGCGCCGAGCAAAGTGTGTGGGACCCAACTGGGAGTGCGCCGAGCGCCGGGGAAATTGTGTGGGACCCAACTGGGAGTGCGCCGAGCGCCGAGAAAAGTGTGTTGGATACAACATGGAGTGCGCTGAGCGCCGGCGAAAGTGTACGGGACCCAACTGGGAGTGCTCCTGGCACCGAGAAAAGTGTGTTGAACCCAACTTGGAGTGCGCTGAGCGCCGGGGAAAGTGTACAGGACTCAACTGGGGGTGCTCCTGGCACCGAGAAAAGTGTGTTGAACCCAACTTGGAGTGCGCTGAGCGCCGGGGAAAGTGTACGGGACTCAACTGGGGGTGCTACTGGCACCGAGAAAAGTGTATGGGACCCAACTGAGAGTGCGCCGAGCGCCGAGCAATCATACATAATAATAAACGGCTAAGAGTTGACCGTTGACCGTTGACCGGTGACCGTTGACCAGAGAATGTGCGGGAACCAGTTAGAAGTGAGTCAAGCGCCGAGGAGGTTGTACGGGACCCAACCGTGAGTGCGCCGAGCGCCGAGAAATGTACGTTGGACCCAATTAGGAGTGCTCCGAGCCCCGAGAAAACTGTGTGGGATTCAACTGAGAGTGCGCCGAGCGCTGGAAAAAGTGTGTGGGACCCAACCGGGAGTGCGCCGAGCGCCGAGAAATGTGTGTTAGACCCAACTAGGAGTGCGCCGAGCCCCAGAAAAATGTTTTGGATACAACATGAAGTGCGCTCGGCGAAAAAGTACGGGACCCAAGTAGGAGTGCACCAAGCGCCGAGCAAAGTGTGTGGGACCCAACTGGGAGTGCGCCGAGCGCCGGGAAAAGTGCGTGGGACCCAACGGGGGTGCGCCGAGCGCCGAGCAAAGTGTGTGTGACCCAACTGGGAGTGCACCGAGCGCCGGGAAAAGTGTACGGGACTCAACTGGGGGTGCTCCTGGCACCGAGAAAAGTGTGTTGAACCCAACTTGGAGTGCGCTGAGCGCCGGGGAAAGTGTACGGGACTCAACTGGGGGTGCTACTGGCACCGAGAAAAGTGTATGGGACCCAACTGAGAGTGCGCCGAGCGCCGAGCAATCATACATAATAATAAACGGCTAAGAGTTGACCGTTGACCGTTGACCGGTGACCGTTGACCAGAGAATGTGCGGGAACCAGTTAGAAGTGAGTCAAGCGCCGAGGAGGTTGTACGGGACCCAACCGTGAGTGCGCCGAGCGCCGAGAAATGTACGTTGGACCCAATTAGGAGTGCTCCGAGCCCCGAGAAAACTGTGTGGGATTCAACTGGGAGTGCGCCGAGCCCCAGAAAAATGTTTTGGATACAACATGAAGTGCGCTCGGCGAAAAAGTACGGGACCCAAGTAGGAGTGCACCAAGCGCCGAGCAAAGTGTGTGGGACCCAACTGGGAGTGCGCCGAGCGCCGGGAAAAGTGCGTGGGACCCAACGGGGGTGCGCCGAGCGCCGAGCAAAGTGTGTGGGACCCAACTGGGAGTGCACCGAGCGCCGGGAAAAGTGTACGGGACTCAACTGGGGGTGCTACTGGCACCGAGAAAAGTGTGTGGGACTCAACTGGGAGTACGCCAGCACCGGGAAAGGTGTGAAGGACCCAACTGGGGGTGCTCCTGGCGCCGAGCAAAGTGTGTGGGACCCAACTGGGAGTGCACCGAGCGCCGGGAAAAGTGTGTGGGACCCAACTGGGAGTGCGCCGAGCGCCGGGAAAAGTGTGTGGGACCCAACCGGGAGTGCGCCGAGCGCCGGGAAAACTGTGTGGGACCCAACTGGGAGTGCGCCGAGCGCCGAGAAAAGTGTGTGGGACCCAACTGAGAGTGCGCCAAGCGCCGGGAAAAGTGTGTGGGACTCAACTGGGAGTGGGCCGAGCGCTGAGCAAAGTGTGTGGGACCCAACTGGGAGTGCGCCGAGCGCCGGGAAAAGTGTGTGGGACCCAACTGGGAGTGCGCCGAGCGCCGAGAAAAGTGTGTTGGATACAACATGGAGTGCGCTGAGCGCCGGCGAAAGTGTACGGGACCCAACTGGGAGTGCTCCTGGCACCGAGAAAAGTGTGTTGAACCCAACTTGGAGTGCGCTGAGCGCCGGGGAAAGTGTGTGGGACCCAACTGGGAGTGGGCCGAGCGCCGAGCAAAGTGTGTGGGACCCAACTGGGAGTGCGCCGAGCGCCGGGAAAAGTGTGTGGGACCCAACTGGGAGTGCGCCGAGCGCCGAGAAAAGTGTGTGAGACCCAACTGGTAGTGGGCCGAGCGCCGAGCAAAGTGTGTGGGACCCAACTGGGAGTGCGCCGAGCGCCGGGAAAAGTGTGTGGGACCCAACTGGGAGTGCGCCGAGCGCCGGGAAAAGTGTGTGGGACCCAACTGGGAGTGGGCCGAGCGCGGAGCAAAGTGTGTGGGACCCAACTGGGAGTGCGCCGAGCGGGGAAAAGTGTGTGGGACCCAACTGGGAGTGCGCCGAGCGCCGAGAAAAGTGTGTTGGATACAACTTGGAGTGCGCTGAGCGCCGGGGAAAGTGTACGGGACTCAACTGGGGGTGCTACTGGCACCGAGAAAGTGTGTGGGAGCCAACTGAGAGTGCGCCGAGCGCCGGGAAAAGTGTGTGGGACCCAACTGGGAGTGGGCCGAGCGCCGAGCAAAGTGTGTGGGACCCAACTGGGAGTGCGCCGAGCGGGGAAAAGTGTGTGGGACCCAACTGGGAGTGCGCCGAGCGCCGAGAAAAGTGTGTTGGATATAACTTGGAGTGCGCTGAGCGCCGGGGAAAGTGTACGGGACTCAACTGGGGGTGCTACTGGCACCGAGAAAAGTGTGTGGGACCCAACTGGGAGTGCGCCGAGCGCCGGGAAAAGTGTGCGGGACCCAACTGGGAGTGCGCCGAGCGCCGAGAAAAGTGTGTTGGATACAACATGGAGTGCGCTGAGCGCCGGCGAAAGTGTACGGGACCCAACTGGGAGTGCTCCTGGCACCGAGAAAAGTGTGTTGAACCCAACTTGGAGTGCGCTGAGCGCCGGGGAAAGTGTACGGGACTCAACTGGGGGTGCTACTGGCACCGAGAAAAGTGTGTGGGACCCAACTGAGAGTGCGCCGAGCAAAGTGTGTGGGACCCAACTGGGAGTGCACCTAGCGCCGGGAAAAGTGTGTGGAACCCAACTGGGAGTGCGCCGAGCGCCGAGAAAAGTGTGTGAGACCCAACTGGTAGTGGGCCGAGCGCCGAGCAAAGTGTGTTGGATACGGCATGGAATGCGCTGAGCGCCGGCGAAAAAGTACGGGACCCAAGAAGGAGTGCACCGAGCGCCGGGAAAAGTTTGTGGGACCCAACTGGGAGTGCGCCGAAAGCCGGGAAAAGTGTGTGGGACCCAACCGGGAGTGCGCCGAGCGCCGAGAAAAGTGTGTGGGACCCAACTGGGAGTGCGCCGAGCGCCGGGAAAAGTGTGTGGGACCCAACTGGGAGGGCGCCGAGCGCCGGGAAAAGAGTGTGGGACCCAACTGGGGGTGCTACTGGCACCGAGAAAAGTGTGTGGGACCCAACTGAGAGTGCGCCGAGCGCCGAGCAAAGTGTGTGGGACCCAACTGGGAGTGCGCCGAGCGCCGGGAAAAGTGTGTGGGACCCAACTGGGAGTGCGCCGAGCGCCGAGAAAAGTGTGTTGGATACAACATGGAGTGCGCTGAGCGCCGGCGAAAGTGTACGGGGCCCAACTGGGAGTGCTCCTGGCACCGAGAAAAGTGTGTTGAACCCAACTTGGAGTGCGCTGAGCGCCGAGGAAAGCGTACGGGACCCAACTGGGGGTGCTCCTGGCACCGAGAAAAGTGTGTTGAACCCAACTTGGAGTGCGCTGGGCGCCGGGGAAAGTGTGTGGGACCCAACTGGGAGTGGGCCGAGCGCCGAGCAAAGTGTGTGGGACCCAACTGGGAGTGCGCCGAGCGCCGGGAAAAGTGTGTGGGACCCAACTGGGAGTGCGCTGAGCGCCAGGAAGAGTGGATGTGACTCAAGTGGGGTGCATTAAGCGTTGGGGAAAGTGCGTGAGACCCAACTTAAGGTGCGCCAAGCGCCGAGGAAAGTGTGTGGGACCCAATTGAGGGTGCGCCGGGGAAAGTGTAAGGGACCCAAGCGGGAGTGCGCTGAGCGCCAGGGTAAATGTGTGGTATTGTGGGACACAAACAACAGTGTGCCAAGCTCCGGGAAAAGTGTGTTGGACCCAACTGTAAGCGCGCCGACGCAGTGGAAAGTGTGTGGGACCGGATTGGGTTTCCAGGAACGACAATAACTAAGTTCTCATTTGCCAATGACTCGATTATTTTATGCGTCAAAATACACGCCTACAAGTACGCCGCGAAGCGGCGTGGGTGTGCACCTTGTTATTAATGTGTTACCTAGAATGATTCGATTCAGTCAATCTGATTAGTAGATTTAGATGGTAAGAGTGCTGAGCAATGGAGAGGTTGTCACTGACGATGATCCGCGATTCAGTCAGCAACGTATGGTTCACCAACCACAGCGCAGTGATCAGGGTTCGCAGCAGGTACTAGCCATCAAATTCTGGTCAATTATATCATATTTTGGCGTTCCTTACGAGGGAATTATACAAAGCGTAGACCGGATCTGCGGAAACGAATTGTACTGTCAGTATTTCTTGAGCATCTATGGCAAATCCTTGCAGTACCCCTCCCCGAGCAGCTGGTTCCGAAAAGTTATGAGCGTTTTCGAAGTTCCGCGAAAAGGTAAGGATACCCATCAGAAATTTTTTGGGGTTTTCTGAAAAAAAAAATCGGATTTTGCTCAAAACTTGTATGTAGGGGTAATCTAGGGTGCGGAAAACGAATCTGGGGTCTGTTTGTCGAAATTTTGAGGGTTTACTATAGGTTACGGTAGGTAATACGCCACTGAGGGGGCAAAACACACGTTAGTTGTTCGAAAATCGGAAAATGGACATCAAGTTCGTATTCACCACCTGTCACGACCCATGACGGGTTCGTGATTTTTTTAGAACTAGTTAGTCGCTGTAATAACATTCTTACACTGCGGAGTACTCTTTATAAGGCGGGCAAGGCGGTGTCGAGCTACTTTCGATTACTGCTTACAGCAGCCCCGCCCCCGGACGGCCAGGTGTCTTGGCCTAGGGTGGTGGCCCGTCCGTATACTTGTGATTGGCTAAGGCTCCTCAGTGGAGCCGCGGTTCCTCCAGCATAGTTTGAAAGTCCTTGTAATTGGAATTGGTAGGGAAGGAAGGAAAAGTAGGAATGTAGAACCTCATGCTGAGTAGGTACACACTAGAGCATATCAAACGAATAAAATTTTTCGAATATTCGAATGAACGAATAATTCGAAAAATTGACTCTCGAATATTCGAATACACGAATTATTCGAAAAATTGTTTTCTCCGAATATTCGAATAAACGAATTATTCGGAAACTTGACTTTTTCGAATATTCGAATAAACGAATTATTTGAAAATCTAACTTTTCCGAATAATCGAATTATTCGAATATTCGATTATTCGTTAGTTCGGCCGAATATTCGTTTTCCGAATATTCATTGATATACTCTAGTACACGCTAGAGTATATCAAACGAATAAAAATTTTCGAATATTCGAATAAACGAATAATTCAAAAAATTGACTCTTTCGAATATTCGAATAAACGAATTATTCGAAAAATTGACTTCTCCGAATATTCGAATAAACGAATTGTTCGAAAAATTGACTTCTTCAAATATTCGAATAAACGAATTATTCGAAGAAATGACTTCTCCGAATATTCGAATAAACGAATTATTCGAAAAATAGACTTCTCCGAATATTCGAATAAACGAATTATTCGAAAATTTGACTCTTCCGAATAATCGAATTATTCGAATGATTCGAATACGAATAATTCGAATATTCAGCCAAAATCGCGAGTATTCGAATAAGAAGTACGGACCGAGTACGCATAATCGAACCACCGTTAGCGGCACTACCAACTTTCTTGACCTTTTTTTGTATAGTATTATATAGATCAAACCTATGCCAATGTACTTCCACGAAAAAATACATTCCACATTATATCATGAGAGTGTTCAAACTAACATTTACCACTGTCTATGAGTAGTTGTTAAACGATACGATCAAATTCTCTGGATTTTCTGAACAATATCTACCAACAATATCCGAATTTCCTATCAGTTTAGGGTGCTATCTGAGCGGGATTGGGGCACTGTTGTTTCACACATGACCACGCCCATTTTTCCGTGCCGCAATCACTCCTGAATTGTGCGGGGGAGAGAAACCCCGAGTAGGTATTCAAATTTAGAGCGGCACGATAAAATGGGCGGGGCCAAGTGCACCCAGACAGAGTGGCCCCCCACCGCTAAGATAGCAGCACCCAGTTTGGTTGGAAACATTTCACTTCTGGACCGCAAAAATATAAGGTGAACGTTGAATAGGAACTGACTTAAAGCTACAGCGATTGACCTAAATTCATGAAAATTAGGTATTACATAATACTCTAGCAGCGTACGGTAGCCGTTTCTGGAACATCGCTCGAGTCTGTTTGGGACATACTCCATCAGATGAAAAACAGTATCTGTTACGTCTGCCCACAAATTCGGTGCTAAGCGAGATACTCCACCATTAGATTTCTGACTATCTCATGTTTAATACTGGAGTATTCCGATTATATTCGAACTTTCTACCAGTTTGATTGGGGACATTTCACCTCTGGACCGCAAAAATGGACATGTGCCGGAGACTCTGCTTCTTATTTTTTTTGAAATTATTCGTTTATTCGGCCGAATATTCGAATATTGGGCCGTCCGAATATTCGAATAAACGAATTATTCGAAAAATTGACTTCTCCAAATATTCGAATAAACGAATTATTCGGAGAAATGACTTCTCCAAATATTCGAATAAACGAATTATTCGAAAAATAGACTTCTCCGAATATTCGAATAAACGAATTATTCGAAAATTTGACTCTTCCGAATAATCGAATTATTCGAATATTCGATTATTCGTTTATTCGGCCGAATATTCGTTTTCCGAATATTCGTTGACATAGTCTAGTACACGCCCACGAAGAGAGTCCTAGTTCACCACAACTACACTAATAATAATAAATATATTTTAAAGTCTAATGTCAGAAGAACCACCAAAACTATAATTCAGCATGTGATGCAGGCCGAAGCACCACCCCGCGTAACCCCCGCATACGAATTTTGAGTCAAAGCTGAGACTTTGATCAAACTACCGTATACCCACCGTAATCTGTAGAAAATCGGCAAACGGAACCTCAGATTCGTGTAAGGCACATCAAATTACCTTCAGAGAAGGATTTTGAGACATATCTATCGAAGAAATCCGGAAATCCCGAAAGCGGATTTTGCCCTCAAAATTTTTTCGCGCTGGGATGCTTTGAGCGAATCAAGCCGAAGACTTTGGAAAGTCGACAAATGAACTCCAGATTCGTGATCAGCGCCCCAAACAACCCCCTGGTAGGATTGTAAGCCAAATCCTGAAATCTGTTTTAAAACGCTTTTAGAGCTCTCTTATTGGTATAAATAAACGCCCCTCCGAAAATCCGTAAGAGCCTAAAACGCTATCAGTCTGCACAAAGTTGTGAAAGTGTGCTTTCACCCAAAAATTGCTCAGGGGGAGGGGGTGCTTTGGGCGCTGAACACTATTATGATGTCCGTTTTTGGATTTTCGGAAGTTTGCTGAGCGTTTTGGAAGGTACAAAGAGCACGAAAAAAAAACGACTGCCTCGAGCTTATAACTTCTTGTAACCAGCGGCTCGGGACGGGGTACTGCGCAGTTTTGCTAGGGATGCCCAAGAGATACTAGCATTCCCTGGTTAAATGAAACGAAACTCGCTTGCCCGCCGCCCGATTCCGAAAGCCACTCGAACTCCTTTTGGATCCTCCGTTGAAGTTTCATAAGAACACAGAGCAGAAGCAAGCTACAGTGACAACAGGACTCAATGTCCTATGTGCTCTCGGTGGAACGTCCTGGGGGTGCAGTGAAGAAACGATCCTGACCACGTACAAGGCCATCGTACAGCCCGCCGTGGAGTATGCTGAACAAGTCTGGCAACACATGGTGTCGGACACTTCTTGGTCCAAGCTGCAGCGCAACCAAAATGGAGCTCTGCGATTCGCAACAGGCTGATCTAGAAGCTCTCCAGTAGAGCATTTACACGCCGAAGCTAGCATCCTACCAGTTAGAGACCGTTGCCAACTCCAGGCACAACAGCTGTACTGAAACATTCTGAAGCAGCCAAATCATCCGTCGTGAAGGGTGTAAGACCTTGTGAGAGAGTATATACATAGAAATGGAAAAGAAAGCCGTTTACTAATACTCCCACGAAGATTAATATAACAGAGATGGACCAACGCATAACAATAACGCCTCCGTCTCTCATGTGGGGAGCATACACAATGCGTCAAGGATCACTTGGGCAAGGTCGCCGTAAACTCCATTCTCGGAGTCGTGCCGCGTGAGGTCTGCGAAACCGAGATGGAATTCGGTAGGCGTACCAGGTGCACCCTTGCCTCGTTGCGCTGTGGGCTTTCCCCTACGCTCATGTCTTGTCTGCATAAGATCCATAGCGGAAGACATGACGAGTGCCCGGATTGTGGTAATCAAGGGCATACTACTGCGCACCTTTTCAACTGCCCGATGAGACCGACTTCGTTAACGACAAAAGATCTCTGGACGAATCCCACGCTGGTGGCCCAGTTCCTGAACATATGACAGGACCCTCTCTGTAGCTGCAGAAGAAAGAACAATTCGTTTCCGCAGATCCGACCTGCGCTTTGTGCACTTCCCTCGTTAGTGGTTTCGGTGACACATAGAGGCCAACACCCTGTTCCGATTGATGAGTTCGTAATGAGAATCATAAATACTGCCCTAAATGAAAGACTTATAGTCTGTGTTGACTGCATTTTTGTGGGGAAATAAAAGTTGTGAAGACTGTGGATAAAGTTTTTTTTTTGTTACAGCAGGATCAGATAACTGGAAACTTCTCTTCGATATGGGATGCCGGCAACAATCGTCTTCGACAGTTTGGCCTCGAGTCATTTTTCCTGGCTGGATATCGTGTTGACCCGCTCCATCTTGTGGTTGCGGTTCTTGGATTCCTCCTCTCAGGGCCAATGATGCTTGCCATTGTAGTTGCGGCAGTGGTGATCTCCCAGTCATCGGGTGACAATAATGCAGCACCCACTGTTCATCAGACAGGAGGCAACCCTGTGGATAGAAGTGCCCAAAGTAGTAATCACTATTATGCTCAAGGTGACGGGCCTCAAACCTTTGGCAGGAATAAAAATGCCGGTGCATTTTCTGGGACAGGCAAAAGACTGGGAAACTAGGGTTGATTTGTATGTAAATTTTTTTTTGCGACCAAATATGTATTTGAATAGATCGCAATTTGTAAATTATTGCAATCCATTCTAAAGGCAGGAAGACGGTGAGCACGCTAAGTCATTACAGCCTTGCTTTTAGCAGGATTAGGAAGACTGAGCTGCGTTCGTAGCTAGCGGCAAGTTGCAGTCACTAGTATGTGCTCAGCGCGTCGCGTCGCTCGAGTTGCTGCTAGCTCTGCATGGGCGCAATGATGGTAGCGTATTAACGCGTCGCATCAGTGCGCTGCAGTTTGCTGCCGCTAGCTTTGGGTACAGCCTCTGCCCGTCCTCTGTGACAGATGTGTTGGAACCTACGACTTCTGAAATGCACTGTATTTCCCCTTCCTTACTAGTTAGTTAAAGTTTTGTGGTCATTTTGGCGGGGGGGGGCATACAGCTTATCAGTGTCATAATCAGGGCTGGGCACACGTCCCGGAATGGCGTTTTTAAATATGCAACCGCTCTAGCTCCGCAGTTTCTTAGACACCCCCCTTTGGGAGATCAGAATCGGCTGTTTTTTCCAGAAGTCGAGCACAGCACCCATGATTTTGACTTTCTGATTTTGATAAGCAAGTGTCCGGAAAAGCATTGAATAGAGAAAATTCTGAAAATTTCAACAAAAAAGGTAGTGTAATTTCCAAAACAATCTCATGAAGAAATTTTTCCAGTAAGACGGTAAGTTACGACAAAAGGTAAAAATTTTTTATTCCAAAACAGTTCTATAACAGAACTACTACTATTGCAATGATTAAAGGCACTGATCGCGATAAAAATCTCTTTTCTGTTTTTTGCCTATATTGAAACCGGTCCCATTCTGACTCCAATGATGCTTCTGGAATCGTACAAGACCTTCTGGGAATGGAGTTATGGTCCCTCAAAAATTGAGCTAGGGAAAATGGTGGACGAATTGTCCGAGGCTTGTAACTTCCGTCTTTTGCAGGCAGTGTTCGCGAGCTGACCTGAGTAAAGAGAAAAATTGAGAATGAAGGGAAGAACGGGGCTTTTGATCTAAATTCATCGCTCATCTCACGATTTCGAGTGTTCCTTTGTTCACGTCGAGGGGCGGAGAGGGGCCGGACTTGCCCACAGCGGCGGGGTTTGCCCACTTTTCTAAGCCGTTTTGCGGCTCATGGGTAGCTTTTCTTCCCGTTTTTTCGAGGCTGTTCTGCTTCTATGAGCAACGAGAAGCGTTTGTCATGAAAAATCCGAGGATGAAGTTCATCGCGAACAGTGCCTTTAATGTTTCCTGTCGATTTTTTTCATGAACCTATGAATGATTAATTAATCCGTGTTTAATTATTTTGATGAAGAAATCAGAAATGTTTCGATTTGTAGAAACATGGTAGGATAAATGTGATGCTCAGGGACTGGAAAAAACTGAGTTTTATCCACCTTGTATGCCGGGATCCGTTAGAATTCGGCTCGCCGTACGATATGGTGTTTGTGCGCAGGTACACAGCGCACGATGGAGTAGACGCGCTCACAAAAATAACAAAAAAAAATGCAATTCATTAGAGAACGGGGAGGAGAAAGGGAAAGAAACTCGAGGAAATGGAAGAAGGTAGAGGTAGACTACTTTCGATGTACCCGTTGTGAGAACTTAATGTAAATAAACAAAGTTGTAGTGGGGGAAAGTATTTAGCGGTGACAAGGTTCATTCAAACGAAGCTAGTATATCAAAAATAGCATTGAACATGACAACTAAGGACATAAGAAGAAAGAGGAGAATCTTCCGAACAGCTTAGCATCAATAAGTTCGATATTTAATGTGATTTAAGGACCTTGAATCTCGTCCCGGTTTCACCCCGAAAACCGGGACAAAACCGGGACGAGATTTAAGGTCCTTAAAGGCAGCATACACGCTTGTAAACGTTATTGAGGTAACTACGGGAATAGAATGGTATGGCTCAGATTACAACGCCTACGCGTTTTGAAGTGTCAAAAACGACCCACAATGCCGCTACATTAGTTAGAAGTTGGCCCCGCCTTGTATTCTCACGCCGCCTGTATTTGCCCTTTTCCTGCAACGCAAGGTTGTTGGTTCATATTCATCGTCGGTACTGTTGGTAGATTGCCTAACAAGTGAACCACACACGTCACTGACGGCGAAGATGGCCCAGCAACCCTGCGTTGGAGGAAAATGGCAAATTCAGGGGGCGTGAAAATACAGGGCGGGGTCAACTTCTAACTCATGTAGCGGCGTTGTGGGTCATTTTTGACACTTCAAAATGCTCTTACTTTTTATGTTTGATGTTGTTTTTATTCAACTAGGTTCACTTGAATGAACCTTATAAAGTCCAAAAAATTCACCCCGCTCCAACTTAGTTTATTTACATTAAATTTCTATAATATCCGCATTGGAAGTATCCTACCTCTGCCTTCTCCAATTTACTGCAGTTTCAATCTTTTTCTCCACCCCGTTCTGTAATAAATTACATTTCTAAAATAATATTGTGTGCGCTGCAGACAAACACCATATCGCACGGACAGCCGAGTCTCTGAGGGATCGCGGCATTGAAGCGGAATAAAACTTGTGTTTTTATGTACAGGGTACTTCTCGGGGAGGAAGACACGATTATCCGCTTCTTTCACAGGGACTTGCAAAGTTTCAATTTTTACCGTTGGCTTTCTTCATAAGTCACATTCTCACGGACGAAAATCTGTTGACTAGTTGTGATAATGATTGTACTATTTGTACTTTTAACAGTGGCACTAGAGCAGTTCGCTAATCCTTTTACGAATGTGAATGGTAGCGCTCCTGAACGATGTCTTTGTAACTCTGCCTCGAATCGATGACCACACGCGTAATCAATGAACAATGTACCAAAGAAACATGACATCATATCAATCCTTACTTGCCACTAGATAACCGAGTTGTGTTAATTGCTATATCAAAACAATCAAAAGCATTATAAAATATCCTTAATTCATTGAGTTGTAAATAAAAATTTTCGACAGCAACTGCTAATTATTGCGAACATAACCTGCATACCTATCTATCAATAATTTAAATCCTGCAAGTGTTCGCCTTAAAAGAAGATATGAAAAACCAAACGAGAAGCGTGTTGCATTTTTTTTTCTGAAATTCTACTGAGCATGCACTTCGTTTTCTTGGGTGTTCGTTTAGGCACGCCCTTTGCCCTCACCGCAACGTCCAAAATGCACCTCCCCAAGGTTAACCGGAACGTGTGCCCAGCCCTGGTAATAATGTGGTCGTCCTCCAAATTCTCATCAAAGTCAGCTGTCACGATGCGTTTCGTTTCCATGTTTGCCACAGATTGCAGAACAGCCTTTTCGGAGCAGTACAGCCCATTTTCCGATCACTTGCTTTTTGAGAGTGGGAACAGTACCTACCAATGTCATCAAGCTGTAGAGGTTGCCGTCTCTTCTGCGGTATTCTTCTTAATTTCCTTATAATTTGCTGGTTCACGCGCTATCTTCAGCGCTCAACGCTGTGGGGTGCTTCTACATGCAGAAAGACACGGACAATCACCTGCCGCGTGTTGATTCGATTGATAGCGTTTGACCGCGTGATCAATCAATCGAGACGAATCGTTTGCTGCTTATTTATCACGGTTTGAGATGGCCGTGAGCGAGCGAACGTGAGCGCGCGTGAGCGGCGGAAATATAAACGATCCTTAAGAATTCGGTATTTGGTGTACCGGACACTTTTGTATCAGCTGTAGCTCTGTTTTTTTTTCAATTTCTAGTCGCTTTTTCTTTCGCTTCTCTTATTAGAGGGCACCAATCTCTGGATTCTGCAAAAAAAAGGAAGGTTCTTATGGTGAACACTGCTTTTGAAGATCAATGACCAATGTTAGGGGTTTTAGTAATATTGTACGTATAACACGGCTTGTTGTCTTTTCTTCGACCATTTATTGTATTGTTTGTTCATGTGCAGTTTTCTTTCATTTGTCTGTGATTCGTATCAGTATGTGGGAGTGTCTTACTTCATTTGTATTCGTGGTGTCGTGGCCAATTAAACGTATTCGAGGATTTGAGTGATTTTTTTGAATGAAGTCTAGTTTGATTCGAACTCCCTACTGATGAGATTTCGCATTCGCTTATTTGCCTATCTTTCATTGTTGCTAATGGAATTCTATTCGTGCTTCAGACATGCTGTCACATCGGGGATCGCTTCTCTTGAGTAGGGTTCTTCCATGCTGCTCGACATCCGCTGCTCCAACCAATCGTCTTCCTCGAAAAGTGTGTAATGTTGTCGAATTTTCAATGCTTTTGAACATTTCATGTTTTTCTCTTTTGCCTTGATAGTAGCTTCCATTCATTCTACAGCTGGTCATTTTAATCACGAGGAACTCTGAGAGTTTTGGCCGCGAAATAGCCGGAAAATAACCCACCAGGCTCCGCAGCGGCTCCTGGTGGGCTGTTTCCCGGCTATTTCTCGGCAGCCGGAAAATAACCCACCAGGCTCCGCAGCGGCTCCTGGTGGGCTGTTTCCCGGCTATTTCGCGGCTATTTCTCGGCTTTTCACTGAACGGACAAGAAGAAGCCGAGAAATAGCCGAGATATAACCAAGAAATACTCAGAACTAAACAAAATTGACCAATACGCAACCGTGGCCGGCTCGCCGAGCCACCATCTGGGGCCGCCAGCGCTTGGGCGGGGCCTCCAAAGGCTGAGCAAGGTCCAAGTACCTCAAACTTGGGTAGTTGAACCGGTGAAGGTGCTGACATCTGAATCATGCCTCTGGAATGCTGCGTATATCTACCGGGAGAGCATTATTTCTCGGCTATTCCGCAGCGAGCATTATTTAGCGGCTATTTTGCGGCGAACATTATTTAGCGGCTATTTATCGGCTATTTCGCGGCTATTTCTCGGCTATTTCTCGGCCATTTCTCGGCCAAATTTCTCAGAGAAGGGACCAGTGCTGCTGAATACTTAGGCCATTGTAAAACCCCACGACAGTCCTGTCGCGGTCACAAAACGCTGCGACGTCGCTGTCGCTGAGGGCATATCTTGTTCGGTGGAGCCATGTACTCCACCAACCTTCACCTCTGGGCAGATGAAGGGGGGGGGGACCTTCAGCATTGTGAAAACCGCTGACAACCGGTGAAACGCCCCGAAAAAGAATGAAAGTGACTCAACATTCATGCATGTCATTTTCATGATTTGATGGGTGTCATTGCCGGTTTTTTGTCCATAACTTTTTTGTGTTTCGAGATAGACCTCTGGTGAAGGTTGTTTTCGGAATCCTCATAGAATTCTACGTTGGCTAGTGTTTCCAGTTTGGAAAAATATTTTCTCGATCCTTCAGTCTAATTAATTTTACGAAACACCGGTTTTTGCCTATAACTCTTTAACCGTTGAAGATAGGGTTCTGGTGAAGGTTGTTTCTGAAATCTGCGCAAAATTCTGCGTCGAATGGTATATCAGGTACCTAACCTTGCTTGCTCCACAAGCCAGACAGGTCGTTGGAGCCGAGCCCCATTGTTGGCTCCAGCAGAACTCTGCGTCTCTCATTTAAACCATAGAGGCGAGAGCACCCTAGGGAACTCGGCTCCACCGAACTGGCTGGCTTTTGGGGCGAGCAAAGTTAGGAACTCGATATACCTTTCGACGCAGAACTTTACGTAGATTTCAAAAACAACCCTCACCGCAACGCTATATTTGACGGTTAATTAGTTATAGGCGAAAATCCGGTGTTTCGTAAAATGAATTAGGCTGAAGAATCGAGAAAATATTGTTCCAACCTGGAAACACTAGTCGACGTAGAATTCTATGGGTATTCTATCCAAAAGGGGTCTCCCAAGCGAAAGAGGTTTGGCTCGCGTCAGAAACGTTCCAACCAAAAGGGAACAATAGGAAAATGAAGTGAGGAGAGTGTACGAAAAGTGAACAATAATTTCTCCAAGCGATATTCTCGGTCGACTCTTCTATACAGCGAAAACAAACCGTTGCGGTATTCTAATCGGAGGTACTTTGTAGATTCAAAGATAACTCCGATCATGCGAGAACCGTTAAAAATATACATATATTTGTATCTGACAGTTTTCATTGAAAGAGATGATGTCCAACTGGCCAGAGCACACGGTTAGCTCCAGCTTCTGGGAAAAATGAAACGATTGAAATACATTATCAAGCAAGAGTATTCCCTCACCGGTTATAAAGATATCACGATATCTGGGCCTAAACATGGAAAACTCTGGCAAGAAAAACTGCTACACTTCCGTGAAAATTGTGTGCCGATGGCAAATTATAAACTTGTGCAATCAACTTGTGAAGCACGCAACAAATGAAGCGCAACTCACATTTCGTGGCAATACGCACATATTACATGAAACGCTCTGCACTTTTCACGACGTCCCGATGACGTCATCAGAAGCCAGATGCACTTTTCACGACGTCCCGATGACGTCAGCAGAAGCCAGATGCACTTTTCACGACATCCCGATGACGTCATCAGAAGCCCGAAGCATTTTTCACGACGTCCCGATGACGTCATCAGAAGCCCGAAGCACTTTTCACGACGTCCCGATGACGTCATCAGAAGCCCGAAGCACTTTTCACGACGTCCCGATGACGTCATCAGGAGCCCGAAGCACTTTTCACGACGTCCCGATGACGTCATCAAACCGAAGCACTTTTCGACGTCCCGATGACGTCATCAGAAGCCGAAGCACTTTTCGACGTCCCGATGACGTCATCAAACCCGAAGCACTTTTCACGACGTCCGATGACGTCATCAGAACCGAAGCACTTTTCACGACGTCCCGATGACGTCATCAGAAGCCCGAAGCACTTTTCGACGTCCCGATGACGTCATCAGAAGCCCGAAGCACTTTTCACGACGTCCCGATGACGTCATCAGAAGCCCGAAGCACTTTTCGACGTCCCGATGACGTCATCAAACCAGAAGCACTTTTCACGACGTCCCGATGACGTCATCAGAAGCCGAAGCACTTTTCACGACGTCCGATGACGTCATCAGAAGCCAAGCACTTTTCGACGTCCCGATGACGTCATCAGAAGCCCGAAGCACTTTTCACGACGTCCCGATGACGTCATCAGAACCGAAGCACTTTTCGACGTCCCGATGACGTCATCAAGCCAAGCACTTTTCGACGTCCGATGACGTCATCAGAAGCCAAGCACTTTTCACGACGTCCCGATGACGTCATCAGAAGCCCGAAGCACTTTTCGACGTCCGATGACGTCATCAGAAGCCCGAAGCACTTTTCACGACGTCCGATGACGTCATCAGAAGCCGAAGCACTTTTCACGACGTCGATGACGTCATCAGAAGCCCGAAGCACTTTTCACGACGTCCGATGACGTCATCAGAAGCCCGAAGCACTTTTCACGACGTCCGATGACGTCATCAGAAGCCCGAAGCACTTTTCACGACGTCCGATGACGTCATCAGAAGCCGAAGCACTTTTCACGACGTCCGATGACGTCATCAGAAGCCCAAGCACTTTTCGACGTCCCGATGACGTCATCAGAAGCCAAGCACTTTTCGACGTCCGATGACGTCATCAGAAGCCGAAGCACTTTTCACGACGTCCCGATGACGTCATCAGAAGCCGAAGCACTTTTCACGACGTCCCGATGACGTCATCAGAAGCCCGAAGCACTTTTCGACGTCCCGATGACGTCATCAGAAGCCCGAAGCACTTTTCACGACGTCCCGATGACGTCATCAGAAGCCGAAGCACTTTTCGACGTCCCGATGACGTCATCAGAAGCCCGAAGCACTTTTCGACGTCCCGATGACGTCATCAGAAGCCCGAAGCACTTTTCACGACGTCCCGATGACGTCATCAGAAGCCCGAAGCACTTTTCGACGTCCCGATGACGTCATCAAGCCCGAAGCACTTTTCGACGTCCCGATGACGTCATCAGAAGCCCGAAGCACTTTTCACGACGTCCCGATGACGTCATCAGAAGCCCGAAGCACTTTTCGACGTCCCGATGACGTCATCAGAAGCCCGAAGCACTTTTCACGACGTCCCGATGACGTCATCAGAAGCCGAAGCACTTTTCACGACGTCCCGATGACGTCATCAGAAGCCCGAAGCACTTTTCACGACGTCCCGATGACGTCATCAGAAGCCGAAGCACTTTTCGACGTCCCGATGACGTCATCAAACCGAAGCACTTTTCGACGTCCCGATGACGTCATCAAACCGAAGCACTTTTCGACGTCCCGATGACGTCATCAGAAGCCCGAAGCACTTTTCACGACGTCCCGATGACGTCATCAGAAGCCAAGCACTTTTCACGACGTCCCGATGACGTCATCAGAAGCCCGAAGCACTTTTCGACGTCCCGATGACGTCATCAGAAGCCAGCACTTTTCACGACGTCCCGATGACGTCATCAGAAGCCCGAAGCACTTTTCACGACGTCCGATGACGTCATCAGAAGCCCGAAGCACTTTTCACGACGTCCCGATGACGTCATCAGAAGCCAAGCACTTTTCGACGTCCGATGACGTCATCAGAAGCCCAAGCACTTTTCGACGTCCGATGACGTCATCAGAACCCGAAGCACTTTTCACGACGTCCCGATGACGTCATCAGAAGCCGAAGCACTTTTCACGACGTCCGATGACGTCATCAAACCGAAGCACTTTTCACGACGTCCGATGACGTCATCAGAAGCCCGAAGCACTTTTCGACGTCCCGATGACGTCATCAGAAGCCAGCACTTTTCGACGTCCGATGACGTCATCAGAAGCCCGAAGCACTTTTCACGACGTCCCGATGACGTCATCAGAAGCCCGAAGCACTTTTCACGACGTCCCGATGACGTCATCAGAAGCCCGAAGCACTTTTCGACGTCCCGATGACGTCATCAGAAGCCCGAAGCACTTTTCACGACGTCCCGATGACGTCATCAAGCCCGAAGCACTTTTCGACGTCCCGATGACGTCATCAGAAGCCGAAGCACTTTTCACGACGTCCCGATGACGTCATCAAAGCCGAAGCACTTTTCACGACGTCCCGATGACGTCATCAAGCCCGAAGCACTTTTCACGACGTCCCGATGACGTCATCAGAAGCCCGAAGCACTTTTCACGACGTCCCGATGACGTCATCAGAAGCCGAAGCACTTTTCACGACGTCCCGATGACGTCATCAGAAGCCCGAAGCACTTTTCGACGTCCCGATGACGTCATCAGAAGCCCGAAGCACTTTTCGACGTCCCGATGACGTCATCAGAAGCCAGCACTTTTCGACGTCCCGATGACGTCATCAGAAGCCCGAAGCACTTTTCACGACGTCCCGATGACGTCATCAAACCAGAAGCACTTTTCACGACGTCCCGATGACGTCATCAGAAGCCCGAAGCACTTTTCACGACGTCCCGATGACGTCATCAGAAGCCCGAAGCACTTTTCACGACGTCCCGATGACGTCATCAGAAGCCAAGCACTTTTCACGACGTCCCGATGACGTCATCAGAAGCCGAAGCACTTTTCGACGTCCCGATGACGTCATCAGAAGCCGAAGCACTTTTCACGACGTCCCGATGACGTCATCAGAAGCCCGAAGCACTTTTCGACGTCCCGATGACGTCATCAGAAGCCCGAAGCACTTTTCGACGTCCGATGACGTCATCAGAAGCCCGAAGCACTTTTCACGACGTCCGATGACGTCATCAGAAGCCCGAAGCACTTTTCACGACGTCGATGACGTCATCAGAAGCCCGAAGCACTTTTCACGACGTCCCGATGACGTCATCAAAGCCGAAGCACTTTTCGACGTCCCGATGACGTCATCAAGCCAAGCACTTTTCGACGTCGATGACGTCATCAGAAGCCGAGCACTTTTCGACGTCCCGATGACGTCATCAGAAGCCCGAAGCACTTTTCGACGTCCCGATGACGTCATCAGAAGCCCGAAGCACTTTTCGACGTCCCGATGACGTCATCAGAAGCCAAGCACTTTTCGACGTCCCGATGACGTCATCAGAAGCCGAAGCACTTTTCGACGTCCCGATGACGTCATCAAACCAAGCACTTTTCGACGTCCCGATGACGTCATCAAGCCCGAAGCACTTTTCACGACGTCCCGATGACGTCATCAGAAGCCGAAGCACTTTTCACGACGTCCCGATGACGTCATCAAGCCAAGCACTTTTCACGACGTCCGATGACGTCATCAGAAGCCCGAAGCACTTTTCACGACGTCCCGATGACGTCATCAGAAGCCCGAAGCACTTTTCACGACGTCCGATGACGTCATCAGAAGCCAAGCACTTTTCGACGTCCCGATGACGTCATCAGAAGCCGAAGCACTTTTCACGACGTCCGATGACGTCATCAGAAGCCCGAAGCACTTTTCACGACGTCCCGATGACGTCATCAGAAGCCCGAAGCACTTTTCGACGTCCGATGACGTCATCAGAAGCCCGAAGCACTTTTCGACGTCCGATGACGTCATCAGAAGCCCGAAGCACTTTTCACGACGTCCCGATGACGTCATCAGAAGCCCGAAGCACTTTTCGACGTCCCGATGACGTCATCAGAAGCCGAAGCACTTTTCGACGTCCGATGACGTCATCAGAAGCCGAAGCACTTTTCGACGTCCCGATGACGTCATCAAACCAAGCACTTTTCGACGTCCCGATGACGTCATCAGAAGCCGAAGCACTTTTCACGACGTCCCGATGACGTCATCAGAAGCCAAGCACTTTTCGACGTCCCGATGACGTCATCAGAAGCCCGAAGCACTTTTCACGACGTCCCGATGACGTCATCAAAGCCGAAGCACTTTTCACGACGTCCCGATGACGTCATCAGAAGCCGAAGCACTTTTCACGACGTCCCGATGACGTCATCAGAAGCCGAAGCACTTTTCGACGTCCCGATGACGTCATCAAACCAAGCACTTTTCGACGTCCGATGACGTCATCAGAAGCCAGCACTTTTCACGACGTCCGATGACGTCATCAGAAGCCCGAAGCACTTTTCGACGTCCCGATGACGTCATCAAGCCGAAGCACTTTTCGACGTCCCGATGACGTCATCAAACCAAGCACTTTTCGACGTCCCGATGACGTCATCAGAAGCCGAAGCACTTTTCACGACGTCCCGATGACGTCATCAGAAGCCCGAAGCACTTTTCGACGTCCGATGACGTCATCAAGCCGAAGCACTTTTCACGACGTCCCGATGACGTCATCAGAAGCCGAAGCACTTTTCACGACGTCCCGATGACGTCATCAGAAGCCGAAGCACTTTTCGACGTCCCGATGACGTCATCAGAAGCCCGAAGCACTTTTCACGACGTCCCGATGACGTCATCAGAAGCCGAAGCACTTTTCACGACGTCCCGATGACGTCATCAGAAGCCAAGCACTTTTCGACGTCCCGATGACGTCATCAAACCCGAAGCACTTTTCGACGTCCCGATGACGTCATCAGAAGCCGAAGCACTTTTCGACGTCCCGATGACGTCATCAGAAGCCGAAGCACTTTTCACGACGTCCCGATGACGTCATCAAACCAAGCACTTTTCACGACGTCCGATGACGTCATCAGAAGCCCGAAGCACTTTTCACGACGTCCCGATGACGTCATCAGAAGCCCGAAGCACTTTTCACGACGTCCCGATGACGTCATCAAACCAAGCACTTTTCACGACGTCCCGATGACGTCATCAGAAGCCGAAGCACTTTTCGACGTCCCGATGACGTCATCAGAAGTGAAGCACTTTTCGACGTCCCGATGACGTCATCAGAAGCCGAAGCACTTTTCGACGTCCCGATGACGTCATCAAACCGAAGCACTTTTCACGACGTCCGATGACGTCATCAGAAGCCGAAGCACTTTTCGACGTCCGATGACGTCATCAAGCCGAAGCACTTTTCACGACGTCCGATGACGTCATCAGAAGCCGAAGCACTTTTCACGACGTCCCGATGACGTCATCAGAAGCCGAAGCACTTTTCGACGTCCGATGACGTCATCAGAAGCCCGAAGCACTTTTCACGACGTCCCGATGACGTCATCAGAAGCCAAGCACTTTTCACGACGTCCCGATGACGTCATCAGAAGCCGAAGCACTTTTCGACGTCCCGATGACGTCATCAGAAGCCGAAGCACTTTTCACGACGTCCCGATGACGTCATCAGAAGCCAAGCACTTTTCACGACGTCCCGATGACGTCATCAGAAGCCCGAAGCACTTTTCACGACGTCCCGATGACGTCATCAGAAGCCCGAAGCACTTTTCACGACGTCCCGATGACGTCATCAGAAGCCGAAGCACTTTCACGACGTCCGATGACGTCATCAGAAGCCGAAGCACTTTTCGACGTCCGATGACGTCATCAGAAGCCCGAAGCACTTTTCACGACGTCCCGATGACGTCATCAGAAGCCGAAGCACTTTTCACGACGTCCGATGACGTCATCAAGCCCGAAGCACTTTTCGACGTCCGATGACGTCATCAGAAGCCCGAAGCACTTTTCGACGTCCCGATGACGTCATCAAGCCAAGCACTTTTCGACGTCCGATGACGTCATCAGAAGCCGAAGCACTTTTCGACGTCCCGATGACGTCATCAAACCGAAGCACTTTTCACGACGTCCCGATGACGTCATCAGAAGCCGAAGCACTTTTCACGACGTCCGATGACGTCATCAGAAGCCGAAGCACTTTTCACGACGTCCCGATGACGTCATCAGAAGCCGAAGCACTTTTCACGACGTCCCGATGACGTCATCAGAAGCCGAAGCACTTTTCGACGTCCCGATGACGTCATCAGAAGCCGAAGCACTTTTCGACGTCCGATGACGTCATCAGAAGCCCGAAGCACTTTTCACGACGTCCCGATGACGTCATCAGAAGCCGAAGCACTTTTCGACGTCCCGATGACGTCATCAGAAGCCGAAGCACTTTTCACGACGTCCCGATGACGTCATCAGAAGCCGAAGCACTTTTCGACGTCCCGATGACGTCATCAGAAGCCGAAGCACTTTTCGACGTCCCGATGACGTCATCAGAAGCCCGAAGCACTTTTCGACGTCCCGATGACGTCATCAAGCCGAAGCACTTTTCACGACGTCCGATGACGTCATCAGAAGCCAGCACTTTTCGACGTCCCGATGACGTCATCAAACCAAGCACTTTTCACGACGTCCCGATGACGTCATCAGAAGCCCGAAGCACTTTTCACGACGTCCCGATGACGTCATCAGAAGCCGAAGCACTTTTCACGACGTCCCGATGACGTCATCAAACCGAAGCACTTTTCGACGTCCGATGACGTCATCAGAAGCCGAAGCACTTTTCACGACGTCCCGATGACGTCATCAAAGCGAAGCACTTTTCACGACGTCCGATGACGTCATCAAACGAAGCACTTTTCGACGTCCCGATGACGTCATCAGAAGCCGAAGCACTTTTCGACGTCCCGATGACGTCATCAAGCCCGAAGCACTTTTCGACGTCCCGATGACGTCATCAGAAGCCCGAAGCACTTTTCACGACGTCCCGATGACGTCATCAAACCGAAGCACTTTTCGACGTCCCGATGACGTCATCAGAAGCCCGAAGCACTTTTCACGACGTCCCGATGACGTCATCAAAGCCGAAGCACTTTTCACGACGTCCGATGACGTCATCAGAAGCCAAGCACTTTTCACGACGTCCCGATGACGTCATCAGAAGCCCGAAGCACTTTTCGACGTCCCGATGACGTCATCAGAAGCCGAAGCACTTTTCGACGTCCCGATGACGTCATCAGAAGCCGAAGCACTTTTCACGACGTCCGATGACGTCATCAGAAGCCCGAAGCACTTTTCACGACGTCCCGATGACGTCATCAGAAGCCCGAAGCACTTTTCACGACGTCCCGATGACGTCATCAGAAGCCAAGCACTTTTCGACGTCCCGATGACGTCATCAAGCCCGAAGCACTTTTCGACGTCCGATGACGTCATCAGAAGCCCGAAGCACTTTTCACGACGTCCCGATGACGTCATCAGAAGCCCGAAGCACTTTTCGACGTCCCGATGACGTCATCAGAAGCCCGAAGCACTTTTCACGACGTCCCGATGACGTCATCAAGCCAAGCACTTTTCGACGTCCGATGACGTCATCAGAAGCCAAGCACTTTTCGACGTCCCGATGACGTCATCAAGCCCGAAGCACTTTTCGACGTCCCGATGACGTCATCAGAAGCCCGAAGCACTTTTCACGACGTCCGATGACGTCATCAGAAGCCCAGCACTTTTCGACGTCCGATGACGTCATCAAACGAAGCACTTTTCACGACGTCCCGATGACGTCATCAGAAGCCAAGCACTTTTCGACGTCCCGATGACGTCATCAAGCCCGAAGCACTTTTCGACGTCCCGATGACGTCATCAGAACCAAGCACTTTTCACGACGTCCCGATGACGTCATCAGAAGCCAAGCACTTTTCGACGTCCCGATGACGTCATCAAACCGAAGCACTTTTCACGACGTCCCGATGACGTCATCAGAAGCCCGAAGCACTTTTCACGACGTCCCGATGACGTCATCAGAAGCCGAAGCACTTTTCACGACGTCCCGATGACGTCATCAGAAGCCCGAAGCACTTCTCACGACGTCCCGATGACGTCATCAGAAGCCCGGAGCACTTTTCGACGTCCCGATGACGTCATCAGAAGCCGAAGCACTTTTCACGACGTCCCGATGACGTCATCAGAAGCCAAGCACTTTTCGACGTCCCGATGACGTCATCAGAAGCCGAAGCACTTTTCGACGTCCGATGACGTCATCAAAGCCGAAGCACTTTTCACGACGTCCGATGACGTCATCAGAAGCCCGAAGCACTTTTCACGACGTCCGATGACGTCATCAGAAGCCCGAAGCACTTTTCGACGTCCGATGACGTCATCAGAAGCCGAAGCACTTTTCACGACGTCCCGATGACGTCATCAGAAGCCGAAGCACTTTTCACGACGTCCCGATGACGTCATCAGAAGCCCGAAGCACTTTTCGACGTCCGATGACGTCATCAGAAGCCCGAAGCACTTTTCGACGTCCCGATGACGTCATCAGAAGCCGAAGCACTTTTCACGACGTCCCGATGACGTCATCAGAAGCCGAAGCACTTTTCACGACGTCCCGATGACGTCATCAAACCCGAAGCACTTTTCGACGTCCCGATGACGTCATCAGAAGCCCGAAGCACTTTTCGACGTCCCGATGACGTCATCAAACCGAAGCACTTTTCGACGTCCCGATGACGTCATCAGAAGCCAAGCACTTTTCACGACGTCCCGATGACGTCATCAAGCCAGAAGCACTTTTCGACGTCCCGATGACGTCATCAGAAGCCGAAGCACTTTTCGACGTCCCGATGACGTCATCAGAAGCCAGCACTTTTCACGACGTCCCGATGACGTCATCAGAAGCCGAAGCACTTTTCACGACGTCCCGATGACGTCATCAGAAGCCAAGCACTTTTCGACGTCCGATGACGTCATCAGAAACCGAAGCACTTTTCACGACGTCCCGATGACGTCATCAGAAGCCGAAGCACTTTTCGACGTCCCGATGACGTCATCAAACCAAGCACTTTTCACGACGTCCCGATGACGTCATCAGAAGCCCGAAGCACTTTTCACGACGTCCCGATGACGTCATCAGAAGCCGAAGCACTTTTCACGACGTCCCGATGACGTCATCAAGCCAAGCACTTTTCGACGTCCCGATGACGTCATCAGAAGCCCGAAGCACTTTTCACGACGTCCCGATGACGTCATCAAGCCCGAAGCACTTTTCACGACGTCCGATGACGTCATCAGAAGCCCGAAGCACTTTTCACGACGTCCCGATGACGTCATCAGAAGCCCGAGCACTTTTCGACGTCCCGATGACGTCATCAAAGCGAAGCACTTTTCACGACGTCCCGATGACGTCATCAGAAGCAGAAGCACTTTTCGACGTCCCGATGACGTCATCAGAAGCCGAAGCACTTTTCGACGTCCCGATGACGTCATCAAACCAAGCACTTTTCACGACGTCCCGATGACGTCATCAGAAGCCCGAAGCACTTTTCACGACGTCCCGATGACGTCATCAAACCGAAGCACTTTTCGACGTCCCGATGACGTCATCAGAAGCCCGAAGCACTTTTCGACGTCCCGATGACGTCATCAGAAGCCCGAGCACTTTTCGACGTCCCGATGACGTCATCAAACCGAAGCACTTTTCACGACGTCCCGATGACGTCATCAGAAGCCGAAGCACTTTTCGACGTCCCGATGACGTCATCAGAAGCCAGCACTTTTCGACGTCCCGATGACGTCATCAGAAGCCGAAGCACTTTTCACGACGTCCCGATGACGTCATCAGAAGCCCGAAGCACTTTTCACGACGTCCCGATGACGTCATCAAACCAAGCACTTTTCACGACGTCCCGATGACGTCATCAGAAGCCGAAGCACTTTTCGACGTCCCGATGACGTCATCAAACCGAAGCACTTTTCGACGTCCCGATGACGTCATCAGAAGCCAAGCACTTTTCGACGTCCCGATGACGTCATCAGAAGCCGAAGCACTTTTCGACGTCCCGATGACGTCATCAGAAGCCGAAGCACTTTTCACGACGTCCCGATGACGTCATCAAACCAAGCACTTTTCGACGTCCGATGACGTCATCAGAAGCCGAAGCACTTTTCACGACGTCCCGATGACGTCATCAAGCCAAGCACTTTTCGACGTCCGATGACGTCATCAGAAGCCGAAGCACTTTTCGACGTCCCGATGACGTCATCAGAAGCCGAAGCACTTTTCACGACGTCCCGATGACGTCATCAGAAGCCGAAGCACTTTTCACGACGTCCGATGACGTCATCAGAAGCCCGAAGCACTTTTCGACGTCCGATGACGTCATCAGAAGCCGAAGCACTTTTCGACGTCCCGATGACGTCATCAGAAGCCAAGCACTTTTCGACGTCCCGATGACGTCATCAGAAGCCCGAAGCACTTTTCGACGTCCCGATGACGTCATCAGAAGCCCGAAGCACTTTTCACGACGTCCGATGACGTCATCAAGCCGAAGCACTTTTCGACGTCCCGATGACGTCATCAAACCGAAGCACTTTTCACGACGTCCCGATGACGTCATCAGAAGCCCGAAGCACTTTTCGACGTCCCGATGACGTCATCAGAAGCCAAGCACTTTTCGACGTCCCGATGACGTCATCAGAAGCCCGAAGCACTTTTCACGACGTCCCGATGACGTCATCAGAAGCCGAAGCACTTTTCGACGTCCCGATGACGTCATCAGAAGCCCGAAGCACTTTTCGACGTCCCGATGACGTCATCAAGCCAAGCACTTTTCACGACGTCCCGATGACGTCATCAGAAGCCCGAAGCACTTTTCACGACGTCCCGATGACGTCATCAAACCGAAGCACTTTTCGACGTCCCGATGACGTCATCAGAAGCCGAAGCACTTTTCGACGTCCCGATGACGTCATCAGAAGCCGAAGCACTTTTCACGACGTCCCGATGACGTCATCAGAAGCCGAAGCACTTTTCACGACGTCCCGATGACGTCATCAGAAGCCCGAAGCACTTTTCGACGTCCCGATGACGTCATCAGAAGCCGAAGCACTTTTCGACGTCCCGATGACGTCATCAAACCCGAAGCACTTTTCGACGTCCGATGACGTCATCAGAAGCCGAAGCACTTTTCACGACGTCCCGATGACGTCATCAGAAGCCCGAAGCACTTTTCGACGTCCGATGACGTCATCAGAAGCCGAGCACTTTTCGACGTCCCGATGACGTCATCAAGCCCGAAGCACTTTTCGACGTCCCGATGACGTCATCAAACCAAGCACTTTTCGACGTCCCGATGACGTCATCAGAAGCCGAAGCACTTTTCGACGTCCCGATGACGTCATCAGAAGCCAGAGCACTTTTCGACGTCCCGATGACGTCATCAGAAGCCGAAGCACTTTTCGACGTCCCGATGACGTCATCAGAAGCCAAGCACTTTTCGACGTCCCGATGACGTCATCAGAAGCCGAAGCACTTTTCACGACGTCCCGATGACGTCATCAGAAGCCGAAGCACTTTTCGACGTCCGATGACGTCATCAAACCAAGCACTTTTCGACGTCCCGATGACGTCATCAGAAGCCCGAAGCACTTTTCGACGTCCCGATGACGTCATCAAACCGAAGCACTTTTCACGACGTCCCGATGACGTCATCAGAAGCGAAGCACTTTTCGACGTCCCGATGACGTCATCAGAAGCCCGAAGCACTTTTCACGACGTCCCGATGACGTCATCAGAAGCCCGAAGCACTTTTCGACGTCCCGATGACGTCATCAGAAGCCGAAGCACTTTTCACGACGTCCCGATGACGTCATCAGAAGCCCGAAGCACTTTTCGACGTCCGATGACGTCATCAGAAGCCAAGCACTTTTCGACGTCCGATGACGTCATCAGAAGCCGAAGCACTTTTCACGACGTCCCGATGACGTCATCAGAAGCCCGAAGCACTTTTCGACGTCCCGATGACGTCATCAAACCGAAGCACTTTTCACGACGTCCCGATGACGTCATCAGAAGCCGAAGCACTTTTCGACGTCCGATGACGTCATCAGAAGCCGAAGCACTTTTCACGACGTCCGATGACGTCATCAGAAGCCAAAGCACTTTTCGACGTCCGATGACGTCATCAAACCAAGCACTTTTCGACGTCCGATGACGTCATCAGAAGCCCGAAGCACTTTTCACGACGTCCCGATGACGTCATCAGAAGCCAAGCACTTTTCACGACGTCCGATGACGTCATCAGAAGCCGAAGCACTTTTCACGACGTCCCGATGACGTCATCAGAAGCCCGAAGCACTTTTCACGACGTCCCGATGACGTCATCAGAAGCCCGAAGCACTTTTCGACGTCCCGATGACGTCATCAGAAGCCGAAGCACTTTTCACGACGTCCGATGACGTCATCAGAAGCCAGCACTTTTCACGACGTCCCGATGACGTCATCAAACCAAGCACTTTTCGACGTCCCGATGACGTCATCAGAAGCCGAAGCACTTTTCGACGTCCCGATGACGTCATCAAACCGAAGCACTTTTCACGACGTCCCGATGACGTCATCAGAAGCCGAAGCACTTTTCGACGTCCCGATGACGTCATCAAACCGAAGCACTTTTCGACGTCCCGATGACGTCATCAGAAGCCAAGCACTTTTCGACGTCCCGATGACGTCATCAGAAGCCCGAAGCACTTTTCACGACGTCCCGATGACGTCATCAGAAGCCGAAGCACTTTTCGACGTCCCGATGACGTCATCAGAAGCCCAAGCACTTTTCACGACGTCCCGATGACGTCATCAAACCCGAAGCACTTTTCGACGTCCCGATGACGTCATCAGAAGCCCGAAGCACTTTTCACGACGTCCGATGACGTCATCAGAAGCCCGAAGCACTTTTCGACGTCCCGATGACGTCATCAGAAGCCAAGCACTTTTCGACGTCCCGATGACGTCATCAGAAGCCCGAAGCACTTTTCACGACGTCCCGATGACGTCATCAAACCCGAAGCACTTTTCGACGTCCCGATGACGTCATCAGAAGCCAAGCACTTTTCGACGTCCCGATGACGTCATCAGAAGCCGAAGCACTTTTCACGACGTCCCGATGACGTCATCAGAAGCCGAAGCACTTTTCGACGTCCGATGACGTCATCAGAAGCCCGAAGCACTTTTCACGACGTCCGATGACGTCATCAAAGCCGAAGCACTTTTCGACGTCCCGATGACGTCATCAGAAGCCCGAAGCACTTTTCACGACGTCCCGATGACGTCATCAGAAGCCAAGCACTTTTCACGACGTCCCGATGACGTCATCAGAAGCCCGAAGCACTTTTCGACGTCCGATGACGTCATCAGAAGCCCGAAGCACTTTTCGACGTCCGATGACGTCATCAGAAGCCGAAGCACTTTTCACGACGTCCCGATGACGTCATCAGAAGCCCGAAGCACTTTTCGACGTCCGATGACGTCATCAGAAGCCCGAAGCACTTTTCGACGTCCCGATGACGTCATCAAACCGAAGCACTTTTCACGACGTCCCGATGACGTCATCAGAAGCCCGAAGCACTTTTCGACGTCCCGATGACGTCATCAGAAGCCGAAGCACTTTTCGACGTCCCGATGACGTCATCAGAAACGAAGCACTTTTCGACGTCCCGATGACGTCATCAGAAGCCCGAAGCACTTTTCACGACGTCCCGATGACGTCATCAGAAGCCCGAAGCACTTTTCACGACGTCCCGATGACGTCATCAGAAGCCAAGCACTTTTCGACGTCCCGATGACGTCATCAGAAGCCGAAGCACTTTTCGACGTCCCGATGACGTCATCAAACCAAGCACTTTTCACGACGTCCCGATGACGTCATCAGAAGCCCGAAGCACTTTTCGACGTCCCGATGACGTCATCAGAAGCCCGAAGCACTTTTCGACGTCCCGATGACGTCATCAGAAGCCCGAAGCACTTTTCGACGTCCCGATGACGTCATCAAACCAAGCACTTTTCACGACGTCCGATGACGTCATCAGAAGCCGAGCACTTTTCGACGTCCCGATGACGTCATCAAACCGAAGCACTTTTCACGACGTCCCGATGACGTCATCAGAAGCCGAAGCACTTTTCACGACGTCCCGATGACGTCATCAAACCAAGCACTTTTCACGACGTCCCGATGACGTCATCAGAAGCCCGAAGCACTTTTCGACGTCCCGATGACGTCATCAGAAGCCAAGCACTTTTCGACGTCCCGATGACGTCATCAGAAGCCCGAAGCACTTTCACGACGTCCCGATGACGTCATCAGAAGCCCGAAGCACTTTTCACGACGTCCCGATGACGTCATCAAACCGAAGCACTTTTCGACGTCCCGATGACGTCATCAAACCGAAGCACTTTTCACGACGTCCCGATGACGTCATCAGAAGCCGAAGCACTTTTCGACGTCCCGATGACGTCATCAGAAGCCGAGCACTTTTCACGACGTCCGATGACGTCATCAGAAGCCGAAGCACTTTTCGACGTCCCGATGACGTCATCAAACCAAGCACTTTTCGACGTCCCGATGACGTCATCAGAAGCCCGAAGCACTTTTCACGACGTCCGATGACGTCATCAGAAGCCGAAGCACTTTTCACGACGTCCCGATGACGTCATCAAACCCGAAGCACTTTTCGACGTCCGATGACGTCATCAGAAGCCCGAAGCACTTTTCACGACGTCCGATGACGTCATCAGAAGCCAAGCACTTTTCGACGTCCCGATGACGTCATCAGAAGCCCGAAGCACTTTTCACGACGTCCCGATGACGTCATCAGAAGCCGAAGCACTTTTCGACGTCCCGATGACGTCATCAGAAGCCGAAGCACTTTTCGACGTCCCGATGACGTCATCAGAAGCCAAGCACTTTTCGACGTCCCGATGACGTCATCAGAAGCCGAAGCACTTTTCACGACGTCCGATGACGTCATCAAACCGAAGCACTTTTCGACGTCCCGATGACGTCATCAGAAGCCCGAAGCACTTTTCACGACGTCCCGATGACGTCATCAGAAGCCGAAGCACTTTTCACGACGTCCGATGACGTCATCAGAAGCCGAAGCACTTTTCGACGTCCCGATGACGTCATCAGAAGCCAGCACTTTTCGACGTCCCGATGACGTCATCAGAAGCCGAAGCACTTTTCACGACGTCCCGATGACGTCATCAAACCAAGCACTTTTCGACGTCCCGATGACGTCATCAGAAGCCGAAGCACTTTTCACGACGTCCCGATGACGTCATCAGAAGCCGAAGCACTTTTCACGACGTCCCGATGACGTCATCAAACCGAAGCACTTTTCGACGTCCCGATGACGTCATCAAAGCGAAGCACTTTTCACGACGTCCCGATGACGTCATCAGAAGCCGAAGCACTTTTCGACGTCCCGATGACGTCATCAGAAGCCCGAAGCACTTTTCACGACGTCCCGATGACGTCATCAGAAGCCGAAGCACTTTTCGACGTCCCGATGACGTCATCAGAAACGAAGCACTTTTCGACGTCCCGATGACGTCATCAGAAGCCGAAGCACTTTTCGACGTCCCGATGACGTCATCAAACCGAAGCACTTTTCACGACGTCCCGATGACGTCATCAGAAGCCGAAGCACTTTTCGACGTCGATGACGTCATCAGAAGCCGAAGCACTTTTCGACGTCCCGATGACGTCATCAGAAGCCGAAGCACTTTTCACGACGTCCGATGACGTCATCAGAAGCCGAAGCACTTTTCACGACGTCCGATGACGTCATCAAACCGAAGCACTTTTCACGACGTCCGATGACGTCATCAGAAGCCGAAGCACTTTTCGACGTCCCGATGACGTCATCAGAAGCCGAAGCACTTTTCGACGTCCCGATGACGTCATCAGAAGCCGAAGCACTTTTCACGACGTCCGATGACGTCATCAAAGCCCGAAGCACTTTTCGACGTCCCGATGACGTCATCAGAAGCCGAAGCACTTTTCACGACGTCCCGATGACGTCATCAGAAGCCGAAGCACTTTTCGACGTCCGATGACGTCATCAAACCGAAGCACTTTTCGACGTCCCGATGACGTCATCAGAAGCCAAGCACTTTTCGACGTCCCGATGACGTCATCAGAAGCCGAAGCACTTTTCGACGTCCCGATGACGTCATCAAACCGAAGCACTTTCACGACGTCCCGATGACGTCATCAGAAGCCGAAGCACTTTTCACGACGTCCCGATGACGTCATCAAGCCGAAGCACTTTTCGACGTCCCGGTGACGTCATCAGAAGCCCGAAGCACTTTTCAAGACGTCCCGATGACGTCATTAGAAGCCGAAGCACTTTTCACGACGTCCTGATGACGTCATCCGAAGCCCGAAGCACTTTTCACGACCTGCCGATGACGTCATTAGAAGCCGAAGCACTTTTCACGACGTCCCGATGACGTCATTAGAAGCCAAGCACTTTTCGACGTCCCGATGACGTCATCAGAAGCCCGAAGCACTTTTCACGACGTCCCGATGACGTCATCAAGCCGAAGCACTTTTCACGACGTCCCGATGACGTCATCAGAAGCCGAAGCACTTTTCGACGTCCGATGACGTCATCAAACCGAAGCACTTTTCACGACGTCCCGATGACGTCATCAGAAGCCGAAGCACTTTTCACGACGTCGATGACGTCATCAAACCAAGCACTTTTCGACGTCCCGATGACGTCATCAAGCCCGAAGCACTTTTCGACGTCCCGATGACGTCATCAGAAGCCGAAGCACTTTTCGACGTCCCGATGACGTCATCAGAAGCCGAAGCACTTTTCACGACGTCCCGATGACGTCATCAAACCGAAGCACTTTTCGACGTCCGATGACGTCATCAGAAGCCGAAGCACTTTTCACGACGTCCCGATGACGTCATCAGAAGCCGAAGCACTTTTCGACGTCCCGATGACGTCATCAGAAGCCAAGCACTTTTCGACGTCCCGATGACGTCATCAGAAGCCGAAGCACTTTTCACGACGTCCCGATGACGTCATCAAACCCGAAGCACTTTTCACGACGTCCCGATGACGTCATCAGAAGCGAAGCACTTTTCGACGTCCCGATGACGTCATCAAGCCAAGCACTTTTCGACGTCCGATGACGTCATCAAAACGAAGCACTTTTCGACGTCCCGATGACGTCATCAGAAGCCCGAAGCACTTTTCGACGTCCCGATGACGTCATCAAACCGAAGCACTTTTCGACGTCCCGATGACGTCATCAGAAGCCGAAGCACTTTTCGACGTCCCGATGACGTCATCAGAAGCCGAAGCACTTTTCGACGTCCCGATGACGTCATCAGAAGCCGAAGCACTTTTCACGACGTCCCGATGACGTCATCAAGCCCGAAGCACTTTTCACGACGTCCGATGACGTCATCAGAAGCCAAGCACTTTTCGACGTCCGATGACGTCATCAGAAGCCCGAAGCACTTTTCACGACGTCCCGATGACGTCATCAGAAGCCCGAAGCACTTTTCACGACGTCCCGATGACGTCATCAGAAGCCGAAGCACTTTTCGACGTCCCGATGACGTCATCAGAAGCCAAGCACTTTTCGACGTCCGATGACGTCATCAGAAGCCCGAAGCACTTTTCGACGTCCCGATGACGTCATCAAGCCCAGCACTTTTCACGACGTCCGATGACGTCATCAGAAGCCGAAGCACTTTTCGACGTCCCGATGACGTCATCAAACCAAGCACTTTCACGACGTCCCGATGACGTCATCAAGCCAAGCACTTTTCGACGTCCCGATGACGTCATCAGAAGCCGAAGCACTTTTCACGACGTCCCGATGACGTCATCAAGCCGAAGCACTTTTCGACGTCCCGATGACGTCATCAGAAGCCCGAAGCACTTTTCGACGTCCCGATGACGTCATCAGAAGCCCGAAGCACTTTTCGACGTCCGATGACGTCATCAGAACGAAGCACTTTTCGACGTCCGATGACGTCATCAAACCAAGCACTTTTCGACGTCCCGATGACGTCATCAGAAGCCGAAGCACTTTTCGACGTCCCGATGACGTCATCAAACCAAGCACTTTTCGACGTCCCGATGACGTCATCAGAAGCCCGAAGCACTTTTCGACGTCCCGATGACGTCATCAGAAGCCGAAGCACTTTTCGACGTCCCGATGACGTCATCAGAAGCCGAAGCACTTTTCGACGTCCCGATGACGTCATCAAACCAAGCACTTTTCGACGTCCCGATGACGTCATCAGAAGCCCGAAGCACTTTTCGACGTCCCGATGACGTCATCAAACCAAGCACTTTTCGACGTCCGATGACGTCATCAGAAGCCGAAGCACTTTTCGACGTCCCGATGACGTCATCAAACCAAGCACTTTTCTGACGTCCCGATGACGTCATCAGAAGCCGAAGCACTTTTCGACGTCCCGATGACGTCATCAGAAGCCGAAGCACTTTTCGACGTCCCGATGACGTCATCAGAAGCCGAAGCACTTTTCACGACGTCCCGATGACGTCA
Organism: Aplectana chamaeleonis; assembly: GCA_029168955.1. Classification (NCBI taxonomy): domain Eukaryota; kingdom Metazoa; phylum Nematoda; class Chromadorea; order Rhabditida; family Cosmocercidae; genus Aplectana; species Aplectana chamaeleonis. Next base: position 556,629 of record JAPDOI010000440.1, read on the forward strand.
TCAGAAGCCAAGCACTTTTCGACGTCCCGATGACGTCATCAGAAGCCGAAGCACTTTTCGACGTCCCGATGACGTCATCAAGCCCGAAGCACTTTTCACGACGTCCCGATGACGTCATCAGAAGCCCGAAGCACTTTTCGACGTCCGATGACGTCATCAGAAGCCCAGCACTTTTCACGACGTCCCGATGACGTCATCAAGCCCGAAGCACTTTTCGACGTCCCGATGACGTCATCAGAAGCCCGAAGCACTTTTCACGACGTCCCGATGACGTCATCAAACCAAGCACTTTTCGACGTCCGATGACGTCATCAGAAGCGAAGCACTTTTCACGACGTCCCGATGACGTCATCAGAAGCCAAGCACTTTTCGACGTCCGATGACGTCATCAGAAGCCGAAGCACTTTTCACGACGTCCCGATGACGTCATCAAACCGAAGCACTTTTCACGACGTCCCGATGACGTCATCAGAAGCCCGAAGCACTTTTCGACGTCCCGATGACGTCATCAAAATAAGCACTTTTCGACGTCCGATGACGTCATCAGAAGCCCGAAGCACTTTTCGACGTCCGATGACGTCATCAGAAGCCGAAGCACTTTTCGACGTCCCGATGACGTCATCAGAAGCCCGAAGCACTTTTCACGACGTCCCGATGACGTCATCAGAAGCCGAAGCACTTTTCGACGTCCGATGACGTCATCAGAAGCCGAAGCACTTTTCACGACGTCCCGATGACGTCATCAAAGCCCGAAGCACTTTTCGACGTCCCGATGACGTCATCAGAAGCCAAGCACTTTTCGACGTCCCGATGACGTCATCAAACCGAAGCACTTTTCGACGTCCCGATGACGTCATCAGAAGCCCGAAGCACTTTTCGACGTCCCGATGACGTCATCAGAAGCCCGAAGCACTTTTCGACGTCCCGATGACGTCATCAAACCGAAGCACTTTTCACGACGTCCCGATGACGTCATCAGAAGCCCGAAGCACTTTTCGACGTCCCGATGACGTCATCAAACCGAAGCACTTTTCGACGTCCCGATGACGTCATCAGAAGCCCGAAGCACTTTTCACGACGTCCCGATGACGTCATCAGAAGCCGAAGCACTTTTCACGACGTCCCGATGACGTCATCAAACCAAGCACTTTTCGACGTCCCGATGACGTCATCAGAAGCCGAAGCACTTTTCGACGTCCCGATGACGTCATCAGAAGCCCGAAGCACTTTTCACGACGTCCGATGACGTCATCAAGCCCAGCACTTTTCACGACGTCCGATGACGTCATCAGAAGCCCGAAGCACTTTTCACGACGTCCCGATGACGTCATCAAACCAAGCACTTTTCACGACGTCCGATGACGTCATCAGAAGCCGAAGCACTTTTCGACGTCCCGATGACGTCATCAGAAGCCCGAAGCACTTTTCGACGTCCGATGACGTCATCAGAAGCCGAAGCACTTTTCACGACGTCCGATGACGTCATCAAACCAAGCACTTTTCGACGTCCCGATGACGTCATCAGAAGCCCGAAGCACTTTTCGACGTCCCGATGACGTCATCAAGCCGAAGCACTTTTCGACGTCCCGATGACGTCATCAGAAGCCGAGCACTTTTCGACGTCCCGATGACGTCATCAAACCGAAGCACTTTTCGACGTCCCGATGACGTCATCAAACCAAGCACTTTTCACGACGTCCGATGACGTCATCAGAAGCCGAAGCACTTTTCGACGTCCGATGACGTCATCAGAAGCCGAAGCACTTTTCGACGTCCGATGACGTCATCAGAAGCCGAAGCACTTTTCGACGTCCGATGACGTCATCAGAAGCCCGAAGCACTTTTCGACGTCCGATGACGTCATCAGAAGCCCGAAGCACTTTTCGACGTCCCGATGACGTCATCAAGCCCGAAGCACTTTTCACGACGTCCGATGACGTCATCAGAAGCCCGAAGCACTTTTCACGACGTCCGATGACGTCATCAAACCGAAGCACTTTTCGACGTCCCGATGACGTCATCAGAAGCCCGAAGCACTTTTCACGACGTCCCGATGACGTCATCAGAAGCCAAGCACTTTTCGACGTCCCGATGACGTCATCAAACCGAAGCACTTTTCACGACGTCCCGATGACGTCATCAGAAGCCGAAGCACTTTTCGACGTCCCGATGACGTCATCAGAAGCCGAAGCACTTTTCGACGTCCGATGACGTCATCAAGCCAGAAGCACTTTTCGACGTCCCGATGACGTCATCAGAAGCCAGCACTTTTCGACGTCCGATGACGTCATCAGAAGCCCGAAGCACTTTTCGACGTCCCGATGACGTCATCAGAAGCCCAAGCACTTTTCACGACGTCCCGATGACGTCATCAGAAGCCGAAGCACTTTTCACGACGTCCCGATGACGTCATCAGAAGCCGAAGCACTTTTCGACGTCCCGATGACGTCATCAAAGCCGAAGCACTTTTCACGACGTCCCGATGACGTCATCAGAAACGAAGCACTTTTCGACGTCCGATGACGTCATCAAACCAAGCACTTTTCGACGTCCGATGACGTCATCAGAAGCCCGAAGCACTTTTCACGACGTCCGATGACGTCATCAGAAGCCGAAGCACTTTTCGACGTCCCGATGACGTCATCAGAAGCCAAGCACTTTTCGACGTCCGATGACGTCATCAAACCAAGCACTTTTCGACGTCCCGATGACGTCATCAGAAGCCCGAAGCACTTTTCACGACGTCCCGATGACGTCATCAGAAGCCAAGCACTTTTCGACGTCCCGATGACGTCATCAGAAGCCCGAAGCACTTTTCGACGTCCCGATGACGTCATCAAACCAAGCACTTTTCGACGTCCGATGACGTCATCAGAAGCCGAAGCACTTTTCAGACGTCCGATGACGTCATCAGAAGCCGAAGCACTTTTCGACGTCCCGATGACGTCATCAGAAGCCGAAGCACTTTTCGACGTCCCGATGACGTCATCAGAAGCCGAAGCACTTTTCACGACGTCCCGATGACGTCATCAGAAGCCCGAAGCACTTTTCGACGTCCGATGACGTCATCAGAAGCCGAAGCACTTTTCGACGTCCCGATGACGTCATCAGAAGCCAAGCACTTTTCGACGTCCGATGACGTCATCAAACCGAAGCACTTTTCACGACGTCCCGATGACGTCATCAAAACGAAGCACTTTTCGACGTCCCGATGACGTCATCAGAAGCCAAGCACTTTTCGACGTCCGATGACGTCATCAGAAGCCCGAAGCACTTTTCACGACGTCCCGATGACGTCATCAGAAGCCCGAAGCACTTTTCGACGTCCCGATGACGTCATCAGAAGCCGAAGCACTTTTCGACGTCCCGATGACGTCATCAGAAGCCGAAGCACTTTTCGACGTCCCGATGACGTCATCAGAAGCCGAAGCACTTTTCACGACGTCCCGATGACGTCATCAGAAGCCCGAAGCACTTTTCGACGTCCCGATGACGTCATCAGAAGCCGAAGCACTTTTCGACGTCCCGATGACGTCATCAGAAGCCGAAGCACTTTTCGACGTCCCGATGACGTCATCAGAAGCCGAAGCACTTTTCGACGTCCCGATGACGTCATCAGAAGCCCGAAGCACTTTTCGACGTCCCGATGACGTCATCAAGCCAAGCACTTTTCACGACGTCCCGATGACGTCATCAGAAGCCGAAGCACTTTTCACGACGTCCGATGACGTCATCAGAAGCCGAAGCACTTTTCGACGTCCCGATGACGTCATCAGAAGCCGAAGCACTTTTCGACGTCCCGATGACGTCATCAAACCGAAGCACTTTTCACGACGTCCCGATGACGTCATCAGAAGCCCGAAGCACTTTTCACGACGTCCCGATGACGTCATCAAGCCAAGCACTTTTCGACGTCCCGATGACGTCATCAGAAGCCGAAGCACTTTTCGACGTCCCGATGACGTCATCAGAAGCCGAAGCACTTTTCGACGTCCCGATGACGTCATCAGAAGCCCGAAGCACTTTTCGACGTCCCGATGACGTCATCAGAAGCCGAAGCACTTTTCACGACGTCCCGATGACGTCATCAAACCAAGCACTTTTCACGACGTCCCGATGACGTCATCAAACGAAGCACTTTTCGACGTCCCGATGACGTCATCAGAAGCCCGAAGCACTTTTCGACGTCCCGATGACGTCATCAGAAGCCGAAGCACTTTTCACGACGTCCGATGACGTCATCAGAAGCCGAAGCACTTTTCACGACGTCCGATGACGTCATCAGAAGCCAAGCACTTTTCGACGTCCCGATGACGTCATCAGAAGCCCGAAGCACTTTTCACGACGTCCGATGACGTCATCAGAAGCCGAAGCACTTTTCACGACGTCCCGATGACGTCATCAAATGAAGCACTTTTCACGACGTCCCGATGACGTCATCAGAAGCCCGAAGCACTTTTCACGACGTCCCGATGACGTCATCAGAAGCCGAAGCACTTTTCGACGTCCCGATGACGTCATCAGAAGCCGAAGCACTTTTCGACGTCCCGATGACGTCATCAAACCAAGCACTTTTCACGACGTCCCGATGACGTCATCAGAAGCCCGAAGCACTTTTCACGACGTCCCGATGACGTCATCAAGCCCGAAGCACTTTTCACGACGTCCCGATGACGTCATCAAGCCGAAGCACTTTTCGACGTCCCGATGACGTCATCAGAAGCCGAAGCACTTTTCGACGTCCCGATGACGTCATCAAGCCAAGCACTTTTCGACGTCCCGATGACGTCATCAGAAGCCCGAAGCACTTTTCACGACGTCCCGATGACGTCATCAGAAGCCCGAAGCACTTTTCACGACGTCCCGATGACGTCATCAGAAGCCGAAGCACTTTTCGACGTCCCGATGACGTCATCAGAAGCCGAAGCACTTTTCACGACGTCCCGATGACGTCATCAGAAGCCGAAGCACTTTTCGACGTCCGATGACGTCATCAGAAGCCCGAAGCACTTTTCACGACGTCCGATGACGTCATCAGAAGCCGAAGCACTTTTCACGACGTCCCGATGACGTCATCAAGCCAAGCACTTTTCGACGTCCCGATGACGTCATCAGAAGCCCGAAGCACTTTTCGACGTCCCGATGACGTCATCAGAAGCCAGCACTTTTCGACGTCCCGATGACGTCATCAGAAGCCGAAGCACTTTTCACGACGTCCCGATGACGTCATCAAACCCGAAGCACTTTTCGACGTCCGATGACGTCATCAGAAGCCGAAGCACTTTTCGACGTCCGATGACGTCATCAGAAGCCGAAGCACTTTTCGACGTCCCGATGACGTCATCAGAAGCCCGAAGCACTTTTCACGACGTCCGATGACGTCATCAAACCGAAGCACTTTTCGACGTCCGATGACGTCATCAAGCCAAGCACTTTTCGACGTCCCGATGACGTCATCAGAAGCCGAAGCACTTTTCGACGTCCGATGACGTCATCAGAAGCCGAAGCACTTTTCGACGTCCGATGACGTCATCAGAAGCCGAAGCACTTTTCACGACGTCCGATGACGTCATCAAACCAAGCACTTTTCGACGTCCCGATGACGTCATCAGAAGCCCGAAGCACTTTTCGACGTCCCGATGACGTCATCAGAAGCCCGAGCACTTTTCGACGTCCCGATGACGTCATCAAATGAAGCACTTTTCGACGTCCGATGACGTCATCAAACCGAAGCACTTTTCGACGTCCCGATGACGTCATCAGAAGCCCGAAGCACTTTTCACGACGTCCCGATGACGTCATCAAGCCAAGCACTTTTCGACGTCCCGATGACGTCATCAGAAGCCGAAGCACTTTTCGACGTCCCGATGACGTCATCAGAAGCCGAAGCACTTTTCGACGTCCCGATGACGTCATCAGAAGCCGAGCACTTTTCGACGTCCCGATGACGTCATCAGAAGCCGAAGCACTTTTCGACGTCCCGATGACGTCATCAGAAGCCAAGCACTTTTCGACGTCCCGATGACGTCATCAAACCGAAGCACTTTTCGACGTCCCGATGACGTCATCAGAAGCCGAAGCACTTTTCGACGTCCCGATGACGTCATCAAACCGAAGCACTTTTCGACGTCCCGATGACGTCATCAGAAGCCGAAGCACTTTTCACGACGTCCCGATGACGTCATCAGAAGCCGAAGCACTTTTCGACGTCCCGATGACGTCATCAAGCCAGCACTTTTCACGACGTCCGATGACGTCATCAAGCCCGAAGCACTTTTCGACGTCCGATGACGTCATCAGAAGCCAAGCACTTTTCGACGTCCGATGACGTCATCAAGCCCGAAGCACTTTTCGACGTCCCGATGACGTCATCAGAAGCCGAAGCACTTTTCGACGTCCGATGACGTCATCAGAAGCCCGAAGCACTTTTCGACGTCCCGATGACGTCATCAAGCCCGAAGCACTTTTCACGACGTCCCGATGACGTCATCAAGCCAAGCACTTTTCGACGTCCCGATGACGTCATCAGAAGCCGAAGCACTTTTCGACGTCCGATGACGTCATCAGAAGCCGAAGCACTTTTCGACGTCCCGATGACGTCATCAGAAGCCCGAAGCACTTTTCACGACGTCCGATGACGTCATCAGAAGCCAAGCACTTTTCGACGTCCGATGACGTCATCAAACCAAGCACTTTTCGACGTCCGATGACGTCATCAAGCCGAAGCACTTTTCACGACGTCCCGATGACGTCATCAGAAGCCAAGCACTTTTCGACGTCCCGATGACGTCATCAGAAGCCGAAGCACTTTTCACGACGTCCCGATGACGTCATCAGAAGCCGAAGCACTTTTCACGACGTCCCGATGACGTCATCAGAAGCCGAAGCACTTTTCGACGTCCCGATGACGTCATCAAGCCGAAGCACTTTTCGACGTCCGATGACGTCATCAGAAGCCCGAAGCACTTTTCACGACGTCCCGATGACGTCATCAAGCCGAAGCACTTTTCGACGTCCGATGACGTCATCAGAAGCCGAAGCACTTTTCGACGTCCCGATGACGTCATCAAATGAAGCACTTTTCGACGTCCCGATGACGTCATCAGAAGCCGAAGCACTTTTCACGACGTCCCGATGACGTCATCAGAAGCCGAAGCACTTTTCACGACGTCCCGATGACGTCATCAGAAGCCGAAGCACTTTTCACGACGTCCCGATGACGTCATCAGAAGCCGAAGCACTTTTCGACGTCCCGATGACGTCATCAGAAGCCCGAAGCACTTTTCGACGTCCCGATGACGTCATCAGAAGCCGAAGCACTTTTCGACGTCCCGATGACGTCATCAAGCCAAGCACTTTTCGACGTCCCGATGACGTCATCAGAAGCCGAAGCACTTTTCGACGTCCGATGACGTCATCAAACCAAGCACTTTTCGACGTCCGATGACGTCATCAAATGAAGCACTTTTCGACGTCCCGATGACGTCATCAAACCGAAGCACTTTTCGACGTCCCGATGACGTCATCAGAAGCCCGAAGCACTTTTCGACGTCCCGATGACGTCATCAGAAGCCGAAGCACTTTTCACGACGTCCCGATGACGTCATCAGAAGCCGAAGCACTTTTCACGACGTCCCGATGACGTCATCAGAAGCCGAAGCACTTTTCGACGTCCCGATGACGTCATCAGAAGCCAAGCACTTTTCGACGTCCGATGACGTCATCAGAAGCCGAAGCACTTTTCGACGTCCGATGACGTCATCAAACCGAAGCACTTTTCGACGTCCCGATGACGTCATCAGAAGCCGAAGCACTTTTCGACGTCCCGATGACGTCATCAAACCAAGCACTTTTCGACGTCCCGATGACGTCATCAGAAGCCGAAGCACTTTTCACGACGTCCCGATGACGTCATCAGAAGCCGAAGCACTTTTCACGACGTCCCGATGACGTCATCAGAAGCCCGAAGCACTTTTCGACGTCCGATGACGTCATCAAACCAAGCACTTTTCGACGTCCCGATGACGTCATCAGAAGCCGAAGCACTTTTCACGACGTCCCGATGACGTCATCAGAAGCCCGAAGCACTTTTCGACGTCCCGATGACGTCATCAGAAGCCAAGCACTTTTCGACGTCCCGATGACGTCATCAAGCCGAAGCACTTTTCGACGTCCCGATGACGTCATCAGAAGCCGAAGCACTTTTCGACGTCCCGATGACGTCATCAGAAGCCCGAAGCACTTTTCGACGTCCCGATGACGTCATCAGAAGCCCGAAGCACTTTTCACGACGTCCCGATGACGTCATCAAGCCCGAAGCACTTTTCGACGTCCCGATGACGTCATCAGAAGCCGAAGCACTTTTCACGACGTCCCGATGACGTCATCAAGCCAAGCACTTTTCGACGTCCCGATGACGTCATCAGAACCGAAGCACTTTTCGACGTCCCGATGACGTCATCAGAAGCCCGAAGCACTTTTCGACGTCCCGATGACGTCATCAGAAGCCGAAGCACTTTTCGACGTCCCGATGACGTCATCAGAAGCCGAAGCACTTTTCACGACGTCCCGATGACGTCATCAAACCAAGCACTTTTCGACGTCCCGATGACGTCATCAGAAGCCCGAAGCACTTTTCGACGTCCCGATGACGTCATCAAGCCGAAGCACTTTTCACGACGTCCCGATGACGTCATCAGAAGCCGAAGCACTTTTCACGACGTCCCGATGACGTCATCAGAAGCCGAAGCACTTTTCGACGTCCGATGACGTCATCAGAAGCCCGAAGCACTTTTCGACGTCCCGATGACGTCATCAGAAGCCCGAAGCACTTTTCACGACGTCCCGATGACGTCATCAGAAGCCGAAGCACTTTTCGACGTCCGATGACGTCATCAGAAGCCGAAGCACTTTTCACGACGTCCCGATGACGTCATCAAACCAAGCACTTTTCGACGTCCCGATGACGTCATCAGAAGCCGAAGCACTTTTCACGACGTCCCGATGACGTCATCAGAAGCCGAAGCACTTTTCACGACGTCCCGATGACGTCATCAGAAGCCCGAAGCACTTTTCGACGTCCGATGACGTCATCAGAAGCCCGAAGCACTTTTCACGACGTCCCGATGACGTCATCAAGCCCGAAGCACTTTTCACGACGTCCCGATGACGTCATCAAACCGAAGCACTTTTCGACGTCCCGATGACGTCATCAGAAGCCGAAGCACTTTTCACGACGTCCCGATGACGTCATCAAACCCGAAGCACTTTTCACGACGTCCCGATGACGTCATCAAGCCGAAGCACTTTTCGACGTCCCGATGACGTCATCAGAAGCCGAAGCACTTTTCGACGTCCCGATGACGTCATCAGAAGCCCGAAGCACTTTTCGACGTCCCGATGACGTCATCAAACCGAAGCACTTTTCACGACGTCCCGATGACGTCATCAGAAGCCGAAGCACTTTTCACGACGTCCCGATGACGTCATCAAACCGAAGCACTTTTCACGACGTCCGATGACGTCATCAGAAGCCGAAGCACTTTTCGACGTCCCGATGACGTCATCAGAAGCCCGAAGCACTTTTCACGACGTCCCGATGACGTCATCAGAAGCCGAAGCACTTTTCACGACGTCCCGATGACGTCATCAGAAGCCCGAAGCACTTTTCGACGTCCCGATGACGTCATCAGAAGCCAAGCACTTTTCACGACGTCCCGATGACGTCATCAGAAGCCCGAAGCACTTTCACGACGTCCGATGACGTCATCAGAAGCCCGAAGCACTTTTCACGACGTCCGATGACGTCATCAGAAGCCGAAGCACTTTTCACGACGTCCCGATGACGTCATCAAACCAAGCACTTTTCACGACGTCCGATGACGTCATCAGAAGCCGAAGCACTTTTCACGACGTCCCGATGACGTCATCAGAAGCCGGAGCACTTTTCACGACGTCCCGATGACGTCATCAGAAGCCGAAGCACTTTTCGACGTCCCGATGACGTCATCAGAAGCCGAAGCACTTTTCACGACGTCCCGATGACGTCATCAGAAGCCGAAGCACTTTTCGACGTCCCGATGACGTCATCAGAAGCCGAAGCACTTTTCGACGTCCCGATGACGTCATCAAGCCAAGCACTTTTCGACGTCCCGATGACGTCATCAGAAGCCGAAGCACTTTTCACGACGTCCCGATGACGTCATCAGAAGCCGAAGCACTTTTCGACGTCCCGATGACGTCATCAGAAGCCCGAAGCACTTTTCACGACGTCCCGATGACGTCATCAGAAGCCAAGCACTTTTCGACGTCCCGATGACGTCATCAGAAGCCCGAAGCACTTTTCACGACGTCCCGATGACGTCATCAGAAGCCGAAGCACTTTTCACGACGTCCCGATGACGTCATCAAACCAAGCACTTTTCGACGTCCCGATGACGTCATCAGAAGCCCGAAGCACTTTTCACGACGTCCCGATGACGTCATCAAGCCGAAGCACTTTTCACGACGTCCCGATGACGTCATCAGAAGCCGAAGCACTTTTCGACGTCCCGATGACGTCATCAAAGCCGAAGCACTTTTCGACGTCCCGATGACGTCATCAGAAGCCCGAAGCACTTTTCACGACGTCCGATGACGTCATCAGAAGCCGAAGCACTTTTCACGACGTCCCGATGACGTCATCAGAAGCCGAAGCACTTTTCGACGTCCCGATGACGTCATCAAACCGAAGCACTTTTCACGACGTCCCGATGACGTCATCAGAAGCCCGAAGCACTTTTCACGACGTCCCGATGACGTCATCAGAAGCCGAAGCACTTTCACGACGTCCCGATGACGTCATCAGAAGCCGAAGCACTTTTCGACGTCCCGATGACGTCATCAGAAGCCCGAAGCACTTTTCGACGTCCCGATGACGTCATCAGAAGCCAAGCACTTTTCACGACGTCCCGATGACGTCATCAGAAGCCGAAGCACTTTTCGACGTCCCGATGACGTCATCAGAAGCCGAAGCACTTTTCGACGTCCCGATGACGTCATCAGAAGCCGAAGCACTTTTCGACGTCCCGATGACGTCATCAGAAGCCGAAGCACTTTTCGACGTCCCGATGACGTCATCAGAAGCCGAAGCACTTTTCACGACGTCCCGATGACGTCATCAGAAGCCGAAGCACTTTTCACGACGTCCCGATGACGTCATCAGAAGCCCGAAGCACTTTTCGACGTCCCGATGACGTCATCAAACCAAGCACTTTTCACGACGTCCCGATGACGTCATCAGAAGCCGAAGCACTTTTCACGACGTCCCGATGACGTCATCAGAAGCCGAAGCACTTTTCACGACGTCCCGATGACGTCATCAGAAGCCGAAGCACTTTTCGACGTCCGATGACGTCATCAGAAGCCAAGCACTTTTCGACGTCCCGATGACGTCATCAAACCGAAGCACTTTTCGACGTCCCGATGACGTCATCAGAAGCCGAAGCACTTTTCACGACGTCCCGATGACGTCATCAGAAGCCGAAGCACTTTTCGACGTCCCGATGACGTCATCAGAAGCCGAAGCACTTTTCACGACGTCCCGATGACGTCATCAGAAGCCAAGCACTTTTCGACGTCCCGATGACGTCATCAAACCGAAGCACTTTTCGACGTCCCGATGACGTCATCAGAAGCCCGAAGCACTTTTCGACGTCCCGATGACGTCATCAGAAGCCCGAAGCACTTTTCGACGTCCCGATGACGTCATCAGAAGCCGAAGCACTTTTCGACGTCCCGATGACGTCATCAAGCCAAGCACTTTTCGACGTCCCGATGACGTCATCAGAAGCCGAAGCACTTTTCGACGTCCCGATGACGTCATCAGAAGCCAAGCACTTTTCACGACGTCCCGATGACGTCATCAGAAGCCGAAGCACTTTTCGACGTCCCGATGACGTCATCAGAAGCCGAAGCACTTTTCGACGTCCCGATGACGTCATCAGAAGCCGAAGCACTTTTCACGACGTCCCGATGACGTCATCAAACCAAGCACTTTTCGACGTCCCGATGACGTCATCAAAGCCCGAAGCACTTTTCACGACGTCCCGATGACGTCATCAGAAGCCCGAAGCACTTTTCGACGTCCCGATGACGTCATCAGAAGCCGAAGCACTTTTCACGACGTCCCGATGACGTCATCAAGCCGAAGCACTTTTCACGACGTCCCGATGACGTCATCAGAAGCCCAGCACTTTTCGACGTCCCGATGACGTCATCAGAAGCCAAGCACTTTTCACGACGTCCCGATGACGTCATCAAACCGAAGCACTTTTCACGACGTCCCGATGACGTCATCAGAAGCCAAGCACTTTTCGACGTCCCGATGACGTCATCAGAAGCCCGAAGCACTTTTCACGACGTCCCGATGACGTCATCAGAAGCCCGAAGCACTTTTCGACGTCCCGATGACGTCATCAAGCCAAGCACTTTTCACGACGTCCGATGACGTCATCAGAAGCCAGCACTTTTCGACGTCCCGATGACGTCATCAGAAGCCGAAGCACTTTTCGACGTCCCGATGACGTCATCAGAAGCCCGAAGCACTTTTCACGACGTCCCGATGACGTCATCAGAAGCCGAAGCACTTTTCACGACGTCCCGATGACGTCATCAAACCGAAGCACTTTTCACGACGTCCGATGACGTCATCAGAAGCCCGAAGCACTTTTCGACGTCCCGATGACGTCATCAGAAGCCGAAGCACTTTTCACGACGTCCCGATGACGTCATCAGAAGCCGAAGCACTTTTCGACGTCCGATGACGTCATCAGAAGCCCGAAGCACTTTTCACGACGTCCCGATGACGTCATCAGAAGCCCGAAGCACTTTTCGACGTCCCGATGACGTCATCAGAAGCCGAAGCACTTTTCGACGTCCGATGACGTCATCAAACCAAGCACTTTTCGACGTCCCGATGACGTCATCAGAAGCCAAGCACTTTTCGACGTCCCGATGACGTCATCAGAAGCCGAAGCACTTTTCACGACGTCCCGATGACGTCATCAGAAGCCCGAAGCACTTTTCGACGTCCCGATGACGTCATCAAGCCAAGCACTTTTCGACGTCCCGATGACGTCATCAAACCCGAAGCACTTTTCACGACGTCCCGATGACGTCATCAGAAGCCGAAGCACTTTTCGACGTCCCGATGACGTCATCAAACCAAGCACTTTTCACGACGTCCCGATGACGTCATCAGAAGCCGAAGCACTTTTCGACGTCCCGATGACGTCATCAAGCCGAAGCACTTTTCGACGTCCCGATGACGTCATCAGAAGCCGAAGCACTTTTCGACGTCCCGATGACGTCATCAGAAGCCCGAAGCACTTTTCACGACGTCCCGATGACGTCATCAGAAGCCGAAGCACTTTTCGACGTCCCGATGACGTCATCAAACCAAGCACTTTTCACGACGTCCGATGACGTCATCAGAAGCCGAAGCACTTTTCACGACGTCCCGATGACGTCATCAGAAGCCCGAAGCACTTTTCACGACGTCCCGATGACGTCATCAGAAGCCCGAAGCACTTTTCACGACGTCCCGATGACGTCATCAGAAGCCGAAGCACTTTTCGACGTCCGATGACGTCATCAGAAGCCAAGCACTTTTCGACGTCCGATGACGTCATCAGAAGCCGAAGCACTTTTCACGACGTCCCGATGACGTCATCAGAAGCCGAAGCACTTTTCACGACGTCCCGATGACGTCATCAGAAGCCCGAAGCACTTTTCACGACGTCCCGATGACGTCATCAAGCCAAGCACTTTTCGACGTCCCGATGACGTCATCAAACCAAGCACTTTTCGACGTCCCGATGACGTCATCAGAAGCCGAAGCACTTTTCGACGTCCCGATGACGTCATCAAACCAAGCACTTTTCGACGTCCCGATGACGTCATCAGAAGCCGAAGCACTTTTCGACGTCCCGATGACGTCATCAGAAGCCGAAGCACTTTTCGACGTCCGATGACGTCATCAGAAGCCCGAAGCACTTTTCACGACGTCCCGATGACGTCATCAGAAGCCAAGCACTTTTCACGACGTCCCGATGACGTCATCAGAAGCCGAAGCACTTTTCGACGTCCGATGACGTCATCAGAAGCCGAAGCACTTTTCACGACGTCCCGATGACGTCATCAGAAGCGAAGCACTTTTCGACGTCCCGATGACGTCATCAGAAGCCGAGCACTTTTCGACGTCCCGATGACGTCATCAGAAGCCAAGCACTTTTCGACGTCCCGATGACGTCATCAGAAGCCCGAAGCACTTTTCACGACGTCCCGATGACGTCATCAAGCCAAGCACTTTTCGACGTCCCGATGACGTCATCAAACCAAGCACTTTTCGACGTCCCGATGACGTCATCAGAAGCCGAAGCACTTTTCACGACGTCCCGATGACGTCATCAGAAGCCCGAAGCACTTTTCGACGTCCCGATGACGTCATCAGAAGCCCGAAGCACTTTTCACGACGTCCCGATGACGTCATCAAGCCGAAGCACTTTTCGACGTCCCGATGACGTCATCAGAAGCCGAAGCACTTTTCGACGTCCCGATGACGTCATCAAACCGAAGCACTTTTCGACGTCCCGATGACGTCATCAGAAGCCGAGCACTTTTCGACGTCCCGATGACGTCATCAGAACCAAGCACTTTTCGACGTCCCGATGACGTCATCAAGCCCGAAGCACTTTTCGACGTCCCGATGACGTCATCAGAAGCCGAAGCACTTTTCGACGTCCCGATGACGTCATCAGAAGCCCAAGCACTTTTCACGACGTCCCGATGACGTCATCAGAACCAAGCACTTTTCGACGTCCGATGACGTCATCAGAAGCCCGAAGCACTTTTCGACGTCCGATGACGTCATCAAGCCAAGCACTTTTCACGACGTCCGATGACGTCATCAGAAGCCGAAGCACTTTTCACGACGTCCGATGACGTCATCAAACCGAAGCACTTTTCGACGTCCCGATGACGTCATCAGAAGCCCGAAGCACTTTTCACGACGTCCCGATGACGTCATCAGAAGCCGAAGCACTTTTCACGACGTCCCGATGACGTCATCAGAAGCCAAGCACTTTTCACGACGTCCCGATGACGTCATCAGAAGCCCGAAGCACTTTTCACGACGTCCCGATGACGTCATCAAACCGAAGCACTTTTCACGACGTCCCGATGACGTCATCAGAAGCCCGAAGCACTTTTCACGACGTCCGATGACGTCATCAGAAGCCCGAAGCACTTTTCGACGTCCGATGACGTCATCAGAAGCCAAGCACTTTTCGACGTCCCGATGACGTCATCAGAAGCCCGAAGCACTTTTCACGACGTCCCGATGACGTCATCAAGCCGAAGCACTTTTCACGACGTCCCGATGACGTCATCAGAAGCCCGAAGCACTTTTCGACGTCCCGATGACGTCATCAAACCAAGCACTTTTCACGACGTCCCGATGACGTCATCAGAAGCGAAGCACTTTTCGACGTCCCGATGACGTCATCAGAAGCCCGAAGCACTTTTCACGACGTCCCGATGACGTCATCAGAAGCCGAAGCACTTTTCGACGTCCCGATGACGTCATCAAGCCGAAGCACTTTTCACGACGTCCCGATGACGTCATCAGAAGCCGAAGCACTTTTCGACGTCCCGATGACGTCATCAAAGCCCGAAGCACTTTTCACGACGTCCCGATGACGTCATCAGAAGCCGAAGCACTTTTCGACGTCCCGATGACGTCATCAAACCAGAAGCACTTTTCGACGTCCGATGACGTCATCAGAAGCCCGAAGCACTTTTCACGACGTCCGATGACGTCATCAGAAGCCGAAGCACTTTTCGACGTCCCGATGACGTCATCAAACCGAAGCACTTTTCGACGTCCCGATGACGTCATCAAACCAAGCACTTTTCACGACGTCCGATGACGTCATCAGAAGCCAGCACTTTTCGACGTCCCGATGACGTCATCAAGCCAAGCACTTTTCGACGTCCCGATGACGTCATCAGAAGCCCGAAGCACTTTTCACGACGTCCGATGACGTCATCAGAAGCCAAGCACTTTTCGACGTCTCGATGACGTCATCAGAAGCCCGAAGCACTTTTCACGACGTCCCGATGACGTTATCAGAAGCCCGAAGCATTTTTCACGACGTCCCGATGACGTCATCAGAAGCCCGAAGCACTTTTCACGACGTCCCGATGACGTCATCAGAAGCCCGAAGCACTTTTCACGACGTCCCGATGACGTCATCAGAAGCCCGAAGCACTTTTCACGACGTCCCGATGACGTCATCAGAAGCCGAAGCACTTTTCACGACGTCCCGATGACGTCATCAGAAGCCAAGCACTTTTCGACGTCCGATGACGTCATCAGAAGCCCGAAGCACTTTTCACGACGTCCCGATGACGTCATCAGAAGCCCGAAGCACTTTTCACGACGTCCCGATGACGTCATCAGAAGCCAAGCACTTTTCACGACGTCCCGATGACGTCATCAGAAGCCGAAGCACTTTTCGACGTCCCGATGACGTCATCAGAAGCCGAAGCACTTTTCACGACGTCCCGATGACGTCATCAGAAGCCGAAGCACTTTTCGACGTCCCGATGACGTCATCAGAAGCCGAAGCACTTTTCACGACGTCCCGATGACATCATCAGAAGCCCGATGCACTTTCCCGACGCCCCGATGACGTCATCAGAAGCCCGAAGCACTTTTCACGACGTCCTGATGACGTCATCAGAAGCCCGAAGCACTTTTCACGACGTCCCGATGACGTCATCAAACCAAGCACTTTTCGACGTCCCGATGACGTCATCAGAAACGAAGCACTTTTCACGACGTCCCGATGACGTCATCAGAAGCCGAAGCACTTTTCACGACGTCCCGATGACGTCATCAGAAGCCAAGCACTTTTCGACGTCCCGATGACGTCATCAAAGCCGAAGCACTTTTCGACGTCCCGATGACGTCATCAGAAGCCGAAGCACTTTTCGACGTCCGATGACGTCATCAGAAGCCGAAGCACTTTTCACGACGTCCCGATGACGTCATCAAACCAAGCACTTTTCACGACGTCCGATGACGTCATCAGAAGCCCGAAGCACTTTTCACGACGTCCCGATGACGTCATCAAACCAAGCACTTTTCACGACGTCCCGATGACGTCATCAGAAGCCCGAAGCACTTTTCACGACGTCCGATGACGTCATCAAGCCGAAGCACTTTTCACGACGTCCCGATGACGTCATCAGAAGCCCGAAGCACTTTTCACGACGTCCCGATGACGTCATCAGAAGCCAGCACTTTTCACGACGTCCCGATGACGTCATCAGAAGCCGAAGCACTTTTCGACGTCCCGATGACGTCATCAGAAGCCCGAAGCACTTTTCGACGTCCCGATGACGTCATCAAAGCCCGAAGCACTTTTCACGACGTCCGATGACGTCATCAGAAGCCCGAAGCACTTTTCGACGTCGATGACGTCATCAGAAGCCCGAAGCACTTTTCGACGTCCGATGACGTCATCAGAAGCCCGCACTTTTCACGACGTCCCGATGACGTCATCAGAAGCCAAGCACTTTTCGACGTCCCGATG